>CAWUFW010003868.1:1200000-1696448 GCA_963921515.1 Calotriton arnoldi | reverse complement strand
TGTCCAGCCGAAACTTCCTAATGACCTCTGTATCGTCCATGTCCGCCAGCAATTGGTATGGGCGGTCAATGTTCGGTCTCCGCCTAGGGAAAATGGCAGTGGACACATGTCAAAGCAACACAACACATAGCAATTTCGCATACACATCACTGACATGACTGAGCAGGCACATGAGCCACAGCCCAGCTGTCAAGCTGGGACGGCACGGCCACAATACACTTACACAGGTCTCCCAACAATGGCAATGGCTAGTGATACAAACCACTGCCATGTGCATGCACATGGGGATCTAGGCCCCAATGACTTGCGGGGCGTGCTGATGGGGACTGACTGCATATTCGTCAAGCGGCAACGCCACGGCAACATGAATGTCTGCTGAGCATGGAACTGCTTCCGAGGCTGGATGAGTATGGCACACGACGACGACGATGTGGGCACAGGCTGAGCGACCAAAACAAGTGGGACCTGTGGCACGAGGGGATATGAGACAGTAGTAGGTGTCAGCACTGCACCCTATGTACAGCACTGTACGGATCACACCTCCCGAAACATTGACAGGTGTCCACATTGACAGCCCCATGCCAAGACGGCTGTGTGCTTGCAGTCACACGTCACAGGTGAGAGGTTACATTGCACGTGCCAGGTGGCAGACGTACATAGTGGGAGCTGGCATGTGTGTGCATGTGTCTCCTGTTCAGGATCCACCAGATGGGCGCTGACTCTGTACTGAGCATTGGACACAGCATGTTCCGTGGAAGGCTTGTGTGTGTGGGATGGTGGCACTGGATGTGCCTCCGTTGGGTGGGGGGCCATGCACAGGGCGGGTACGTCGATGATTGCGCATTGTTGGTCACGGTGGGTGCACCCACTAAGATGTGTTGCCCTGTGTTCAATTCCTATGTCCGCATGATGATGGACTGTAGATGTGGGCAGACTACACATTGGTCGATGTGCTGTCTATATGCATGTGCCTTCACACCAGGCACAGCTGCCCCTGCACATGTGACCCCTGCTGGACTCGCTGCTGGGTCTGTGGAGCTGATGCACCTTCTGTGCGTGGGGCGGACAGCTCTCCTCACTTCCCACATTGCGCATGTCATGACTTTGCCGCAGGTGACATGGATCATGGAGGGCCCACATGTACGCGTGGGTAGGCTACACATGATTGTTCACTGCTCGCCACCCCCAGTCAGTGTTTCGAATGGGAAGGTTGTCGTGCTGGTGGTATATTCGATGTGGCGGATGGGCGGGCCTAGGTGCGGGCTTACATTCCGGACATGGGGGTAGTTGGATTGGCGACTAGTTGCAGTACACACGGGACACGTCTCTTCCTTTCCACATCTGGGTCATCCCTTGTACTCACTGACAGTGATACAGTCATCTTCGCCCCAGCCCTCATGTCCTCCCCTCGCTCCCCCAATATGCATGTGCACCTGCGAGGCTAGCGCTTGCACAGGCAGCCCCAAGCTCGCACCAGAGAGGGCAAGGAGTGTATGTGTGGGTCCAGTTGCACAAGTGGGCTGTCTCAGGGTATGATGTGTTACGGGACGCCGTCCACCTGCGTGGTGCCCCAAATGGAGACCCGGCCTGCATGGACTATGCATCACAGTCTTCGCCTTCCGGATCCGCCACCTGCGACACCCAGTGGCTGTGGCTGCCCTTGCGGCCAGGCCGCGTCCGTCTGTGACTGATGGCCCACACATTCACTCTTTGGCCTCTCTGGGGAGGGCTCGGGGTGGTGGCGCACGCGCTTGCACTTAGTCGCAATGGCATGTGTCGTGGTTGGTATGATGGCCAATGGATGGGATGGTGCGAGCCACCTCCCGTGACGTCAGTGCTGCTCGTGCTGTGGTGCGTCCCCCTACACTTCCATCTGACTTGTGCCATGCTAGACGTTGAGGTTCTATTGCCTGCGTGATATGACCAGGAGGAGCGCGAGGAGACCTCTCACACACCATGCTCCACTGCCATCCCGTGCCCTGTATCGCCTGTGCGGATTGACTATGTTGGGGTTACACCTGGTCGACTGGGGCTGTGTGTGCCTTGTCAAGGGGCATGGCGGGCGCATAACAGGATCCAGCTTGTCCACAGAGGGTGGGCTGAGGTGCGCCTGGTACCGCTTTGTACGTGTGCCCGGCTGCTGTGCACACACGTGTTCACTCCCCCCGACAGGTGTCCTCTCACAATGCCCAGGGAAGCGGTGGTGTACTGTTCATGACCCCTCCCAACATGGCGTGCTCCAACTTGGCATGTGCGCATCTACCCGTCACACCCACCCACCTGAGCACTGCGTCCATACGACTTCACACGACACATGTGTGTCTTCCACAGTTGTGCTACTCATTTGCGTTGACATCCAATACCAGTGGACTACATGGTCATGTCACGACTGCCGTGTACTTCACATACTCTCATCCTCTCTCATTCGTACTTGTGAAATGAGTCAGCGGAGACAGTTTTGGTTTCAAACATTATATTGAGTCTTCTGTCCTCTGTGATGCAGTATAGTGGACACTACTGGCAGCGGAATACATGTTGAGGATATACTGAGCATGATTGCAAATGGGATAGGGTGTGGGGTTACATGTGATTGGCTGTTGCATGTGGGATGTGGGCTTCAGAGTTACATCTGCTTGGCCAAGGCTGTGCTAATGTACATTTACGTATAGCTGCGGAGCTGCGGACTTTGACACAGACGGTATACATGTAGCCTACCAGACCGCTTGGCATCATGGGCACAGTCCATCTCAGTTCCATGTGACAGGTTTGCTGCGGTTGTTCCTCATGCACGCGTGCATGTGAGATGACATCAGGGCATGTGCTTGCGTGCATGCAGCGGCGTGCCACTTGTTGTTGCAATGTGGTGGTTACTGGACATGTCACAGTCACTGGGGTCGTGTTGTAGTTGTATGCACTTGTCGTCCATGCAAAGGTCCTGGTATGGGATTCCCGGGGCGGGGGTGGGAGGGGTGCAGCACCCACAGACTCCAGGCGACCTATTCATGTCCACTGAGCGGTGTGTGTGTCCATGGGCGCTGGATCCATGTCGTGTCCTGGTTGTTCGTGCAGTTCCGTCCATGTGGGTGCGATACACAGACCCCATGCCACTGCCTCCCACGATGCATGCGGTGTTCCTGGATGTGATGGGGAACAGTGTGCATGTCCCGGTCATATCCGATGTCATGGCGATGTCGTTGATGGTGTGGTTACAGTTGCCGGTCGTTTGGTATGGCTGTTGTGGTGGTGACTGGCCAGTCCGTGCGGAAGCTAAGCATGGGTGCGGGGTTGGACATCATAGGTCAATCGGGGAACCTGCGTTGTGGTCCGACGAATTTACAGGTTGTCAGGTATGCGATGCCGTCCAGCAGGGCTTCCATGTCATTGGTGGTGTACATGTTTGCCAGCCAATGTAGCGGTTGGTGGCTGTCAAGGTGTTGTTCGTAAGTTGTCCCTTGGAGGACCATGATGGGGCATGCTGGGTGACATTCGATGTAGCTGTTCTCGATGATCCGTCGTGTGGAGGCACAGTGGTCCCATTTCAGTGCGGGTGCGATGTTGGCCACATACGCCATGCCCCCATAGGCAGAGCAGGCCCTGTCGTGTGCGTCCAGAGGGAGGAGTAGTGGTAGCAGGTCCGCCTTTAGACATGCCGGGTTGGAGAGGCACATCTCCACGGGATGCTGGTAGGGACACCTCCGACAGTAGAAGACGGGCATGACGCAGCTGAACAATGTGATGCGGTAAGTCAGTCGGTAACTTACGTTCAGCAGGGACAGGAGATCGCATCCCAATGTATGTATCAGGTTGGTTTTGTACAGCTTGAGCTGTCCGGCGTAGTTGGGTAGGTGTGTTGCGGTTGCCATTTCGCAGCGGTGCGTTGTGGTGGCGTGCTCCGGCTGTGTGTGCAGTCTGCAATGTGCACGCTCCGAGGTTGCTGTGAGCTCTGTGTAGTCGTAGGGAGACAGGACTTGTGTTCTGTTGGCTTGTGCGGAGGACACGGGCCCTCATCCCACATGCTTCTCAGACAGTTCAAGGTCAGTGATGTGTGACTCCTTCCAATTAACTTGCATGTGGCCGACATGGGGGAGTGTATTCTTTTTTCTTCCCCGTCCGTTGTGTGCTTCTGTGATATGCGCTATCTGCCCTGTGGTCGGTCTCCTCGGCATGCCTGTGTTGGTCTTTTCTTGGACAATGGCTGTATTCACCGGCTTCTTTCGTAGGGCTGTGGTTTCGGAGTTGGAATGGAAGGTCATTCAGTGCTGTCTGCTCTCCCTTGTGTGGGCGGCAGGCTGCCTTTCCGCTCTGCGTTGGGCCTTGTGTGTGAATGTTATTCTTGGGCCACCTGTTGTCGGTCCCCGGGCTCTTTGGTGTTCCGTTTTATATGTCTTGTTCATATGTGCAGGGTGGTATGGATGTTTCAGTGTGGTACTGGCGTTCCTCTTCCCGAAGGGGCCCTGCTTCTCCTAGTTGGTGTTGCCGCCGCTGTGTGCTACGCCATGTTTGTTACACTGGGGTGTGTCTTGCTGTTGCGTGACTTCACTGACATGTGTGCGTCGGTTGTGTGGCGTTGGGTGTTGTCCGTGAATTGGGCGTTGGGGACATGTCTGTGGCAGGCCTGTCACGTGTCATGTGCGTTCGGGGTGGGGCTGATGTGTGTGCTGCTTGGTTGTGTCCCTGTGTCTGTGTGCGACGCATGCATGGCGCTGCGGTTGGCCTCTGCGTTGTGCGCATGTGTGGCGGCGTCATCGCCGCTTTGGGGCCGTGACGGGGTCGTTGGTTCCTAGTCCCAGGTGGTGTGTACACATGTGTTACGCGATGTTACGATTTGGCCTGTGTGTCATATGTGGATGCAATGGTGGATGTGTAGTGTACACGCGCTGGTGGGGGGTTGTCCGCTTTTTCCGCCCTTGCACTGTGTGCGCTGTTTGCGTGCACTTGTTGTGTGTGTGCCTACCTGCGTCTCCGTGGTACGTTGCGTCCTTGGTGGTGCATCAGCAAGAGCATGGGGAGGGCCTGCAGTGCTGGATTCATGCTCGGGGAGCCGCTTCTTCGTTGTCCGTGCTCGGCGTCCGTGTTACCGCTTCGGTTTGTCGTACGGTATCTCTTAGCCGTGGGAGCCGTTTGTTTGCGGCATCGTAATTTATACGCCGGGCGGGACGTGATTTCGTCGGGCGGTGTGTGTCAATTGTGCTGCGCCGCTACGTGTGCGGACGCACTTTGATGGCGGACGGTGTTGCTGGCTTGCCGGCGGTGTTTGGCCTACTTTTCGCATCGTAATTGGGCGTGCGTGTGGACTGCTGCGTGCCGGCGGTAACTGGTGGTTTTTGCATCCGCCAGCACGGCGGTTGTGCTTCCGCCCGCCATCGTAATGACCCCCTTAGTTCTGTAGCGGGTTGTGGGTTTATAGGGGAATAGGGTGGTAAGTAATTTAATTATAATAAAGTAATTATTATTTTTTTATTATTATTTATAATTAATTTATAATTAATTAATTATTAATTGGTTATTAATTAATATTATTTAATTAATAGATAATTATATTAATTGTGTTATTTTTTTAGGAGCGGGTTGTGGGTTTTTAGGGGAATAGGGTGGGATGTAATTTAATAATAAAAAAGGTAAATGTTAATTTTTATTTAGTATTATTTATAATTAATTAATTATTAATTGGTTATTAATTAATATTAATTAATTAATAGATAATTATATTAAAGGTGTTATTTTTTTAGGAGCGGGTTGTGGGTTTATAGGGGAACAGGGTGGGAATTAATTTAATTATAAAAATAAATTATTAATTTTTGTTTATTATTATTTATAATTATTATTAATTAATTATTAATTGGTTATTAATTTATATTACTTAATTAATAGATAATTATATTAATTGTTTTATTTTTCTAGGAGGGGTTGTGGGTTTATAGAAGATTAGGGTGGGAAGTAATTTAATTATAAAAAAGGTAAATATTATTTTTTATTTATATAATTAATTTATTATTAATTAATTATTAATAATTTTTATTAATTAATTAATTGATCATTATATTAATTGTGTTTTTGGGAGCGGGTTGTGGGTTTATAGGGGAATAGGGTGGGAAGTAATTTAATTATAATCAAGTAATTATTATTATTTATTTATTAGTATTTATAATTAATGTATTATTAATTAATTATTAATAGGTTATTTAATTATAATAATTATTTAAATGATAAGTATGTTAATTTTAACCCTCTGCTATCCCACACTTTCCCTACTGTTGCACTCGCTGGAGTGGGAATAGTAATTTTAACCCCTCCGCAATCCAACACTTTCCCTACTGTTGCACTCACTGGAGTGGGAATAGTAATTTTTACCCCTCCGCTATCCAACACTTTCCCTACTGTTGCACTCTCTGGAGTGGGAATAGTAATGTTTACCCCTACGCTATCCAACACTTTCCCTACTGTTGCACTCACTGGAGTGGGAATAGTAATTTTTACCCCTCCGCTATCCAACACTTTCCCTACTGTTGCACTCTCTGGAGTGGGAATAGTAATTTTTACCCCTACGCTATCCAATACTTTCCCTACTGTTGCACTCTCTGGAGTGGGAATAGTAATTGTTACCCCAACGCTATCCAACACTTTCCCTACTGTTGCACTCACTGGAGTGGGAATAGTAATTTTTACCCCTACGCTATCCAATACTTTCCCTACTGTTGCACTCTCTGGAGTGAGAATAGTAAATATTACCCCTACGCTATCTAACACTGTCCCTACTGTTGCACTCACTGGAGTAGGAATAGTAATTTGAACCCCTCCGCTATCCAACACTTTCACTAATGTTGCACTCTCTGGAGTGGGAATAGTAATTTTTACCCCTACGCTATTCAACACTTTCCCTACTGTTTCACTCAGTGGAGTGGGAATACTAATTTTTACTCCTACGCTATCCAACACTTTCCCTACTGTTGCACTTTATGGAGTGGGAATAGTAATTTTATCCCCTCCGCTATCCAATATTTTCTTTACTGTTTTAGTTAATGTAGTGTAAAATGTATTTTAAAAAGATTTTTTTTTAAATTATATTTTAATTTGTTATATATGTTTTTTGTTTTTAATTTATATTATTGGTGTTTGTGTATATATATGTATTTATAATTTTTAATATGTTTTTTAACAATTTATAAGTTATTAAAATAATTATTTATAAATATTAAGGGGCCCATTACGATACCCGGCGTAAATAAATCCGCCAGGCATGGAAGCGGCAAAAATCCGCCCGCACACACCGCCTGAACACCGACCACGCCATTACAATTACACAAACCGAAAACCGCCATCGGCGGAAAAATCACACAAAATACCGCCCGCCAACGTCCGAGTCGGAGTCAAACCGCCCGCCACGGACGGAAACACGCACGACAACACAAAACCGCCCGCCCTCACGGCCGACACACCGCACGTGAAATTACGATCGCACCGACATGAGCATGGAAAAACCACAAATATACCGCCCGCCAGCGCAAACAACGCCGATGAGAATCGACACGGCAGAAGCCATGGCGCCAATGTACCTGCACAGAAACCATCCGCACACAAAACAAATAGCACACAACATGGCCAACAAGTCCACACAGCAAGGCACGCACAAATACACAAGCACAGTACACATCCCGAAAACACCCCCGGACAAACAAAAAATACAAAGGCCAGAACCCCAGACACAACACACCTGAAAACAACAGACCATGAGGACACACCCACATAGGTGAGTACAAAAGCAGCACTCCCACAGACCACAACCCCTTGCTACATTGCAAACCAGAGAGGAGAGGAGAGGACACAGTGACACAGCAAGGACAGCAGCACACCACAGAAACGCACACATCACAACCACCACCACCACCACCACCACCAAACACCGGCACCACAAACCCCCTGCACATTACACAACACACACCGCACCAGCACCACAAACACCATGGCACCACAAAGAATGCCCAAGTACACGCCCATTGAGCTGACGGTCATGGTCGACGAGATCATCAAGGTGTACCCACAAATCTATGGGAACATGGTCCAGCACACACCACTAGCCACCAGAAACAGAATGTGGAACCGGATCGTAGACCAGGTCAAAGCAGTCGGGACCCTGCCCAGGAACAGAGGTGAAATAAACAAACGTTGGAATGACGTAAAGAGCCTGGTCAAGAAGAAGGAGGGCAAAAACAGAGAGCTGGCTGCCGTCACTGGCGGAGGGAATCCCGCGCTCTTTAAGACCTTCAAAGCGTGGGAGGAGAAGGTGCGAGTCGTAATACATCCGGAGATCCTCGCCGGATTAGCAGGGGGAGTAGAGGCTGGTAAGTACAAACTAATGTATACCAGCACACCGCTATGTACTCACATGCGCAACTACCATGCCACAGCTCCCAGGGACAAACACCCCCATGTCCAGCACACAATACACAACACATCACACACACATGCAACAGACACCACCACACACAGCCCAAACCGAACAACTGTAAGATGCGTGGGGACATGTGTACACACAGCCAGCCACGTAACCACCAACAGGTCCCCAAATATGCCAGAAGCGCCACAACGAGCACCCACCACACCCATGTGTCCGCCACAGCTGCACTAACCGACAAGTAACAGGTAAGTGGCAGGAACACAAAGTGCAGTGGGTGGGAGGGTGGACAGCCCAAGTACAACACACACCTGGCCCCAGTCCCACAGCACAGCAAGGAGGAGCATCCCCCACACCCCACAGCCACGTGTCAGCCACCGCAGTGCACAACGACAGCCGAAAGGCAGACATCACGGTCCACAGCAATCGGTGTCAGTGGGTGTCCAGCCACCCCCACGACCCACAACACCCCCCACCCCCACAGACCTGCAACATGGAGCACCCCCGCTTAGAGCCATGTGGCATCCAGTACAGTGCACGCACGAACAACTTGCAGGTGGGAAACTGGACAGGGCTGGATTACTGGAGGCATGAGGACCATAACACGACCAACACATGGGACATGTCACGTAGCAGACGAACACGCAGCACCGCCCACCGTCACGAACAAGTGAACAATGTGCACACGGACATGAACAACAGACTCACACCCCACATGACCCATCACAGACATAGCAACACCCAAGGAGCCACGTCTGCATGCACAAGCCACACTGAATATAGTCCCACACGGCAGCCACTGTGCAACTCATCACACACAACCGAAACACCATTGAAGTCCTGTCCATGTAGCCCCTACTGCCTGTCAACCACACACCCCACAACTACGCCTATGTAAGACAAACAACACTAGACGCAACAGAGCGGAACAACATAAATGCACACGAACACCACTGAACCCATCAAACTCACAGACACACCATGCACATACAACATACCATCCATCCCATCCGTCAGCCCCAGTCACATGAAAGGCATGTCATCCGCACAGCTGCCACACATACAGCAGTCACGCTAAGATACATGCCCATGACCAACCATGTGCCAGAAGTCAATGAAGCGCACGACACACTGTGAGCAACAACACACAACATGGGCCACACCCCCCCCGAGCACTGCAGTGATGCACATGGCACAGGGCAGCACGCACACCAAGGAGATGGGACAACTGCAATACGTTGGCTGGCACACAACCATCACTCACACATAACGATGCGTCCAATGCCATGTCCAGTAATCACAACAGACAGCAAATATGCAGGCCATGTCAAGCATGCACACACCTCAAACCATGCACTGTCATGCTGCCACAACACATGTCACGTTCGGCACCCATGGCTCACAGCATGTACCCCAAAAGCATATCCCCTCCCAAATGCGAATCTGGGGCATGGCCCCCATGTTGCCATATGCGTTCCTAAGCGTTCCATGTGAACCCCAAAAGCATATTCCCTCCCAAATGCCAATCTGGGGCATGGCCCCCATGTTGCCATATGCGTTCCTAAGCGTTCCATTTGAACCCCAAAAGCATATTCCCTCCCAAATGCCAATCTGGGGCATGGCCCCCATGTTGCCATATGCGTTCCTAAGCGTTCCATTTGAACCCCAAAAGCATATTCCCTCCCAAATGCCAATCTGGGGCATGGCCCCCATGTTGCCATATGCGTTCCTAAGCGTTCCATTTGAACCCCAAAAGCATATTCCCTCCCAAATGCCAATCTGGGGCATGGCCCCCATGTTGCCATATGCGTTCCTAAGCGTCCCATCTGAACACCAAAAGCAAAGTACAAACCAGACCCAGGATGGGCCAGGAGCCCGCATACACCAGAGTCACAATAAGTAGGGGCACAGCAACACACCCATCGGCATGGCCAATCCGTCCCATGCCACATGTGCACAGCACACAGTCCCATTGCCAAGCACACACAACTACAAATGCTACAGCCACACACACGCCTCCGGGAAACCCATGTACGAGATTGCACGAACTGTTAATGTCAGACGACAACTACATACTTCGCCAGGTGCAACACAATAACAAATCTCATTCTCTCCACAGGTGACGAACTGCTGGATGCTGGGGATGGAGCCAGCAGCCAGCACAGCCAGCCTACAAGCCCCCAACGAGGACACACGGATCTGGAGGATCTGTCCTCCTCTTCGGACACGGACCACCAAGCAGGCCCATCTGGTGTGGCAGGGCCCAGCCGCTCCCCAGGACCCCTCCTACCCACCAACCCATCATCCAGGGCTGCTGAACATTCCCAGCCCCCTGCTGCCACTGTCGTTGCGGCCACACCCACGGTCATTGCGGCCACACCCACGGTCATTGCGGCCACTACCATTGCCGCAACCGCCACCATCGCCGCACCGACCACCACCGCCGCCACCACCACCACGTCTTCGCTGGCACCAGCCCCAGCGCAGGTGGTGGCCCGGCCGACTGGATCCACCCTGGGAGCCACAGCGAGGACCGTGGTGAGCAATGTGGCTAGTGGGCAGGCCGGTGGCAGCAGGACTGGTAGGAGGAGCAGGGTCAGGGAAACGCCAGCCTCCCCTGGGAGCCATGCCCTGCCTCAAATGGCCAGAGTCCTTGGGGCCTATGAAGAGGCCCAAGGACAATGGGTCCGGTCTGCTTCAGACACGCGTGAGGTGCTGGGGGTGCTGAGGTCCATGGACGCCCGTATGGGCCAAATCGTGGACCTCATGGGCCAGCTGGTGGTGGCGGTGAGGTCACAGCCAGGGACAGCAGCTCCCCTCCGCCACCACCTGCCGGGGCGCAGGGTGGAGCAGCAGTGTCCAGTTCCCCTGCGTCCACAGCCAGTGAGCACACCTCAACCACCAGCATGTCGCAAGCAGGCACCCCCTCGCAAACGTGGAAGGGGCCGTCCGAAGTGGAAACAGATCTCCCGGGAGGACTTCGCACGCTCCAAACGCAAGTGAGGCAGCCAGCCAGCCTTCCGCCAGCCTTCCTTGACCAGCCACTGCATTGACTTGGACTACGATCCCACTCCACACAGCCATCTGGATGGCATGTGTGTGTTGGACTATGGACATAGAACCAGTGGGTACACCCTGATCATCACGCAGCCATGACCGACAGCTCATTGTCACTGCACGCACCACTTTTGTCATCACCTTACACACAATCACATGTCACAGTTTGTAATAAATGCACCTTTTTCACTAACTGCTGTTTGTGCCCTGTGTTTTATTTGTACGGAATACAACGGCCACCTTGGGCGGAAAGGCACCTGATGCGTGGCATGGCAATTGAATCCGGAGGGCCTGTAGGGACCTAGGGGTGGGAGACAGAACAGGAGCACATTCAATGAGTGTGTCACACACCCATCACACAGTACATGTCAGTAACTACAAGCAATGTACACACATCGCACAGAGCAATAGGGCACAATGCCACAGCCACCAACAGTGGCATACTACCCTGGCCATGGAGCGTTGACACACAGCACGCAGTGAACAAACGGCCACCCTGACACAGCACACACACACCTGCACAGATACAGCCACATCAGCCGTCGTACATGGACACTCACCGTCAAGTGAAGTAGCGGGCGATGAGCTGCTGCCGCACATTCCCAGCTTCCTCCTCTCCGCTGTCCTCCTCACTCGAGCTGTCCTGGTCTGCGGGCTGGGGCCCTGGTTGATCTCCGTCATCCACGATGAGGGGGATCTGCTTCCGAATGGCCAGATTGTGCAGCATGCAGCACGCCACCACTATCTGGCACACCTTCTGTGGGGAGTACGCCAGCGCACCCTCGGTGCGGTCCAGGCACCTGAACCTGGACTTGAGGAGGCCAAAGGTACGCTCGACCACACGTCTGGTCCTCCCATGTGCCTCATTGTAGCGATCGTCTGCTGGGGTCCGAGGATTCCTCAATGGACTGAGCAGCCATGCCCCATTCGGGTACGCAGAGTCACCTGGGTGTGAGGGACACAGAGAACCGTTGCTAATCCAACTGGACAGGGGACAGCATCGCACAGCCAGCACGCTACACCACTCCACATACTCACCGACAATACAGGCACGATCCTGTTGCATATTGGACATCAGTCGTGGCAAGATGCTGTTGCGCATTATGTGTGCGTCATGGGCCGAGCCTGGGAACTTTGCACACACGTGGGTGATCACCATGTCCGCAAGGCACACCACTTGCACATTCAGGGAGTGTGTGTGCTTCCTGTTGCGGTACAGGTGCTCAGTGGCCTGTGGTGGAACAAGGCCGACATGTGTGCAGTCAATGGCTCCAACGACGTGTGGGATTCTGCCAAGGGCATAGAATGCACCCTTCACTGCCGCCAATTCACGAGCCCTGGGGAAGCGGATGTACCTGTTCCGGTACAGCATCATGGCTGCCAGTACATCCCTCAGCACCTTGCTGAACATGGGCTGGGACATCCCTCCTCCAATGCCCACTGTGTGCTGGAATGACCCAGTGGCGAAGAAATGCATGGCGGCCATCACCTTAGCCGTGGGGGTGACAGCAGTCGGATACACCCTGCGGGGACGGAGATGGGGTTCTAACATGGCACACAGTCGATGCAGGGTTGGCCTGTCCAGCCGAAACTTCCTAATAACCTCTGTATCGTCCATGTCCGCCAGCAATTGGTATGGGCGGTCAATGTTCGGTCTCCGCATAGGGACAATGGCAGAGGACACATGTCAAAGCAACACGACACATGGCAATTTCGCATACACATCACTGACATGACTGAGCAAGCACATGAGCCACAGCCCAGCTGTCAAGCTGGGACGGCACGGCCACAATACACTTACACAGGTCTCCCAACAATGGCAATGGCTAGTGATACAAACCACTGCCATGTGCATGCACATGGGGATCTAGGCCCCAATGACTTGCGGGGCGTGCTGATGGGGACTGACTGCATATCCGTCAAGCGGCAACGCCACGGCGACATGAATGTCTGCTGAGCATGGAACTGCTTCCGCGGCTGGATGAGTATGGCACACGACGACAACGATGTGGGCACAGGCTGAGCGGCCAAAACAAGTGGGACCTGTGGCACGAGGGGATATGAGACAGTAGTAGGTGTCAGCACTACACCTTATGTACAGCACTGTACGGATCACACCTCCCGAAACATTGACAGGTGTCCACATTGACAGCCCCATGCCAAGACGGCTGTGTGCTTGCAGTCACACGTCACAGGTTACATTGCACGTGCCAGGTGGCAGACGTACATAGTGGGAGCTGGCATGTGTGTGCATGTGTCTCCTGTTCAGGTTCCACCAGATGGGCGCTGACTCTGACTGACCATTGGACACAGCATGTTCCGTGGAAGGCTTGTGTGTGTGGGATGGTGGCACTGGATGTGCCTCCGTTGGGTGGGGGGCCATGCACAGGGCGGGTACGTCGATGATAGCGCATTGTTGGTCACGGTGGGTGCACCAACTAAGATGTGTTGCCCTGTGTTCAATTCCTATGTCCGCATGATGATGGACTGTAGATGTGGGCAGACTACACATTGGTCGATGTGCTGTCTATATGCATGTGCCTTCACACCAGGCACAGCTGCCCCTGCACATGTGACCCCTGCTGGACTCGCTGCTGGGTCTGTGGAGCTGATGCACCTTCTGCGCGTGGGGCGGACAGCTCTCCTCACTTCCCTCATTGCGCATGTCATGACTTTGCCGCAGGTGACATGGATCATGGAGGGCCCACATGTACGCGTGGGTAGGCTACACATGATTGTACACTGGTCGCCACCCCCAGTCAGTGTTTCGAATGGGAAGGTTGTTGTGCTGGTGGTATGTTCGATGTGGCGGATGGGCGGGCCTAGGTGCGGGCTTACATTCCGGACATGGGGGGTAGTTGGATTGGCGACTAGTTGCAGTACACACGGGACACGTCTCTTCCTTTCCACATCTGGGTCATCCCTTGTACTAACTGACAGTGATACAGTCATCTTCGCCCCAGCCCTCATGTCCTCCCCTCGCTCCCCCAATATGCATGCTCACCTGCGAGGCTAGCGCTTGCACAGGCAGCCCCAAGCTCGCACCAGAGAGGGCAAGGAGTGTATGTGTGGGTCCAGTTGCACGAGTGGGCTGTCTCAGGGTATGATGTGTGGCGGGACGCCGTCCACCTGCGTGGTGCCCCAAATGGAGACCCGGCCTGCATGGACTATGCATCACAGTCTTCGCCTTCCGGATCCGCCACCTGCGACACCCAGTGGCTGTGGCTGCCCTTGCGGCCAGGCCGCGTCCGTCTGTGGCTGATGGCCCACACATTCACTCTTTGGCCTCTCTGGGGAGGGCTCGGGGGTGGTGGCGCACGCGCTTGCACTTAGTCGCAATGGCATGTGGCGTGGTTGGTATGATGGGCAATGGATGGGATGGTGCGAGCCACCTCCCGTGACGTCAGTGCTGCTCGTGCTGTGGTGCGTCCCCTACACTTCCATTTGACTTGTGCCATGCTAGACGTTGAGGTTCTATTGCCTGCGTGATATGACCAGGAGGAGCGCGAGGAGACCTCTCACACACCATGCTCCACTGCCATGCCGTGCCCTGTATCGCCTGTGCGGATTGACTATGTTGGGGTTACACCTGGTCGACTGGGGCTGTGTGTGCCTTGTCAAGGGGCATGGCGGGCGCACAACAGGATCCAGCTTGTCCACAGAGGGTGGGCTGAGGTGCGCCTGGTACCGCTTTGTACGTGTGCCCGGCTGCTGTGCACACACGTGTTCACTCCCCCCGACAGGTGTCCTCTCACAATGCCCAGGGAAGCGGTGGTGTACTGTTCATGACCCCTCCCAACACGGCGTGCTCCAACTTGGCATGTGCGCATCTACGCGTCGCACCCACCCACCTGAGCACTGCGTCCATACGACTTCACACGACACATGTGTGTCTTCCACAGTAGTGCTACTCATTTGCGTTGACATCCAATACCAGTGGACTACATGGTCATGTCACGACTGCCGTGTACTTCACATACTCTCATCCTCTCTCATTCGTACTTGTGAAATGAGTCAGCGGAGACAGTTTTGGTTTCAAACATTATATTGAGTCTTCTGTCCTCTGTGATGCAGTATAGTGGACACTACTGGCAGCGGAATACATGTTGAGGATATACTGAGCATGATTGCAAATGGGATAGGGTGTGGGGTTACATGTGATTGGCTGTTGCATGTGGGATGTGGGCTTCAGAGTGACATCTGCTTGGCCAAGGCTGTGCTAATGTACATTTACGTATAGCTGCGGAGCTGCGGACTTTGACACAGACGGTATACATGTAGCCTACCAGACCGCTTGGCATCATGGGCACAGTCCATCTCAGTTCCATGTGACAGGTTTGCTGCGGTTGTTCCTCATGCACGCGTGCATGTGAGATGACATCAGGGCATGTGCTTGCGTGCATGCAGCGGCGTGCCACTTGTTGTTGCACTGTGGTGGTTACTGGACATGTCACAGTCACTGGGGTCGTGTTGTTGTTGTATGCACTTGTCGTCCATGCAAAGGTCCTGGTATGGGATTCCCGGGGCGGGGGTGGGAGGGGTGCAGCACCCACAGACTCCAGGCGACCTATTCATGTCCACTGAGCGGTGTGTGTGTCCATGGGCGCTGGATCCATGTCGTGTCCTGGTTGTTCGTGCAGTTCCGTCCATGTGGGTGCGATACACAGAGCCCATGCCACTGCCTCCCACGATGCATGCGGTGTTCCTGGATGTGATGGGGAACAGTGTGCATGTCCCGGTCATATCCGATGTCATGGCGATGTCGTTGATGGTGTGGTTACAGTTGCCGGTCGTTTGGTATGGCTGTTGTGGTGGTGACTGGCCAGTCCGTGCGGAAGCTAAGCATGGGTGCGGGGTTGGACATCATAGGTCACTCGGGGAACCTGCGTTGTGGTCCGACGAATTTACAGGTTGTCAGGTATGCGATGCCGTCCAGCAGGGCTTCCATGTCATTGGTGGTGTACATGTTTGCCAGCCAATGTAGCGGATGGTGGCTGTCAAGGTGTTGTTCGTAAGTTGTCCCTTGGAGGACCATGATGGGGCATGCTGGGTGACATTCGATGTAGCTGTTCTCGATGATCCGTCGTGTGGAGGCACAGTGGTCCCATTTCAGTGCGGGTGCGATGTTGGCCACATACGCCATGCCCCCATAGGCAGAGCAGGCCCTGTCGTGTGCGTCCAGAGGGAGGAGTAGTGGTAGCAGGTCCGCCTTCAGACATGCCGGGTTGGAGAGGCATATCTCGACGGGATGCTGGTATGGACACCTCCGACAGTAGAAGACGGGCATGACGCAGCTGAACAATGTGATGCGGTAAGTCAGTCGGTAACTTACGTTCAGCAGGGACAGGAGATCGCATCCCAATGTATGGAACAGGTTGGTTTTGTACAGCTTGAGCTGTTCGGCGTAGTTGGGTAGGTGTGTTGCGGTTGCCATTTCCCAGCGGTGCGTTGTGGTGGCGTGCTCCGGCTGTGTGTGCAGTCTGCAATGTGCACGCTCCGAGGTTGCTGTGAGCTCTGTGTAGTCGTAGGGAGACAGGACTTGTGTTCTGTTTGCTTGTTTGGAGGACACGGGCCCTCTTCCCACATGCTTCTCAGACAGTTCAAGGTCAGTGATGTGTGACTCCTTCCAATTAACTTGCATGTGGCCGACATGGGGGAGTGTTTTCTTCTTTCTTCCCCGTCCGTTGTGTGCTTCTGTGATATGCGCTATCTGCCCTGTGGTCGGTCTCCTCGGCATGCCTGTGTTGGTCTATTCTTGGACAATGGCTGTATTCACCGGCTTCTGTCGTAGGGCTGTGGTTTCGGAGTTGGAATGGAAGGTCATTCAGTGCTGTCTGCTCTCCCTTGTGTGGGCGGCAGGCTGCCTTTCCGCTCTGCGTTGGGCCTTGTGTGTGAATGTTATTCTTGGGCCACCTGTTGTCGGTCCCCGGGCTCTTTGGTGTTCCGTTTTATATGTCTTGTTCATATGTGCAGGGTGGTATGGGTGTTTCAGTGTGGTACTGGCGTTCCTCTTCCCGAAGGGGCCCTGCTTCTCCTAGTTGGTGTTGCCGCCGCTGTGTGCTTCGCCATGTTTGTTACACTGGGGTGTGTCCTGCTGTTGCGTGACTTCACTGACATGTGTGCGTCGGTTGTGTGGCGTTGGGTGTTGTCCGTGAATTGGGCGTTGGGGACATGTCTGTGGCAGGCCTGTCACGTGTCATGTGCGTTCGGGGTGGGGCTGATGTGTGTGCTGCTTGGTTGTGTCCCTGTGTCTGTGTGCGACGCATGCATGGCGCTGCGGTTGGCCTCTGCGTTGTGCGCATGTGTGGCGGCGTCATCGGCGCTTTGGGGCCGTGACGGGGTGGTTGGTTCCTAGTCCCAGGTGGTGTGTACACATGTGTTCCGCGATGTTACGATTTGGCCTGTGTGTCATATGTGGATGCAATGGTGGATGTGTTGTGTACACGCGCTGGTGGGGGTTGTCCGCTTTTTCCGCCCTTGCACTGTGTGCGCTGTTTGCGTGCACTTGTTGTGTGTGTGCCTACCTGCGTCTCCGCGGTACGTTGCGTCCTTGGTCGTGCATCAGCAGAAGCATGGGGAGGGCCTGCAGTGCTGGATTCATGCTCGGGGAGCCGCTTCTTCGTTGTCCGTGCTCGGCATCCGTGTTACCGCTTCGGTTTGTCGTACGGTATCTCTTAGCCGTGGGAGCCGTTTGTTTGCGGCATCGTAATTTATGCGCCGGGCGGGACGTGTTTCGTCGGACGGTGTGTGTCAGTTGGGCTGCGCCGCTACGTGTACGGGCGCACTTTGATGGCGGACGGTGTTGCTGGCTTGCCGGCGGTGTTTGGCCTACTTTTCGCATCGTAATTGGGCGGGCGTGTGGACTGCTGCGTGCCGGCGGTAACTGGTGCTTTTTGCATCCGCCAGCACGGCGGTGGTGCTTCCGCCCGCCATCGTAATGTGCCCCTAAGTAAGTATATATATTATATTTTAGAAATATATATGTTTAATTTATTTTTACATTATATGTATTACTTATAATTTTAAACATTTTTTAATAATTTTAACCGTTTTTTTAAATTATATTTATTATTTACTTTATTTTACATTATTTTTATAGAATTTTAAAAAACGATATTTTTAACAACGATATTTTTAACAACAATATATTTTTTTCGATATTTTTGTACTTACCATTATGTAGATAGGACTTCGATATTCTGGACATCGATATTTTTGCGTCGATATTTTTGTACCTCGATATTCTGACTGTCGATATTCTGTCAGTGATCCCTTGCACATGCAGTGATTAGAGAAACTCTTGGCACCTGCACGCCAGTCCTGAGGAACTGTCACAACCTGTAAAGTCGCTACTGAGGTTTTGGGTATGGGCTCCAGTACAAATCTACGAATCTCTGCAACATCAAGAGATCATGGGGATACAGGCTGAAAGAATGGAGAAGACACTAACTGACACCGACACAGGAGCAGTCATGCAGCTAGTAACTAACAAGACAAGACAGTAAAAAGGACAACAAAGCACAGGTGCAGGAATCACAAAACAGTGTATGAATTTATCAAACAATAACCACACAACCAACTGTTACAAGGCTACTTGGTACAAATCCTCTGCTTCTTAAACTGTCTTAGAAGCACCTTTTCCATTATCCTGTTTGTCCCACCATTTGTGCCTGACCTGAAGACTCAGGCCCTGTGTCTCAATACCAGCTGTCCCTGTCCTGTCCTCCACAGCCTCTATGAACCACATCATCATTGCTTTTCTCATTCCTTCATTATTTATGAACAATTCACCATTATATGCTTCCTGGCTGGTTTAGTTCCTTGTCTTTGACCTGAGGACTACAGGAGTGACTGGAAAGGAATTTTCCAACAGGTTTAGTCATTTTTTCACATCCACAGGACTGGAATAAGATGCTGAAGTGGAAATTCAAACAGGTTCATCAGGACCTCATAGTGAATGTAACCAGACCTAAGGAGGCCTGACCATCAATAGCTTTCTGCCTTGTCCTGCTGGAGGATTTTGAGAACCAAAAAGTTTCTAAATTCTAAGGCAAAACCTTGGACTGGGGCAAGGTAGCAAATCTATCCTAGGAGTGAAGTGACCTTGGCAGCTATGAAAAGCAGCTTTGACCTTCTTTGTTCTTTTGTCGCCAAAACCAATGACATCAGTGGGATCTCAATGACAATGTATCTAACTTCGAGAGACTCTCACTGATTTCACCCTTTTTCTTTCTTCACTGGAAGATTCTGACACTCAGAAAAAGACAGAAGGTAAAGATTTTGACCCGGTGAACTACGTGATGTATGCAATCTCCACTCCATCATCTTGCTCATACCCAGCCAACTGTAAACTATTGTTTTTCAATGGTGCTTTACTTTCTCTATGTGCTTTCTATATTTAAACTTTAAAAAAAATGATTTCCCCAGATCCTCTTATCTAATGTTAATCATTTTGATGTCATTTTGTTCACTCTCTCAAAATTGTTTGAAAAGGTATTTGTGTATTTCTTTATTTACAATTGCTGGTACTACTTGAACTTAACACATTTGTCTGGGAACTGCCTGCTGCCAGTTGTGGAACAGTGTGTCAATGAGATTTGTGTTAAGACCTAACCAGAGTTTGTTTATTAAGGTGGTAAGGATCCCTCTTCCCTAATTAATAACCCACTTTCTGTACACTCTAACTTGTGGAAGAAGTGGTAAATACACTCTTGGAGGATTCTCTGACAGTGGATAATACTCACCCCCTTCCAAGGGGTGTAGTATTGAAGGATTTTCTGTTATCACCCATCTCTAAATCAGACCCTAAATCAGAAGCGAAATTCTGATCCCTGTGCAAGCAACATTTTTCACAAGTTTTGGAATTCTCAGTTATGTGACAACCATCACAAAGTTTTAGTTTTCAATTGATAGATGCCAGCAGATTAAACCTGTCAATGTTTATCACCCATAGAAGAAAGCCAAACATGTAGAATTTGATGTATTAAATACCAATACCACATATTATCCCTCTTTTTGTAGCTCAAAACACATTTTAAGTGATACGTACTATATGTGATGAATACAACACTGAGTGGTAATTATATTTACCACATATGGTAAATACTTCACCGTGTTCTGCCAAATTTGATATGAGGCCCTAGTCTTCTGAAATATTACCTTTAAAAAGTTACAAAATTGCATTAAGTCTTAGTCTAGTGGTTTCCTGCTTTTGTTCATCCTTGATATTTCACATTGTTTGTGTTTTGTTCTTTACCTATACTTTGGGGCCGATTCCGATCTCGGCCGGTAGGGCTCCGAATCGGATTCGGCTTTACCGGATCCGATTCGGAGCCCTGTTTCCCGACCGATTCGTACGCGGGTCCGGCCGAGCGAGTACGATGCAAGCGCCCGCGAAATCGCCGACCGACTCGTACGCGACTTCAACACGCTCCGACCGACTCACACGGACCCGACTCGCACCGCGCAATGGAGACGTTCCCCGGCCGGAGTAAGTACGATGCGCGCCGCGAGCAGTCCGACCGAGCCGCGCACTCCGGCTCGAAAGAGCAGTCGGAGCCGTACTTTGGGGGTCCGCGTCGGACCCCCCTGTACGCGTAGCCGCGCGAGTCGCACACAGGGGCGACCCATGGGTCCCCCCTACCTGTGCGTGTACGGCGCGAGTCGCTTCGCCGCGTACACGCTGTAGGGGGCGCCCTTGTCCGACTCGCACCCATTGAGTCAATGGGAGCCCGCGTACGCGTTGTACGACCGGCTCCCATTGACTTCAATGGGAGTCCGACCGAATCGAGTCCGATGGCATACGTGCGCATCGTACTCGTTCGGTCGGGCTGCACGGGTCCGATTCGGTCGGAAATCTCTCCGGGTCCGGCTCGGTCGGAGAGATTTCCGGCCCGAATCGGAATCGGCCCCTTTGTCTACAACCTTAAAACTTGGTTGCCACTACTCAGCAAAAAAAACAGACTTAGAATTAATTATATCAGGTATCTTCAAGTAGCATTTCTTACCAAGTCTCTGAAAATTAGCCAAAAGTTCTGTTTTCCCATATTTATACCTAAGCAGGAAGCTACTACCTAACGTGCAATTTGAATATTTTCTCATTTCAGGTTTGCATTGACTCTCTCTAATATTATTTTTTGGCTTTCCTTCTCTATGAAAACCTCACTTTACACAGTTGAATTATCCCATTCTCTATGTCCATGGTCTTAACCCTAGATAATTGTATCCAACCTTTAATAACAGTTCTCTCTTTTGGCTAGCCACTCTGAGTATTTATCTTTCCCTTGTGAACATGTCACAACCCCCTACTAAACCATCATGATTCTTATTCTATGAAAATATATTTGGTCAACCATCACTCTAGCCCCAGGCATTTGCCCTAAGACATGGGTACTCACAAACATTTTCCTGGGGGCCGCAAAGTTTGGTCTATGGTGTGACTGAGGGCCGCACTGATGCCAAAGGGGGTGTAAAGTGGGTGTAGGGGAAGAAAAGCACGTATATCTAGTGGCTGTCTTTAAAATTAAGGTGTACCTAAAGTTAAGGGCCTAGTTACTTCCTTTCCCTAACTGCAAATTAATCTTTAAATAAGTGCTTGCTGAATATTTAACTTTTTTTTTTCATGTTAGTGCTGAGTCGAGTAAACAGCAGCCCAGTGTTGCTGCTGCCCAGGGGGCCGCATGTAAAGGTCAGGACGGCCGCATGAGGCCCCCGGGCCATATTTTGAGTAGCACTGCCCTAAGACATCTTGATCAATTAATTTAAAAACTCACTAAATTCGCCCCAGTTCATGTTATAACACTATAGCTCCTTGACTTCCTTTGTGAGCTTTGTAGATTGCTATATCTCAATGGCTCCACCAATGAATATGAAGCATCTAAACTCTCTAGCAGGGAAGCAGCCATCTAAAAAAGCATTACTTCCTTCACTACCTTTAGTTGTTTTTTCCTTTTCTAGTCAATTTCAGTCAAGATCGATTAACGTTGGAATCCGGGACCAGGAGGAGCAATATGAACTTCAGCACGGACAGGGGAATGGGACCAGAGAGAGAAGCAAGGACACTGGATATCCTCACACTGCCAGATTGCATGGCTGGACCTGATCTGCAATGCAGGACCTTATATCTAAAGGCAATAGAAAACGTATTGTAAGATTACAGTATATGGCATTTAACATTCCATGCCACAGATGCACTTTCAGTACAAGGATATCCTTGTGGGTGATAGTGCACTTCACAAATACACATAACAATGCACCATTTACAATGGACGTATATAGAAGTTAAATATGTCAAATAGGAGTTCTGATGTACAGCACATGATTTAGAGGAGACACACAGGCACTTTTTTACTGTTTAGCAATGGTAAAGTTAATAGAATCCTAGAGCCAGCAAAAATAGAACTCAGAATGGAAACATCTGTGGAAACCATGCACAAAAGGTCAATCAATCAGGGTTCTTACAGAGTGCAGCTAATCACCTGTTAGGGTCTCAAGGCGCTGGAAGGTGTGTGCGAAACTGGGTTATTAGTTGAAGGGATGATGACACACCTTAAGTAATAAACAATTTTTGTCAGGGTGAACCACTAAAGTAACAAGTGGTGGCTGCTGTCAGGAAAAAATGGTGGGGCAGCAGGGAGGACAATAGCAAAAAAACAAATATATAACTTACCTGCCGCCCGCTGCCTCGGTGCTCTTCTGCTCCTCTGCTGGTGCACAGGCTGCCAATCCAGACACTGCTCTGTTCCTGGTAATACTATTACCCAGCATGAGAGAAGCACAGAGGTTGGTCTGAGCACCCTGGCTGGCTTTGCGCCCCCCACAGGGACTGGGAGCCTGTGCCTGCTGTTCTCCACCTGCTGTTCAACACAGCTTGGGTTGGAGTCTGGAGAAATGTATGTGCACATGCTGGTTTGGCTGTCCTAAGACCAGGGCCCTCTTTCTTTCCTCACCACCAGCAGTTACACAGAGAAAGAAGCAACATGCTTGGCGGTGCCACAGGGCACCACCAAGCATATTGCAGCCCTCAGACCACCGCAGGACTGCCAGGGAACGCGGTTCCCTGGCGGTTGCAGCAGTGTAAAGGTGGTCCAACCGCCAAAGTCCTAATAGGGCATTCTGACCTCCTGTGAGGCGGTGGCTGGACCGTCTACCGCCGCGTCCCCATGAGTTGGGCGGTCCTCAGACCTCCAAACTCGTAATTAGGGCCAAAGTACCAAGCACTCCAAATTCATCAATTAGCAGGGTTCAGCTTCTTAGTAAAAACTGGGGAGACGGTTGAATACAGTTGATTGAAACAAGCATCTATGACATCTTTGTAGCAGTGAGTTCCATCACAACATACTGCTACAGTGATTAGGCAGGGTTTTGCTATATGTGTTACAAGGTATCCTCTCACGACCTGCAGAGAGAGATAATATGATGTGGAGCTTTGCAGTTATATTTTGCTGAATGATAAATTTCTAGCATTGTCCCGCCCTATGGGCAAACAGTTCATAACTAACTACTAGTACATGTCCATGCTTTCGCTGCACCACTGTGCACTCCTGCATGGATGGAGGTTCCATCTACTATTAAAATGGATATATGTGTACCCTTGCACCTTGTTATAAATACAACCCTTTAGGAAAAAAGGAGTCTGGAAACTTTACTCATGTTGACAGTAAAGGGGAGTTTCTAACATATTTTAAATATGGCTACAGAAAAATAGGAATTCAATTTCTTTTGAGGTGTTGTGCTATCCATATAAAAGGAACAAGGCCTTATAAAGCACTGGCATCACGTTTTGACCATTGACTACACTGACAAAATTAACTCTCCGCCACAGGATGAACAGTGCCTCAGCTCTTTACCTCCTCGTCGCCATTCCAGGTCCTGCACATGGGGAATTAGCTCTATAGCAGCACTTAACAGTAAATGGCCTAACCACCCATAACTCTGTTGATAAAACTCTGCATCAGAGCATCCCCTCAATTCCCCCACCAGGAAGATACAACAAGGGGCAACTTCCTGCACAAAAACAATCACAAGAGGTGTTTTCCTCTTTCTATCTGTGCTGCAGAATGCAGCACACATCGAAATAAGAAATAAGAAAAACAATGCCTCCCCTGGGGAGGCGATGGAATCTGATGACACATTCTCAGGTTTACAAAAGCTTGTAAATCTGGGAATGCGTCAGGTTCCATGGATGTTGCGTGGGAACATCACCCCAGCAACACCCATGGAATGCCCCTTTCACACAGAGTTATGTGTGAAAGGGGGCCATATTTACAAGGCCATGAAAATCCACGCAGTGTTGCTTTACATGGCCTTATAAATATGGGCAGGCACACTGCCCAACCGGTGCGTCAAAAAAAGTGACGCACTGGTGGCACAATGAGCTTGTAAATAAGCCCTTAAGTGAGCAGCCGCGCCTGCACAAACAGCTGTGCCACAAATTGATACACACACTTTACAGAGATATCCATACTTTAAAAAAAGTTGTGACCTGTTTGGCTTTGGAGTAGGACCATAATGTGGATTGTTCTCAGATGTGTTGTAGTTAGAGATATGCTAGAACGGCGACTGCATACGTTGTAGGTAGTAAAGAGGAGAGATGCAAGACTGTGGGTGTGCACAGTATGACAAGGAAAGAAGTCTTTGACTTTCCTGCTGACTTGTCAATGTCACTTGTCAAAGTGAACCAGGTGGGTAGGCTCATTGTTATCACTGTCCAGGCCTGGAACATCCAGTGACGGCTCCTCCGCTAAGGTGGAGGAGCGTTGCCCCACTGCACAAAAAAGGAAAAATAAAATGACAATAACATATCGTTATTGTCATTTTATTTTTCCTATTGCCTGTGTGCAGTGTGGGGCGGGGCTGACAAGAGCAGGGGAGGAGTGCTGTGCACTCCCTAAGTTCACATGAACTGTTGGGCAGGCCCTCTTGGGCCGACCAAACAGTTCATGGCACTTTGCATGTTCCTACCAGGCTGCATTACACAGCCTGGTCAGGAACATGCACAGGCTTCCAGCGTTGTGATTGGCTCAGGGGAGACTAACTACCCGGGTGCTTCCTGCTGCAGCCGGCCAGGACAGATGAGGACAAGGAAGGAGGAGAGGAGGCGGCCGGCCGTTGAAGGTAAGTCTGTTTTTTTTTTATAACCTTTCTCCCCCCGCCTCACCACCTCCGTCCGGTAGCAGCCGCTACTGGGCACATCTACATCAAGCAAGGGTGCTGCCTGGTATCCTGTTTGTAACAAATAACTAAGTGATCGATTGGAGGAGAACTTGATGAATGAAAAGACAATGTAGCAAAGCAGTCGTAGTATTTTCAACAAAAAAAACATCATGGCCCACTGCCATTCTTTTTATTTTTGAACTGCTTATAGATTTGGTACTCAAAGCAAAATTGCCATTCAATAGGATTTGCAGAAATCCGGACTCATGTATATTAATGAGGCAAGATTCCAACTGTGATACCTACTGAATGGTTGTGAATGCAGTGATCGAGGCATGCAAGAGACATCAGAGCTCCATTACTGCATTTGCTTGACGCAAAGGGACACTGGGGGGGATGGGGAGGCATACAGCCATCACAAATTCTGCCGATTGCTCTCCTAATGTCCACAACCAACACTCACAAAAGGGAAGCTGCCCCTCACACATAGCTTTTGCTTTGCAAATGCATACCAAACCCTGTTCGTGTTGATATCTCAAGAATAGTGGCACACACAACTGACACAGATATGTGAGTCAGAAGAACTGAGGGGGGCTCTTTCATGCCCCTTTTTTCTTGTGACAATGAACTATACAAAAAAGGTTTGGATGGAATGTTTGAATTAATCTCAGGCACCAGTAATCACTCATAGGGCTGCATCCAAGTCTATCATTATTTTGCATGCCATGACACCTCAGTTTGGACCCAGATATATGCAAATCAGTCTTGACCCTTGTTAGAAATTGGGTTTCTGGTTGGCAGAGGTATGTACCCTGTCCAAGCAGGAACCACAATCCTAGTCAGGGTAAGTCACAAACACACCCTAAATTTACTTGTACTCACTCCCTGGTAGCTTGGCACAGGGCAGTCATGCTTAACTTAAGAGGCAATGTGTAAAGCATTTGTGCAACACTTTAAACAGTAAAACAGTAAAAACACCACACAAAATGATACCACACTAGAGCTTAATGTAATGAACAAAACAAGACCAGAACGACAAAAATCCAATAAGTAGAACCGGAGCTATGGATTTTTAAAGAATAAACTAAAATGTAGTGCTTAAAATCATAAAGCGCCAACCAGGGCTATCTGGTCTCACTAGACGGGGTCAAATTTAAATGTTCAGGCAGACCGTGATGAAGTTCGGGTCAGATACAGGGACCAGCCTTTGCCTGCTGAAAAGTACCTTGGTTGCGGTGTCATCAAAGATAAGATGGGTGCTGCAGAGGAGGCAATGCATCGAAGGCGAGAGGCGGGGTTCAGGTGAGGCGATGCGTTGTCAATCCACCAAGAAAGACTATGCGTTGGTTCCGAGCAACGCAACGGGGAGGATGCATTGAAAATGGAGTCGATCCTCATAATGGCGGTGATGGGTCGACGCCAATGTGTGGATTCTGCTGGAGCAGCATTTTAAACTCACTTCCAAGGGCCCAGGACTGGGTTGGCACCACTTGGCAGGGCAGACTCACTGATGGCAGAGTCCCAGTGCTGAGGTAGATGAGTTGGAAGTCTTTTATGTCCCCGAGACTTCAATCAGGAGGCAAGTCAACAAACCCTTGGGCTCACTCTGGTTCTGGGTTCAAGTGATGTGGATGATGTCCATATCAATCAGGCAAGAGGGGCAACAGGAAGCAAGTCAGCACAGCTCGAAAGCAGTTCTTCCAGAGTAGCAGTCCAGCAGAGTGGCAGTTCTTCAGCAGTACAGCAGTCCTTCTTCGTGGCAGAGTATCCACGGGTCCAGAAGTGCACTGAACTGGTAGGGTCAGAAGCCCAGTTCTTATACCCAGTAGTGCATTTGAATTGGGGGTGACTTCAAAGAAGGGTCTTTGAAGAGCAGAGGTCCTTTCTTCCTGCCCTGGCTCCAAACTCACTAAAGGGAGGTATGCAGCCCATTGTGTTGGGACAGGACGCAGCCTATTCAGGTATAAGTGTCAGCTCTTCCTCCAATCCTGCCCAGGATGAGCCTTCAGGATGTGGATGTCCACTCAGTTACACCTAAGCTCCCTTTGTGTGTGGCGGTCTAGAAGGAATGCACAAAGTCCAGCTGTCACCCACCTCAGATGTGTATTGGACAGGGTGCAGGCACACAGGGCTAAGAGGTGAAAAATGCAATGTTTCTAAAAGTGCCATTTTTTAAGGAGGAATGATAAATTCGACTTTACCAGTGAAGGACGGTTATTATTACCATTCCAGTGATATGAAACATGACATATATTCTCTTCTCTGTCAGGAATTATAGCTTATAAAATGTAATAAGGAATTCCCAATGTTAACCTGTAAGAGAGGTAGGCCTGACAGTAGTGAAAAACAATTTTTTTTTCTTCACTAACAGGACATGCAAAACTTAAAAATACCTATCCTACCTTCTGGATGCACAGCACCCTGCCCTATAGGCTACATAGGGCCTACCTTAGGGGTGACTTATATGTAATAAATGGGGAGTTTGAGGCTTGGCCAGGAGTTTTAAATGCCAAGTCAACATGGCACCATAAACTGCACACACAGGCTCTGCAGTAGCAGGCCTGAGACCAGTGGCGTAACAAAGGCCTCAGCAGCCCCCGCAGTGTCGTAGCCTGCCTGAGACCAGTGGCGTAACAAAGGCCTCAGCAGCCCTCTATGTACTTTGCAGGGGGGGCCTCAAGTTTCATTCCGCCACTGCCTGATACATGTTCAAAGTGCTACTTGTGAGGGTGTCACAATCAGTGCTGCAGGCCAACTAGTAGCATTTAATTTACAGGCCCTGGGCACATGTAGTGCAGTCTACTAGGGAAAATTAAATATACCAATTGTGAATAAGTCAATCAAACTGTGTTTAGGAGAGAGAACACCTGCACTTTTGGTTGGCATTGGTAAAGTGCTCAGAGTCCTAAGGCCAACAAACAAAATTCAGTAAAATTGGAGGCAAGCTGGCAATATGTTTGGGGGAAGACCACCATAAGGCTGACAGGTCTAACAACCCTGCTGCAATGAGAACAGTCTAGCCCAGACTGCAAAGCCAGGTCCTCCCTGAACCAGAACAAACACAATTGATTTCGCCTTTATTTGGGCTCATTAGCCGTGCACAGCATGGTTTCAGTGGGACAGTGTGCACACCCATCCCAGCATATCGCTATGGAGAAACTGAGATGGCATGGTCGGAAAAATAACGATGAGTAGGAATGCTACCCTGAGTGATTGCCAGTGGTTAGACAAACTGCAAGCATTCCTCTCATCACCTTTTGTGTGTTTGATGTATATTTTATAAGTCACAAAGAATTGCAGTGTAGATATTGCAAGTCACAACTGCATTTGCAGATGGAAATGAGTTATGTACATATAGTACATCAAAACTTTGTTTTTTGCTGTCACAAATGGTGCATTTGTGTGCACTGTACACTTGCAAGCGCATACCCCTTTTATACATCAGGCCATATACTTATTTAGTAGACAGCAACTTCTGTGAATCCCTTACTTTCCCTGTTGGGGAATGGATAACCTAGGGCCTGATTAGACCTGGGTGATATTAACCTCTTTGGCCATCAAGCTTGGAAGTGAAAATGTTTGTGCTAGCTACTGACAGTTTTTTTTTAAAAACATCTTTTTATTAGGTTTTGCATAATAGTTGCAATATACAATCATGTGTTTTCCGTCAAACTTACAAACGTCTTCAATGTTGAGGTGCTTAGAATACAGGGAAAGGGAAGGATAGCAAATTATAAAAAAATGACTGAGAAGAGTATACTGTATTCATGTGATGCTGCACCGTGTAAAATAACAACGTTCGACAATATATCTTACAAGGGTGGTGGTTAAATCAGACCGACATTATCCATGTATTACAATCTAATAGCTAATCATGTATATAAAACCTTTTCTTCATGAAACTTATTAGCAACAAGAGCGTCTATCGGCAAAGAGCAGGCTATATGAGTATAGGTCAGGCTGTTTTGGTAGCAGGTGAACACTATGTACATTCTGTATTTATCAATGTTATCGTAGAGGCTAACTTGAGGCCACCAAGTGAGGCTACTAGTTTTCATCCTTGAGTGGGACTCGGCTATGGATTCATTTTATTTATGGCGATGAGGGGGCTCGGGGTGGTGCAGGGGAGCTGTCACCTTCAACTATATCTTTTGCCTCCCATTCCCGTTCTACTTCCGACCATAGGTCCGCTATAGGGCGCCGTCTTATTCCTTTACTGTCCTCTTCTATTAATGCTCTTTCTTCGTCCCGGGCCCAAGCTGTGACATCTTTTTCCCAGTGCAGGATGCCAGGGCAAGTGGAGGACTTCCAGCTGAGGGCTATTCTCCTTTTAGCCAACACCAGGGCTAGATCTATGAATCGGTTCCCAACTTTTTTAGGATTAGGCCTAGGGAACAGACCCAGCACACATGCATCCATGGTGTAGGGGATAGTGCGTGCTAGTACTGTATGTAGCGACTCAAGGACGTGGTACCAATATGAAGATTGGGAAGGGCAGCTACACACCATATGTTTAAAGTCAGCGTCTGGCTGTGTACAGCGCGGGCATTGTTTGTCGGTGCTGCCCCATATTATGTTAAGTCTGTGTAGTGTGAGATAAGACATGTGAAGGATATTGAATTGGGTGTATTTGAAGCTAGCATTTCTGGAGATCGTCTTGGGTAGTCTCAGCGCTCGTTTCCATTCTGCCTCCGCAATGGTGCTCTCTATGGTTAGTTCCCATTTCTGTCGTAATATGGGTAGCTGGTTCTCAACCATTTCTCTCAAGGCCCTATGTAGCCATTTAATTAGGTGTCTTGCCGTTCCCAGTGTGATCATGGCATGCAAGAGCCCGTGTGTATTTGGCTCCTGTGTTTCCGCTCCCCATAAAGACTGGAAGGTCCTTCCCATCCCGTGGTAGTTCAAGAATTGCCCGCGAGGCAGATCAGACTGGGAAATCAAATCCTCCAGAGGGATCAGCGCTCCCTCTAGGTAAAGGTCTCCTGCCCTCGTTAGTCCCGCACTCTCCCATTCCCTCAGTTGGTTCACGGTAAAGGAAGAGGTTTTGGTCTCTCCTCTCGGCAGTCCAACCAGGGGGAGGTCGGGTGAGTACAGTGTGATATCTGGGGTTCGCATAATGCTTCTGCGCCAGCATTTCAGAGCCACAGTGGCCAGGACGTCCTGAGATCGGACCTGCCTCCTAGGAAGGATCAGCCGGGTCAGTAATTTCACATGTAGGTCAGTGCAGGGTGGGGAGTCAAATGACTCCAGCCCAATCCCCTCCAGCCACTGAGCCAACCACTGCAGTTGGGCGGCCAAATAGTAAGACTCAAAGTCCGGGGCTCCCAACCCCCCGTTTTCTGGCGACCTCTGGGCGATGGCCAACGACACTCTGTTGCGGCCTCCATCCCAAATCAAGTCCCCCAATAGCATGTCCAATTCTTTAAACCAGGTCCACCGGATAACCACCGGTAGGTTTGCGAAGAAATAAAGTAGGCGTGGTAGCATAACCATTTTAGAGAGCGCTACCCTTGACATAATGGGGAGTTTGAGGGAGCGCTAGAACGCCACTGCTGACTTGAGTGAGCGAAGAGCTGGATTCAGATTATCCTTACCTTCAAGCAGGTCATTTTGGTCATGGAATATTTGGATATCTAGATATCTGAAAGACCACTTGGTGCCCATCGGGAGCGGAAGGGGGCAGGAGGCTGTAGGGTCCAGAGGGAAAATATGGGTCTTATTGCAGTTCACTTTCAGACCCATTAATATGGCGTAGTCAGTTAAAATATCCATTGCATCAGTTATCCCTCCCTCGCCATTCCGCAGATACAGAAGGATATCATCTGCGTAAAGAGAAATCATGATGTCCCTCCTGTCCAGTGTCAGGCAGAGACTGTCGTGGTCAGCTCTGAACTGCACAGCCAATGGCTCCATAGCCAGTGTAAATAAGAGGGGCGACAAGGGGCATCCCTGTCTGGTTCACCTATGTATCTCGTAGGGGTTTGAGATTGTATTACCCATCTTGACTCTAGCTAATGGGAGCGTGTAGAGCAGCTCGACCCACTTGATCCATCTCTCCCCCAGCCCCATGGCATGCATCACCCTCAGCAGGAAGTCCCATCGCGGGGAGTTGAAAGCTTTCTTCTCGAGGTCCACTGCCATGGCCACTGCATTCAGGTAGTTCTGGATGTCTCAGTGAAACATTACGTAATATAGCCGTCGGAGGTTTCCTGATGTGGATCTAGTTGGAATGAACCCATTCTGAGCTACGTGGACTAGTGTACGCATGTGCGGGAGCAACCTACTGGCTAATATTTTGCTCAATATTTTGAAATCCATATTTAACATGGATAGCGGCCTAAATTCTGTAACCTTAGGGGCGTCTGCTTTAGTCTTAGGAATGGGCGCTACCAGGGCCTCCCTAGTTGTTGTTGGCAAGTAGCCACAGGCTAAGGAGTCGGCATACTGCTTCACGAGGCGCAGTGCAAGCTGGTCGTTGTATGTCGCATAAAATTCGGCAGGGAGGCCATCTGGGCCCAGGGTTTTCCCTTTTGCCATGTCCTTGATTGCTGCTCTGATTTCTTGTATATTGATAGCGGCCACCAGGTCTTCCCGGACCTCCATGTCAATGGTCTGTAAGGGGGTTCTATCTAGGTAGTCTTGGATTTGATTCTCCGATAGACCCGGTGGGTGCTCATATAGAGATTCATAATAGTGTAGGAAGCAAGTATTTATTGTTTTATGGGAGTAGGTCGTGGTACGATCCCCGTTCTGAAGCTTAGTTATGGGGGACCCAAGGGTCTCTGGCTGGATCAGCCACGCCAGCAGTCTGCCCGACATCCCGCCCTCAGTGTGTTGTTTCTTCCGATATTCCTTACTATCCAGAGTTCGCAGCCTGTCCAGCGTCTTATTATAAGTGCTCTTGGCTCGGGATAGTTGTGTGTGTCCTCCAAGGGCCCCAGCCGAAGCTCGAGGACATGGATCTCAGTGTCCTGTTTCAGAAGATCATTCACGATCTCCCTTCTAGCTCCCACCGTCTGCCCCATACAGTGTCCCCTGAAGACCACTTAGAAGGAGTCCCATTCCACCAACAAAGTGCTGGCTGTTCCCTGATTGTTGGAGAAATAATCAGTTATGGAGGTTTGCAGAGATTGTCGGAAGCATGTGTCTTCCAGCATATTGGCGTTTAAGCGCCAGGTCGGAATGGCTGTTATTACGGGTGTAATGGAGAGTGTCAGGAGTAAGGGGCTATGGTCAGACAGTGTGCATCCCAAATATTCCGAGTTAGACATGTGTGTGCTAATATGGAATGAGCAGAGGAACATTTCTAATCTAGTATGTAGATGATATAGGGGAGAATAAAATGAGAAATCTTTAGCCTGGTCATGATGCAGTCTCCACACATCCACTAAATCCCAGTGTTTTATCCAAGATCTGAGGGCTTTCGCATTGGAGTTGGCCAGCGCCCCCTGCAGTGGTGGTGTGGACCTGTCCATGGTGGTGTCTACCACACTGTTGTAATACCCTTCCAATACTACGTCCTGTGTGGCCATCCCTGCTAGCGGATTGGAAAGTTTACGGAGAAACTGTGGTTGCTTGTGGTTAGGGGCATAGATGCTACCCATTGTTATCTCCCTGCCAAGTAGTCTCCCTTTAATCAGCACATATCGGCCCTCGGGGTCAATTAGGGTGTGCATAGCCTCAAAGGGGGTTCCAGGGCGTATCCACACCAGGGCCTCCCGGGAAAAAGCGGAGTATGACGTGGCGTATAATTGGCCCCTCCAGCGTCGCCGGAGACGTTGGCCTTCTTCGCGGGTCAGGTGGGTCTCTTGGAGCAGGACTACATGCGCCCCCCTGCGTTTAATGTAGCTGAGTATGTTGTGACTTTTCGTTGGTGAGCCCATGCCTCTAACGTTCCAGGTAAGGAACTTTATCCCTCTAAGGCCTACGTTTGTGTCTGCCATGTGTGTCTAGTGTCGTGACCTGCCTGCCATAATCTGTTGCGCCCACATTTCATTACCTGAGCGCTCATGCAAACTGTGAAAGACCCAACTTCCCAACCCAAGGGCAGCAGCGCAACTGCTAACCGCCCAAACTTACAAACAAAACAGTATATGAAGTCAGAACGCAGCCTGCAAGCCGCTAGGCGAATGCTTCTGGCGGGGGTGGATGCAGAGTTCAGGTGGGGAAGGGGCGCCACGTCCCGGCCCCACTACATGGTAGTGTCCTCAAGCGGCAGTGCCCAGGCTTTAGTCCATATCTATAGATTGTGGTGCCCCCACTGCCAGGTCCAATTGCTGTCCTCCTTCTGTTACGTGGATTCTCGGGGTGTAGAGCGTCCCAAAGATCTACTACAACTAGGCGATGTCATCTGCCGATTGTGGAGTGAGCTTCGGCAGCAGGGGGTCAGTTTCAAGGGAGTCCCCAGATTCAGCCGATGCATCAGCCGATGTGGCTGATGTCCCCGATGTTGTGAGGCTTGTGAGGCTGTGGGATTACGTGCTTGGGTTGCTTTACGGCTACGCTTAGGTCTTCGTCTGCGCTGCTGAAGCCCTGACTCTGTACGCAGTGGTCTCTTAGGTAGCGGCGCGCCCTTCTTGTACGCTTCCATCCAGTTCCAGACCTCCTCCGGGGTGTCGCAGAAGTGCAAAGTGCCATCAAGTATGATTTTCAGCTTGGCCAAGAATATTAGGGAGTACTGTATTCCTTCTTCCCTAAGGGCTTTTTTGGCTTCAAGAAAGGATGCTCGCTGAGCCTGCACCCTAGCTGTAAAGTCCTGGAATATTGACACCTTGCTGTTTTCGATCACGTATGGGCCATGTGTGCAGGAGTGCCGGAGGAGCGTGTCTCTGTCTCTAAAATGGAGAAGCCTTGCAATCACCGGTCGGGGAGGGCTCCCTGGGGCAGGCGGCCAACCCGGCACTCTATGCGCCCTATCCAGAGCAAAAAACTGAGACAGGAGTTCCGGGGCCACGACAGAGCGCAGCCAGCTTTCCAGGAATTCCACCATGTTGGACCCTTCCGCCCGCTCGGGTATCCCTATGAGTCTGATGTTATTTCTGCGATTGCGGCCTTCTGCGACTTCCACCCGCCGTTCAAGGATTGCCACCCTGGTGGAAAGGTCGTCTATCTTGGCTGCAAGTGATCTATGTTCCGGCTGCAGCTCAGTAATTGCAGATTCCGTTTCCCGGACCTTGTCTGCCAGCTTCCGATGCTCGGCTTGGAGTAGTCCCAGACCCACCGAGACCGCCCCATTGTTTTGTTGTAAGGCATTTTTGGTGTCGGTGATGGCCGCCAACACTCTGTCCAGGTGTGAGTGGAGAAAGTCATCCCCTCCAGTGGGCTCCTCACCTCCTCTCTCGTGTGTCACGGGCGAGGGTTCCCTGGTGGCAGTCTAGCGCGTTCTTGGTCTGTGCCGCGCTCTCCGCACGTCCGCCCTGATTGCGGTCCTTGGACCTGCTCTGTGGCGAACGCGGACCACTGCTGTGTCCCCCCCCGATGTAGGATGCCGGGGGGTCGTTTTCAGCGTTGCTATGGCTGTGGGTGCTGCATTAATGACAGAATTTTTAGCAGGCTGGGACGGAGCTCCGAGCTCACACGTCCGCCATGCTTGGAGTCTTGGCCACGTCTCCCAGCTACTGACAGCTTTGGTTATGTTTTTGATGTGGATCAAACTATGTAGGTGTAAGCCTGCAATATAAGTACTACATTAGAAATGGCCATTCTTGTAGTTTTACAGACATGCAGTCTCATTTAGAGGTGAGCAGTAATAGAAAAAACTGCAAAAAACAGTGGGGTTCCCAACCGTCGACCTCTTGCTTTCCATCCACCATCTGGAGGCTGAAAGGATTTACGCCAAACTTCACATGAAAGTAGAAATGAACTTGGGAATCTTGCTTTTCTTGTTTTGGTTATTACTGTAAATCTGTCCAGTAGTTTTTTTTAAAAATATAACTATAAAAAGGTTTGCAGTGGACTTGACGGGGTTAACACTATTGTATATGTTGTTGCTTAAATTTGTGAATTTGGCCAAAGTCACAATTTCTGTCAAAAACATTTGAATTTTTCAAGACACGATTGGCTGATGACGGGGATCACAAAAATGCTATGCCATCTTGAAATCCTGAATTAGGACAACATTTAGCACTGCATAAAAATTGTCCACAGTAAAGAGGTAGGCACTATGAGAGTTTTCCGCTGATTCAGCAGTCATTAGTAATTTTAGACCCACGTCTCTTTTACCTTTTCCTGGCAAAATTCTGGAAACGTTTGCCAGCAAAAAACTATCTCGTTTTTTAGAGGAGCATAATCTACTAGACGAGGCTCAGTTTGGTTTTCATCCTCTCCACAGCACAGAAGGGATCGTAGTTAATGCTATGGATGATCTAGGCGTGGCAGCAGATGAGGGTTACCAGGTAGTTCTCGTACTGCTCGACCTATCTGCTGCATTTGATACTGTTGATCTCAGCATTCTACTCTCTAGGCTATCAGAAGTGCATATAAAGGGGAGGGCACTGCAATGGTTGGCTTCCGTTTTGAAGAACGCAAACGGTTTGTCATTCCCCCTTTCGCTCTTCCTTTAGAGAAGTTAAACAGGGAGTGCCTCAGGGCTCCTCCCTAAGCCCAACACTATTCAATCTATACTTAAGACCCTTGGCTAAGCTGATTAGGTCTCACAGCCTGAAATGTGTGACTTATGCCGATGACACCCAACTAATTCTGACTCTAGACTGCACCTCTCATTCTTCAATGGCTTCCTTTCATATTATATGAAAGATATTTTGCATTGGCTTAAAGCCAATTCCCTCAAGTTTAACAGGGACAAAATGGAGGTAATGAGCTGTTTCTCAGGCTCTCCTCCGCGACCTCTGACAGCAGAGGCCACCTGAAGATAACTCAACCCGATCACAGCGGGGTCGGTTTGGAACCTGGGAGTTTATATGGACATTATCTCACTCCACGCATGTAAATAAATTATTCTCTACCTGCTTTGGTTAAATGAAGCCATTGCACAAAATACTACCTCTGTTGCCTACCTGCTGTCGTCCTCTCGTGGTCCAGACCACTATCTTAAGCAGACTTGATTATGGCAACGCTTTGTTTCTTGGTGGACCTAACTATCTTGTCCAGTGCCTACATCGCATACAGAGAGCAGCAGCGAAACTCACGGTTTCCTTGCCTCGATACTCTTCTAGTTCAGCAGCCCTGGATTCTCTCCACTGGCTTCCCTTAACTAAGCAAATCAAGTTTAAATCACTGTGTATAGCCTTGGACCTTACCCTCTTCGACACAAATTACAGCGCTATTTTCCATCCATTTTGCGGCACTCAGCTAATACTAATTTATTGAGGGTCCCCACATTTAACAAGGCTCGCTCAGGAGGCAGAGCTTTCTCTGTACAGGCGACCAGCCTGTGGAATAGCCTGCAGGCTTCCCTCTGTTCTATCAACAACCTCTATGCCTTGAAGAAAGTCTTAAATACTTGGCTCTAGAAGCTCTGGGCTTGCATGTGTCTGGATGAGGAACTTGATAATGAGCGCCAGGATGCCTTTCTTAGGTAGCAGTTTTGCGCTCTACAAGTATTGTTATTATTATGGATAATAATAATTATCATTATAATAATAATAATAATAATAATGAGATGCGCCACCCAAGGGAGCTCTAGTAGGCACTTGGAAGCATTAAAGATTTGCGTAAAAAACTAAAATTAAACAATATCCCATGATAAAATTGTGAATTTTACTGACATTGCTATCACAGTGCTGCAACTTTGAATCTGGAAATAGGTACCATTTTACTAAAATTGTGAATTTCAGACTGTTTGTGAATTTTGGACTTCAATACTTTGAAGAAATCCATGACTTTCACTGAATTTTTCTTTAAAAAAGTAATCAAGGCCATGATTGGGAGAATTTCCTGGAAGGGTGCATGGGATTCTGCCTGCAGCATATCATAAAAAACAGAAATTCACTGAAAAACACAGTTAAAAGACTTATGTTTAAGGCTCCCTTTTTTCCGTTTTTACTGATTTTTACAGATAAAAACAGACAGAAAACCATTTATTTTCTTGTCTATATTTATTTTTAAATGTGGATAAAAACGGTAATTGGGGCTTTTTGAGTGATTCTAAATATACTTTGCCATGACTGCCAGGCCAATAACTGTGTGAATCGATAAGTAAGGGGATTAAAAAAGAAAGGAATTTTAGTAAAGAGGCTTAAACAACAGTAGATATGCACAAGGCTGATACTGAAATGTGCACATTTTCATATAAGTTCATTGATTTATCTTCTGCGGGTGTTCATATCACTGAAACCTGGTAGGCATTCAAGCATGACTGCATATTTATTGGTTAAATACATGTGGAAATATACAAGTTTCAGCTTTATTTTTTTCACAAAACACATAATAAATATGGATAAATACAAATAAAGTTGTCAAAAAATAAATATGGATAAATACAGACGGAAATGTCAAAAAATAAATACCATAAAACCGGGAGCCCTAATTATGTTTTACCGTACAGAAAAGTAGAAAAACACTAAAATTCAACAGTTTTGGTTTGCAACCTACAACACACATCAAAATGCATACTCTCCACTATGGTGCGTGCATCTCTTTCCCAAAGGCACGGTGTACAAAAAAAGGCTGTGTACCAACAACAAAGCATGAGGGTGATTCATGTTGGGCATTGTGCTCCAACACTACTGTTACAATGAAGACATCTCTGGAAAATTACATTACAAAACTGTTAGCCTGGTGCAGGACACCAGCAAAGCATAATTTGGGAACCGGAGGATGAGCACAGAATCATCTGATCTCTAATTCAGGTGATGTGGTTTGAAATAAATGTTTTGGTTCAAATGAGTGACCTTCATGCACTGTGGCCACTTCAACCCAATATTCCAAAACATCCCTTCCTTAGCAAATATACTTGTGCCATGCAGTGTGATCAAAGCAGACGATGAAGTGGGCAATGAGCAGGGGAACGACGTTTCCAAGCTTTATTATTTTGATCAAAACAGTTCCTATACTTCTTATTAAAAAAAAAAAAAAACATCCCTGAAAGGTTGAGATCCTGCAGGTTAAATGAAGAGAAGAAGGGGCATATTCTCAAGGACTTATCGCTGATTCAACGGCACTTTAGCGCAGCAAAAGTGGCGATAGATTCATTGCCCTATTCCCAAGCTGGTGCAAACTGCCCATATCGCCAGTTCACCAGCGATAGCTGCCTCAAAAAACATTGCCACGGATGAAAGCGACAACTAACGCTAATGATATGCAGAGTAGGCGTTCCCGTGCAAAAACACACGAAAACACCACTACGCGATATTCTCAATGACCAGCCCGAACTGCGAAGCGACCCAAAAACAGGCGATAAGGCGCGTCAGCAGCAGGGATTTAACACCTGCCTTTTACTGGTGGTAAGCAGGACGACAACCTGCAGTAGAAAGGGAGCCCAGCCCAGAGCCACATCGGCAGACCAACACATGTCATGGAGCTACTGATCATGCAGCTCGGAGCCCCAAGAGGCCCACAACACCCACCACCCCCCCCCCCCCAGGCTCCCCACCCCCCCAGACCCCACCTTCCCCCCCAGGACCACCCCCCCCGGGACTACCACCGAGGCAGTGCAGAATGAGACAGCGGTCCTACCGAAAACGCACCAGCCTCAGAGACTTAACGCCGGAGGAAGTCATTGCCCACTACAGGCTCAAAAGGACGACCATCCTCCGCATCCTGGCCCACATTGCCCACAGGCTGACGGTACCAACCCAGAGGAGAACCAACATCCCTCCGCAGACAAAGCTGCTGGCTGTGCTGCACCTGTTGGCCTCTGGTACCTTCGTCGGAGGAGTCTCACAGCCAGCCCTATCAAAGTTCCTCACACCTGTCTTGGATGCCATCATCAGCTTGGTACCCCAGTACCTACACTTCCCCCACACTGCGCAGGAACAGCTGGAGACCAAGCAAGGCTTCTACGCCATAGCTGCTTTCCCGCACGTCTTGGGGGCAATTGACTGCACACATGTCCTACTTGTGCCCCCTGCCGACACTGCACACAATTACCGCAACAGAAAGCACACGCATTCCATCAATGTGCAGGCAATAGTGGACAACCGGGGACTATTCACCAACGTCATCGCCAACTACCCAGGCAGTGTGCATGATTCCTACATCTTCCGACAGTCCATCATCAACCAGCGCTTCCAGTATGGCACCTACGGAAATGCACTGCTCGTCGGTAAGTACCAATGGAACACACCACACACCTCAACTCCACAATCATGCAACTCACAACTGTGGGAATCCACACGTTACAACATCACATACGACATGCCAAACAACATGCCCACCTACCAGACACGACAACACATCGTAATGTTGTAACAGGGGCCAGACATGCAGACAAGCCATTCACGTCATGGCTCCTCTGCCACACAATAGCAGTATGTGGTGAGAGGCGGGAACCAAGTATGTGCGAGGGAGGCAAGTGACCCATGAATCAGAATGTACACAATGCCAAGTGTGGAGGGGATGTGCTGGACAGACTTAAGAATGCAGAGCACAGACATGTCCATGTGGACATATACTGCTGGTGTTTGTAGTGTCGTAGGCAGTGGGCTTTACCATGTTACCTCAGTCAGTGGGGTAGACCCTGGACATGTAGCCATGTCGTCGTCCCCTGTAAGCGTAAGCGGAGTGGGCTGGGCCAGCGTTGGAGTGGCAATCAATAGCCCGGGGCTCAGGGGGTGGTTCACTTCCGGGATGGCCACCTAGGCAACTACTGCATGTGTCTCTGTTCCCTCCATGTCCCGACCATAGGCCTACGCACACGTGGACGACCACCTTCAACGGCCAATATATCAGTGTCGTTGTCAGGCTTGTAGACATGCGCAGACAGTCATGACAATGGTGTGTCCTAGGAGTGCAAGTGTTGCAACCGCGTAGCGCACACAAGTAAATAGGCTCGGGGGGAGTGAGGAGCAGCTGTGAGGCAACGTACTACACATGGATGCCGCTCATTTGCCACATGCAAGACATGTCAGACATGTATCCCAAAGTACCACACATCACACACCAATATACTGATGAGCCTGCCAACACAGAATGCCGAACCACTGATTGACACATCTCTCTCCCCTGTCACAGGTGATCAAGGATATGCACTCTGCCCGTGGATGATGACACCCCTCCGAGCCCCGAACACCCAGGCCCAGAGGCAGTACAATGCGGCCCACATACGCACCAGGGGCATTGTGGAACGCTCATTTGGCATGTTGAAGTCACGTTTCAGGTGCCTGGACATCACAGGTGGAAGACTCCTATACAGCCCGCAAATAGTGTGCAAGATGATCATTGCATGTTGTGTGTTGCACAACATATGTGTACGCACCAATGCCCCATGGATCCAAGTGCCTGATGCACCGGACGATGATGATGAAGATGAGGCAGGTGGACCACACCCCGGTACAGCAGCAGCTGGGATAGCCCGAAGGGACACTATCATTCACAATTTCTTCACATAGGCACGTCACATGGGGACTGTCCTTTGCAATCATGGGACAGGTCAAAATGACCACAGGCACAGCATGTGCAAATAAATTCATTCCTAGTCACATTCCCTGTGTGCATGTCACTCCTCTGCATTGGCACATCGCTCTGACAAGTGTATGTGCAACATTTAGTGCTGTCACTTACACCAATGGCAATTGGATGGTGGGAGTGTCACCTCCGTAATCAGGATCCTGTTTTCCTGCGGACTGTACTGTGTCTTCCTCTTCTTCTTCTCCTTGCCCTTCCCTGGCCCGAGGTTCCAGGCTGGTCATCTGTGGGGCTTGTGGGGTTCGGGTTGTCCTCTATACTTGCTCCAGCTCCTTCCATTGTGCTTCGCAGTTGTTATGTCTATTTTATTTATTTCTGGGTTTTTTGCTGCTTTTATGGTGACTTTGCCCGCCTGACGTGGGTATTGCAAGCCTGGCGCTGCTTGTCGCCGATTTTTCTATCGCGGTTGGGCCCATCGCAACTTTTTTCACGTTCGGGTTATGGTTTTTATCCCCGTCCCGGTAGTGTTATCGCGGACATTTGCCGCGTTATCGGGGTACTATCGCATGTTACAGCCGTGTTGTGAATGCCACGTTGACACGGGGTTATTTTCCCGCAATAGACGGCGATATGTAAACTTGCGTTAACCTATTTTGGCGATGATTATCGCACGTTCTTGAGAATATACCCCGAAGTGTCTCCTCTATGGTGAAGTGAGATAAGGGAGTGATGCAGCTAAAGAAGAAACATGCCTTCTCTCCATGGTCCCTGCTCCTGAAAAAAACGTAAATGTGTGCAATTGGTTAATCGGCCAATCTAAAGGCTGCTTTGGAGCCACTACAGGTTTTGATAGTATCTGTAATTTTTCCTTTTAATGGAAACCTATAAAAAAGGTTTGCATTAAGGTACAGTCACCGTATTACGATAAACATATCATTTGAAAGCACTGTAAACACTCGCACTCGAGGAGACCGGCGTGGGGCACGAGTACGCGGAACTGCGACTTTTCTTTCAAACTCGGGAACGCTGTTACGGGGTAACCGAAGCCACAAATTACCACTCAGCAGTTTTTATTGATACTTTGAAGTTCACCCCACGCCATAGGCTTATGTGGCCTGGAATTATCGCCACATTGAAAACTAAGATACAGTGAAACCGTTCAGCCGTGAACAAGTCGCATGTACAAACTTACTGAGGCGACGAAACACGTGTTGGCTTGGGAACGTTTTACGTATTGGAAAAATAAACTTGGAAGACTGATTAAAGAAGGAGAAAACCAACAAAACGCTTCTATTGCTCATATGTGATCAATGATTGAAAAATAACAATTTCTAATTACATACGTGTGCTGGGGTATACCAATTACGTTGTTTTGTGGCTTTGTAGCCTCATTAGGAACCTGGGGAGGCGGGTGGTTCTCCCTAACCCTTCAGCACCGCCATTATTTGGAACCTTATCTTATAAATAATGAGTGAAACCACCTAGTGACGCCTGTACCCTATCACCTATACCACCGGATCTTTCTCTAGAATAGCACTGTAAACATATAAACACAATCTTTTACACTTTTTGTGACAGCCTATTTATACTGTATGTAATACATTTTTTTTTATTAAATGACTTACATATTATCGTTGTATTGCATTTATATAACACTTACTACCCCTGACGAGGCATCAAAATGCTTTACTCTGGACAGCACGCTGCTCTGGAACCCAAAATTAGTGGTTAGTCTGTTTGTCCAGTTTTATTTGTTAGTTGCTGTTAGTTAGTTATTGAAGTGCTTTCTATCATGGGTGTGGACCTCTTAGCACTATAAATAAACATTACTATTTGCCCAGTGCACCGACCAGAAATAAAACCACTGACTGTCTCGTTACACCAACAGGCATCTGAAGTGATTGCATTAACCAACCGAGCTTTGCTACCAGATAAATGTTTTCTCACAGATAAATTTAAGTTGCATTTATTTTTCATTTAAGGTGTGTGTTGTATTTTATATGCAGATATCTGTAGATGAAAGGCCAACAAAAAAGTTAGATTATTTTGTTCTTCTTAGCCACTCTGAGCCCCCACCCACATTTGCTGGTCCCGCCTTCTTTGTACTCAGGATCACAGTTCCCATACTTTTGAGCGCTGAGTCAAAGAGAAACTTAAGCACCACGACAGGCAGAACACTTTCAGAGATGTTTCATGATTCTCTTCCAGATCTGGGTGCTGGGTAGTGATGGAGCTGAGAAAATAAAAATGTTTAACCCCTAACAAATTTTGTAAATAATTAATAAAATGTTCGTTTAAATGTATTAATCAACACTGTACGTGTGGGAAGGGTAATACGCAAGTGTATGTGCTGAATAATCTATTAATGGATGTCCGTGTGTCTAATTATAACATAAAAATAAATGCGTACTAATTTAAAATAAATGCATGATTTTGTGCTTCATAGAAATAAACGTGTCGTTGCAAAAACAATAGTGATGGTAAGTAAGAAACAGCTTAAATGTTGCTTTCTGCTAGGTAATAACTAATTGGGGTACGTAGATGACGGGAGGGAAACGAAAAGGCTATTTTTCTCTATTTTAATTATGTTTTGTTTATTTCAAAATAGTGCTTCTAAAGTATAACCGAGTGGCGATATAAAATGGCTGCCAGTTGATGATGTGCGCAAGCGCAGGGAAACACGTGACAAGGGAGAGAAGTCGGAGAAAAGCTAACCTCGTGATGTTGCTGAGAGGCTAGGATGCGAGAAATGGTCAAGGCTGATGTGACCTAATTGAACTGATAATGTGCCGTGGTGATCAGCAAAGACCCGTGGGAAACCAGTTTAAGAGAAAGGACAATGCCTGCAGAGTTCTCGAATGTATCGAAAGAAGTTACAAATGTACTGATCGAAGCGGATGGAAACATGTCTTGAACTGTGAGAAAGGAAATGATCTAAGGACCATTGGATCCAAGAGAACTTGATTAAAAGAATGAATAAGATGACATGCATGGACCAATGAAAGAAAAGCGTGTTATTAATGTTGCAACAATTAGTTAGCAAAGTTAGAATTAGGGTATAAGAGGGCCTACTCTTAGTGGGAGGGGGTCACAGTCAGGAGCGGAGTTGGAGAGTCGTGTTGGTGTTGGTGGCTTCCAGTGCTGGGTGGTCCTGATCGATCCATTACTGAGCGGGAGATGCTGAAAGACTGTTAGATGAGACGGGTTGCAGGTAGCTGATGCTGACGAGCTGAAGTTTCTGTTGCTGTCTTAATTTTCCAGTTGAGTATGAGAATCAGGTTATTTCTAATTCTTAAACTTAGGTTAGAAATCATTAGGCTAAATTAGGAAGGTAGGCAGGTAATTAGGGTTTTGCTTCATGACAAAAATTTCCTTTCTGCAATAAATTGATTATGCTTAATAAATAATTGAATTAATAATGAATGAATAATTGAATAAAAGATTAAAATTCTTTCTCATGTTTTTAAAATTATATAAAATTTAAGATTCTTTAAATCAAACGACTCAGTGGTTATTTTCCTAAATGATTGTGACACCAGTAATTGGTTATTGTGATTTAGCTGGTCTTAATCACTATGAACTAATTTTTTACATGAATGATTCATCGACAAACCAATGAGCAGGAATATCTTAAAGAAAATAACTAAAAGAAAGTGATAAGTTAAGGTAATAAGATATCCCGGCTCCTTCCAGCGGTACACAAATGGTGTTTTCCATTTTGTTCTCATGCTTCTCCTAGGAATACAGAATTTCGTAAAGGTGTAAAGGAAATCCAGGTGTGTGCTTGTGTGTTAGGCGATGTTTATGGGCCCCATCGTCATGTGGATGTGAGAAAATATAGTTTGCCCCTGGATGACCTATAAGTGACCTAGGAGGAGAATAGTTTTTATTGTACGCGCTGCATCAGATTTCTTGGTAGCAGAGTTATGGTTTTCTATAGATTAGTTTAGTGATTATTGTTTATTGATTATTGATTATTTTTTTATGGCTAACACTATATGTTGAGTCGCGTTATGTTATATGTGAGTTTTCACGCTTCTGGGATGTAGGAAGTGGAACACGTGTGGCAAGAGAAGTCACATGGAATTTGGTACATGGTCTGAATTCATTTTGGTAATAACACAGGTTGTGTTATGTTAGGGATTTTCTGTACGAAAAGTGTGTAACTGAAATAGCAAATCACGTTTTCTTGTGAAACTTTGGCCTTAATTCTCAGGAGCCTAGTCTCCACATGTGTCTTATCCCCAAAGAAACGAGTAAATTGTTTGCTTGAAAGAAGGGTAAGGTAGAGGGAAGTGCTACTTTATCGGCGAGAGTAAATAATTCTGTGGTAGGGTAGAGGTAAGCGCTGCCTACTGGAAATACAGGATTCTTGTGTAAAAGGACAAAGCTGTCACTTTTGTTTAGCGAATCAGACTATGGAATTGTTTTAATTGTTGTAACTAACGGAGAAAACAGTGAAAAGAGAATTGCCGATAAATTTTGTAAAGGAGGGGTAAAAGAGCAGGAGTGACGTAAAACAGTGCCGCGCTAAGGATTGGATAGTGCACTAGTCACGTGAACACGGAGCAGGAGTGACGTAGAAAAGTGCCGCGCTAGGATTGGTTGGTTCGCGGACGAAGGGAATTGTTCTGATTGGTACGTTAGTGTGAGTCGCGCTGTAATTGGTTGAAGTTCCGTACACAGAACAGCGTTAGCGTAAAGAGAAAAACAAATAGAAAACATGCCGTATTACGAGTATGAAAGGGAGAGAACGTCATGGACGACAAAATTAAAGAATTTCTTTAAGAAAGACAAAAAGGTTGTGACTAGAGAGGGACAAGTAATTCCTCCGCCGAAATCAGCAGCTTCACATATGATGCTGAAATATGGATATCATACATGCATATGGTTGGAAAATTTGGCAAAGTATACGAAGAATGATGGTGCTTTAGCTTGCCCTGAGAATGGTTCATTTAGTGTAGCGGTTTTGCGAAATTTGCGAGAAAAGATGACAAATCTAGAACCTAGACCTAGACCGACACAGTTTGAAGCGTTGACGGAATGGGAGGATGAGATGTATGAGCGAGAGAGATTCAGAGGTTTAAGGGATCATGAGTTTATGCCTGGAAGGATGTGGGGAATAAATCATGAAGATAGAATAAAACGATGGAGATGTGCTAACATGACAGGAGGTTTGTTTCCAGCTTTTACAGTTGAGGAAGGGACTAAGAAAAAACGGACTGAGAAAAAGAAACATATGGAGAGGGAGAAATATATGCATGAGAGCGAAACGGATGATGAATTGCTGGAAGATATTCTAAATAGAAATCCACCTCCGTATCAGCAGAGTTCTACAGTGGTGACACCAAATGCGCCGCTAATAGAGACTATGCGAAATAAAAGTCCGGAAAAAAGAATTGAAATAAATAGGTCACAAGAACAAATGAGAACTTCACAAAATGAAGGAATAGAAAGCGACAATGCAAGCAAATTAGCAAGAACAACCAAAGAACTAACTGAGAAGATTAGAGAATTAACGAAAAATATGGAAGCAGTTACTGTGCCTGTAACAATAGGTCCAGTAATACCAGTTTTTGAGAATCAGAAAATTGATGAAAGATCTTTGGTGATTCCCATGAGTTCACAATTTCAGAGAGAAAAAGAAAGAATGGAACAAAGTGCAAGTACAAGTAATTTGGCTAGTACTTACAGACCAAGTCCACCTACAAATTTGACGGTGAATGAGTGCAATGGTAGGAAAATGCATATGGTAACAGAATCTGCAACAGAAACCCCTGAAAAGAGTGGTAATTGGGTAGAACTAAATAATACACCCATAGGTCCGACTCCTGATGAGTTAAATGAGTGGATGAAGGCATTTAAAATAAAAGAACCAGAAGAAAAACAATTAGATGTAATTAGATTAAAAATTGACATGGAAGAATTAATTCTAGGAACGATTGGTACAGAAAAGATAAAAAATTATCAGGATGATGAAATAATGTTTCTGTGCAAAAGTATTACATGGAGTGCAAAGAATTTACATGACAAACTAGAAGAAGTAGCCAGTGAAATTGGAATAGACTTTGCGAAAGTGAAAACATTGCAGAAACCATATAGAGTAGATTTTTGTGAAAAAGATATTGAAAATTTGAACACGGCAGGAAGGCTGACACAGATAAAAGAGTTAATTGTATTGTTGAGAAAATGGGGTGATGTGGACAGATGGAAGGTTAGATGGACGAAGAAGAATGAGAAAACTACAGACAAAGGTTCATTGGCTTTTATGATAACTGAAAAAGAACCTGTTGCTAAAGAATACCCTATGAGAGAAACTCCAGGTGGTAGTTATGTGCATGTTCCCTGGACTAGGCAGGATATACTGTCATTTACCAATGACTTTCCGAAGTTGAGAGAGAAACCAGTTGAATGGTACCGACAAGTAGAGAGATTTGTAAAGGTTTCAAAAGTGTTGTGGATAGATTTAGATGGATTATTTGACATAGTGGTACCAACTGATTTGTGGTCAGAATGTAAGATTACAGTTGACTGGCCAACTACAGAATATCCAAGAGATCCTAAGACAGGAGCTCCAGGTCCTGATGTGATGAAGAAGTATGATAAGGTGATTACCTTTTTGAAGAATAAGATTCCTCCTAAAGAGACAGATTGGGTAAAAATCGATCGAACTACACAAGAAAGTAAGGAGTCTGTACATGCCTATTATGAGAGGTTGTTGTTGGTTTTCAAGCAGTATAGTGGATATGAGGAATTAAGTGAAAAAGATATGAGTCATTTTGTGTACAGATTTGTGTTTGGATTGAAACCAGAGATTAGTGAAATGATTAAACAGCATATGATTAATTGGCAGAATGGCACAGTCGATGATGTGCTGAGGTATGCTAAGTATTGCAGTGATGATATTGAGAGTAGACAGCGTAAATTGAAAGAGAAGGCAATGTGGGCACAGGTGAAGGTGGCAGAAAAACAAGAAGCTCAATTGGACAATAATAATGGGAATGAAACAGGACAGAATAAAATGCGACCTAACATAGGTAAAGGGAAAGGTCAAGTGAGTCTAGAAGAAGCAAAGAAGAAATGGCCATGTCATAATTGCGGAAAATTAGGGCATTGGAGAAACGAGTGTAAGTTCCCACCTAAACCTAATCCGGAAAATCAATCATTAACTCCACAGGTGCAGAATGAGGTAGTTGTTCAACAAAGTCAGGTGCCGCAACCACCACTTCCCAACACTGTTAACCAGCAAAGATACAGTACAGAAACAGGATTCTACGGAGGAGAGCAGGTAACACAGTTGCCGCGAGCAGCTAACATTTCTCAGTATTGGTTGCGTCAGAGTGAGGATGACCCGGATGAAAGATTCTGACGGTGCCCAGGAGAGGGGAAAGAGTGCGTACTTGGCGCAACTCTAGAGGTAGATCAGTCTGGTCCCTTTGTGGATGGAGAAGTGAATGGTGCAAATGTAACATTCCTTGTCGATACTGGAGCTACCCGTTCTACTGTTAGATCAGTGGAAATTCCAAACCTTCCTCTCTCAGGTGAATGCATCCAAGTGGTAGGAGTAGCCAATCAGCAGATTAAAACACCACTTACTGAATTAGTGGAAGTAAAAATTGGTTCTTTTAGCAAAATGCATAAATTTGTAGTGTGCGATTGTAGTCCTGTAAATCTTTTAGGTCGTGACCTCTTGTGCAAGATGAATTGCACAATTTATTGTACGCCAGATGGAATTGGATTTCAGACCTCAGATGAAGATGTCTTATATAAAGTAACTTTGATGAATCAGGAACCTGAAATGAATGGTTTATTTCCTGCATTTGATGCAGAAAAACTTCCAGAAGAACTAAAAATTGCAGTGAAAGAAAGTGTGTGGGATTTTACAGGAGAAGACATTGGATTAATGAAAGAAGTTGATCCCGTAAAAGTAACAGTAAAAGAAGGAACAACTTACCCGAATACGCCACAGTACAAATTAACTCCAGAAATAATTGAAGGAATAACTCCTGTAATAAATAAAATGATTGAACAGGGAATTCTAAAAGAAATAATGAGCAGTCCATGTAATTCACCTATTATGGGACTGAAAAAGCCAAATGGAACATATAGAATAGTACAGGATTTGAGAAAGATCAACAAAATAGTTGTGCCCTGTTGTCCAATAGTGCCAAACCCTGCAGTAATTCTATATCAAATTCCACACGAAGCTGAGTGGTACACTGTGATAGATTTGTGTCACGCATTTTTCTCTATTCCTTTGCATCCAGATAGCCAGCCATTATTTGCGTTCCGGTTCGGAGAGCGTATTTTGGCATGGTGCCGAATTCCTCAGGGGTATACAGAAAGCCCCTCAATCTTTAATCAGATTTTAAAGAAATCTCTGGAAGATTTGAAAATGCCAGAAAAGTCAGTGATGGTGCAGTATATTGATGACCTGTTGGTGGCATCGAAAACAAAAGAAGCATGTGTAAATGATACAATAGCTTTACTGAACCATCTAGAGAAAAGAGGACATAAAGTGTCTCCTTCAAAATTGCAATTTTGCCAAAAAGAAGTTCAATATTTAGGGCATAAAATTGAGAAAGGAGTGCGAAAGATAGCGACAGAAAGAGTAAGAATGATTCAAGGAATGAGAGCACCAATGACGCAAAGAGAGGTAAGAATGTTTCTGGGAATGGTTGGATATTGCCGACAATGGATAAGTGGTTTCTCTTTGATTGCAAAACCATTACAAAAGTTGACCAAGAAAGATGTAAGAGACCCTTTTGAGTTAAACAATGAAGAAATGAAATCTTTCAAAGAATTGAAAAAGAAATTGTGTGAGGCACCTGCATTAGGCATGCCTGATTATGAGAAGGATTTTGAGTTGTACTGCAGTGAAAGAGATGGATGTGCGTTTTCAGTACTGGTACAAAAACATGGAACAATGAAAAGACCAATTGCTTATTTTTCAGCTGTTTTAGATCCTATAGCAAAAGCATTGCCCGGATGTCTGAAAGCAGTTGCTGCTACTTGTGTAAGTCTGGAACAAAGTGAAGGTATAGTGATGGGGTATCCACTGAGAGTATATGTTCCCCATTCAGTAGAAATTCTTTTGACAAGAACAAAAACACAGTACATGACACATAGTCGGCTGACTAAGTACGAAAAAGTCATCTTGAGTGCTGAAAATGTGACCATAGATAGATGCATGAATGTGAATCCTTCAACATCATTGCCAGATGAGGAGAGTATAATTGAACAAGACGAAGTAGATCATGATTGTCTGAACGTGCTGGAATATTGCACGAAACCAAGAGCTGACATAAAAGATGAACCGTTAAAGGAATCTGATTATGTCATGTTTGTAGATGGTTCATGTTTGAGAACAAAAGAAGGAGTTTTAAGCGCAGCTTACGCAGTGTGCACAGTGGCAACTGTGATGGAAGCGTCTTGTCTGAAAGGAATAAGGTCTGCACAAGTTGCGGAACTGATTGCTTTGATTCAAGCATGTAAATTAGGAAGAAATGTACGAGTCACGATTGTGACCGATAGCCAATATGGTTTCGGCATCGTACATGATTTTGGTCAGATTTGGTCACAAAGAGGTTTCTTGACGTCTGCAGGAACACCTATCAGAAATGGAGATTTTGTTAAAAAGCTGCTTGAGGCGATACAGTTGCCTAAACAAATCGCTGTAGTGAAGTGCAAGGCGCATAAGAAAAACGAAGATTACATAGCCGTTGGCAATAATTATGCCGACGAGATCGCCAAATATTGTGCAGAGAACATGGTGTCCATGAACAAAAATAGAGAAAGGGAGCATATCTCTTCTCCTTTGCTTTTTACTAATACTGTCGAGACATGGGATGAAGTAAGACAGTTACAAGAAACTGCAAGTGATGAGGAAAAAGATTACTGGATAAAAGCAGGATGTAGAAGACAGGAAAATAATGGTGTGTGGGTGTACAGAGACGAAAGACCAGTTATGCCTGATAGCATGATTGCAGACATGGCACGGATGTACCATGGACAAGCTCATATTGGGAGAGATGCAATGATCAGACTTTTTAGACAAACCTGGTATAACCCAAAATTCAGAGCCATAGCTGAAAGTCTTTGTCAAAGATGTCTTATTTGTCAGCAGTTTAACCCAGGAAGAAAAACAGTAGTAAGTCTAGGAACAATAGGACGAGAAGGAGGTCCGTTCACTAGAATGCAGTTAGACTTTATAGAAATGCCCCCTAGTAACAGACTAAAATATGTTCTAGTGGTCGTCTGTTTGTTTTCTCGTTGGGTGGAGGCATACCCCACTAGAAGGAATGATGGAACAACGGTGGCAAAACTTATGCTGCGAGAGTTCATTCCAAGGTATGGTTTTCCAGTCACGGTTGAGACAGATAGAGGAACACATTTTCAAAATGAGTTGATCCAATTGATTTGCGAAGCATTGAGTATTAAACAAAAACTACATTGTGCTTACAGACCAGAGGCTTCTGGGGTAGTGGAGCAAATTAATGGAACAATTAAGAACAGATTAGGAAAAATGTGTCAAGCTACAGGACTCAAATGGCCAGATGCACTGCCTCTTGTTCTGATGACCATCAGAAGCATCCCTGAAAAGAAAACTGGACTTAGTCCTCATGAGATGATCATGGGACGAGCAATGAGACAAGCACAAGTACCTGTCAACAAGTTATTGACTATAACTGATGATCTAGTACTGGATTATTGCAAGGGACTGGCTGATGTGGTGCGTTCTGTGTTTCATCAGGTTGGACCGGATGCGACCACTCTTGAAAGAAAACCAGCCCACGACTTGAATCCAGGAGACTGGGTCCGTATAAAAATCCACAGGAGAAGAAACTGTCTAGTTCCTCGCTGGGACGAACCACGACAGGTAATCCTAGTGACAACGACTGCAGTCAAGTGTGCAGGAGTGAAGAACTGGGTCCATGCCAGCCACACAATCAGAGTTCAAGAACCTACTGATCGACATGTGAGTCGACGTCTGGAAGTGTGGGATAAAAGTTTAACGGCTGGGACAACAAGGATAAGAGAAAGGGTGCCAGAACTTGAAGATCGACCTGAAAGTCGACATCTGGAAACCCCAACTGCAAACACCTCTAGAGAAGAAGAGGAAGAAGAAGAAGAAAGAAATTCAGAAGTTCCAGAACCTGAAGATCGACCTGTAAGTCGACATCTGGAAACATCTGACACAAGTTCAGGATCTGATGATTCAGTTGCAAACTGTGAAGAATTCCGAAGGAGAACTTGGGGTTATAAACCAATTAGAGAAGAAAATGAGCAAGAAAATGATCTAGATGAACAACCAAGTACAAGTTATGGTGGAAATCCTTCAGAAATAATATTAATAGATGAAGTAGGGAAAGAAGTACACAAGAAGTTAGAGAATCGAGAAGAACCCCGAGGAGCAATAGGGACAGATAGAGAAACAGAAGAACAGGGAAATTTAGAAGTAGAAAGGGAGGAAAACACCAAATCGGAAGAACACCGAGGAGGGACAGTAATAAGGGAACACAAGAAGGAGAAGACAGATCCACCAGTAGGAGATGACGAGATCATAAGCTTCAAAATAAGAGACAATAGTGAAACAGTTGAAACAGAAACTGAAGAGAGTGGAGAAGAGGAGAAAGCAAAAACTGAATCAAGAAAAAGAAATTGGAAATCAGAAAGAGAAGAAAAAGAAGGTGAAGCCAAAAGGCCAAGAAAAGGAGATAATTGGCCCAACAGCTATATAAGAAAATTGAGATATAGAATAATAAGAGCTGGAGACGAAAGTGCTGAACAAGTGAATGAAATAACAAGTCAAAAGGGACAAGAAAAACCAAGTGGAAAACGATTGCAAAAGTCCAAAAGAACGAAGAAAGTGAATGCAAAGTATAAGTCACCTGAGTGGCTGTATATCGCACTGACGGATTACAAAGAAGAAGAAATCACTCATGAGAACCAGAGACTAAGAAGTCGAATGGGAAAAGGTGAGATGCAACAAACCTGAAGTGAAGACTTATAGTGTTTCTGCCGGACATGACAATTTTACTGGATGTGACAAATCACCGGATGTGACAACGAAAGAATTCTGGAAAGAATTAAAAGAAAGTACCAAGCAAAGACTTTTTGAAAGCAGAGTGGCATCTAAGTCATTTCTGAGGTGTAGTGACACAATTTTCTGAAACTTAACAAATAAATAAAAGAAAAATGGAAAATACTAGGGATAGAAGAGATAAATGTAAGTTTATAAAAAGATGGTGTAAAATGTGCTGCTTTTGTACAGGGTTATTAATGACAATATGGATAGTTTTAGCAATCACAATTCCTATTAGTTTAGCTGTAATAGAAGCAAAGAATGATACTAAACCAGAAAAAGAAACTAATATTAAAGAACCAGTTATTTTAAGAAGTAGTGCAGAATTACATAAGGATAAGTCAGTAACAGACTTTTCTAAAAATGTTTTTACAAAATTGTTGTACGAATATGTAGAGACAATGGATGTGAGAGGTTGTTATGTTTGTATGCAGTTGCCTGCATCAGTGTCAGAAGGTGTGACTTATCATCACCTACCTCTAACTTATGGAATAACATGTAGTGTAATAGCAAGTTTATTTTATAAAACAGGTAGATTAGAATCTTATTATACTAATATAGATAAGATTTTTGCAAACATTCCAGTAGTACCAGAACTTAACAAAGTAAAACCAGCAAAAGTTTTAGGAGAATTCTTTTTAGAACATAGAAAATTAACGTTAGAAGAAATAGTTAGTAACAACCTTACCTGTGAGTTAAAGAAAGAAGAAAAGGTATTTTTAGAAATGGTTGAAGAAAGAAGAATGAAATTTCAAAAAGAAGCAATAAAAGAGGAAGGAACACATCTATGGACGTTTGAGGAAGGAAATCATGAAGGGAAAAAGATAAATGCAGCAATGACATTAGATTGGCCGCAAACAGGAAAGTTGTGTATTAGAAGAAATAAGACAGTCTATGACAATTACTTTGTAGGTTCCAGTATCTGCCATGACAATTATCAAATTCTGGGAGGTTGGGGATTCAAAGGTGGAAAAGATCCAATATTTCCAGGTATCTATTATATTTGTGGGAATAGAGCTTATTACAGGTTACCGGACCATTGGTATGGAACTTGCTATGTAGGCCTGGTCTTTCCAAAAATCTTTCATATGGACAGAGAAGAAAAAGGAACATACAAGATGATTAATAGCTTTACACGTAGAAAGAGGGAAAGTTTTTCAGAAATTGTAGGTGATATTTTTGGAGCATTAATACCAGCAGTGGGAATATCTTTGAATGCATTTAAAATTCGGAAATTATCCACAGTAGTAGATCGGTTGTCTACAGATACTGCGGGAGGGTTCTTAATGGTAAATACCGAAATGGTTGCCATGAGAGCTATGGTGATGCAAAATCGGCTTGCCCTTGATATTCTTTTGGCAAAGGAGGGTGGAGTCTGTGGAATGTTGAAAGTCCAACATTGTTGCACTTACATTCCTGATAAAAGTGAAAATATACAGAAGTATATTACAAATATTACAAATTTGCACAAAGAACTAGTTCCACTGGAGGTTGAAAGTGTCTTGGGAAAACTTGGTAGAGGGTTTTCTTCAGTAGCAAATTGGTTGACCAGAATGAGTAGACTAATGATAGGGAAAGTTATAATAATAGCAACTGTAGTAATACTGTTAGCCATGGTGTTGAAAATAGTAATAACGTGTATAAAAAGAAAAGTAAGACAAAATAAGATAAAAAGAAATAACAGAATAATGAAAGAGAGAGAGAGAGAAATGGGTGAAATCGAGTTAGAGAAAATGAAAGAAAACATGTATAAGGAGACAAGAAGACAAGATGAAGGAGAAACAGATGTGTAACTAACAAAAAGCAAAGGATGAAAGACATATACTGCCTGAAAAAGAAGTATAACTTGGGTTTTATGTGGTGATTTAAAAATCACCAAAGGGGGGAGTTGATGGAGCTGAGAAAATAAAATTTTTTAACCCCTAACAAATTTTATAAATAATTAATAAAATGTTCGTTTAAATGTATTAATCAACACTGTACGTGTGGGAAGGGTAATACGCAAGTGTATGTGCTGAATAATCTATTAATGGATGTCCGTGTGTCTAATTATAACATAAAAATAAATGCGTACTAATTTAAAATAAATGCATGATTTTGTGCTTCATAGAAATAAACGTGTCGTTGCAAAAACAATAGTGATGGTAAGTAAGAAACAGCTTAAATGTTGCTTTCTGCTAGGTAATAACTAATTGGGGTACGTAGATGACGGGAGGGAAACGAAAAGGCTATTTTTCTCTATTTTAATTATGTTTTGTTTATTTCAAAATAGTGCTTCTAAAGTATAACCGAGTGGCGATATAAAATGGCTGCCAGTTGATGATGTGCGCAAGCGCAGGGAAACACGTGACAAGGGAGAGAAGTCGGAGAAAAGCTAACCTCGTGATGTTGCTGAGAGGCTAGGATGCGAGAAATGGTCAAGGCTGATGTGACCTAATTGAACTGATAGTGTGCCGTGGTGCTCAGCAAAGACCCGTGGGAAACCAGTTTAAGAGAAAGGACAATGCCTGCAGAGTTCTCGAATGTATCGAAAGAAGTTACAAATGTACTGATCGAAGCGGATGGAAACATGTCTTGAACTGTGAGAAAGGAAATGATCCAAGGACCATTGGATCCAAGAGAACTTGATTAAAAGAATGAATAAGATGACATGCATGGACCAATGAAAGAAAAGCGTGTTATTAATGTTGCAACAATTAGTTAGCAAAGTTAGAATTAGGGTATAAGAGGGCCTACTCTTAGTGGGAGGGGTCGCAGTCACAGTCAGGAGCGGAGTTGGAGAGTCGTGTTGGTGTTGGTGGCTTCCAGTGCTGGGTGGTCCTGATCGATCCATTACTGAGCGGGAGATGCTGAAAGACTGTTAGATGAGACGGGTTGCAGGTAGCTGATGCTGACGAGCTGAAGTTTCTGTTGCTGTCTTAATTTTTCAGTTGAGTATGAGAATCAGGTTATTTCTAATTCTTAAACTTAGGTTAGAAATCATTAGGCTAAATTAGGAAGGTAGGCAGGTAATTAGGGTTTTGCTTCATGACAAAAATTTCCTTTCTGCAATAAATTGATTATGCTTAATAAATAATTGAATTAATAATGAATGAATAATTGAATAAAAGATTAAAATTCTTTCTCATGTTTTTAAAATTATATAAAATTTAAGATTCTTTAAATCAAACGACTCAGTGGTTATTTTTCTAAATGATTGTGACACCAGTAATTGGTTATTGTGATTTAGCTGGTCTTAATCACTATGAACTAATTTTTTACATGAATGATTCATCGACAAACCAATGAGCAGGAATATCTTAAAGAAAATAACTAAAAGAAAGTGATAAGTTAAGGTAATAAGATATCCCGGCTCCTTCCAGCGGTACACAAATGGTGTTTTCCATTTTGTTCTCATGCTTCTCCTAGGAATACAGAATTTCGTAAAGGTGTAAAGGAAATCCAGGTGTGTGCTTGTGCGTTAGGCGATGTTTATGGGCCCCATCGTCATGTGGATGTGAGAAAATATAGTTTGCCCCTGGATGACCTATAAGTGACCTAGGAGGAGAATAGTTTTTATTGTACGCACTGCATCAGTAGTAAAAAACATCCATAACTAGATTGCGCTAGGCCCCTCAAAACCGGGGACCCCAGTGCAACAGCACCTGCTGCACCAACGATAACTATGCCCCTGGTCCCAACAGCCATAGTAGGGGCAGATCTTCTGTGTCAACAATATGCATGAACTCAGCCATGACCCTTAGGGCCTGATTAAGAATCTGGCGGACGGGTTACTCCATCACAAAAACGTGACAGGAATCCCATACTCCGTATTATGAGTTTCATTATATTCCATTATATCCAGTGGAATATAATGGCACTCGTAATACGGCAGACGGGATAGCCGTCACGTATGTGACGGAGTAACCCGTCCGCCAAACTCTTAATCAGGCCGTTAGTGTTAGACCCTCCCCTGTATTCTAAGAGACGGCTCTTATTTCTTGGAGACACAAGGTCAAAAATGGAGCAGAGCAGCTACATCAAATTTCTGCGGCAGCAAAGCATCCAATACAGACAGAAAGCTCATAACAGCCAGAGCCACTGAAATTATGTGATTCTGCAGCTGCAGCATTTTTCACATAGTTATGAATTTGCTGTGTTTGCCACATAGTTTATTATCTGCTACATAATTTACATAATCCGCAGATTTTAACAAAAAAAATGTAGTGTACATCTCAAATGCGATGAGTTGAAGGCAAACGGGCCTCGGAGTTGAAGGCCCTTCACAGAGTTTGGCTGGTCACCAATGTCTTGCTTATTGCTATATTTGGGTGTTACACTGGTACTAATGAAGTGAAACCTTTGCCCTTACAATGTTAACAAGTATAAAAATGACAAAATAATGAAATAATACTATACCAAAAACATGCCTTATATGCTGCATAATTTGACTTTTCTTGTTGCATAATTTAGTCAACCCTTCTGCATAATTTGATCTGCCCTACTTCATAATTCTAATTGCCCTAATCCTAGCACATGCCGGGCTCTACCATCAGGGCCATTAGAAGAGAGGGGCAAACGGGCTTTAATACCCAGTCCGCACACTTTTTCATTGAGTTATAGACCTTAGATTAAGCCTGCCCTTTCTCTGCAGGGCACGTTTATTAAATTTAGAAATAGGTGCTCATCATGCGGGCGATCCCCCTGAAGGTCTCGACAAGGGCCCAGCAAAAATTCCTGAAATGCCCGTCTATCACCAGTCTGGAATTCTGGACCATATGCTGCTGGTCTGGCACCATGAATCTTCTTCTCAGGTATATCTCAGGCAATAAGGACCCGAGCACAAATGGACCACTTCTGCCTTCTTATTAGCATGCTAAACAGGTAAAGCCAACAGCCATTTTGTTTAGTTTCAATGATGCATGCAAGACCCTCTTCACACTGAGGTGTAAACACTCTATTGCAAAGGCCAAGTTGCTGTTGACAGGTACTTACAAATTGATTAAAATTATCACTTTCCTCCTACTTCACTGATGCTGGTTTTCAAAGACTTTAAGTTATGTTCTTTGGTGACTTTTTTTACATTTTACCAACAAAGGGTTAAGTGTACAACAATTAGTTAAACACGTGGATTTCATCTGTGGCAAAGAGCTTCCAATAAACCTACTCCCTCCCGTTATCTCCTTTATACACTAAATTCACCTTGTATTTAGCAAATAAATAGCTGCAAATGTGTTGAGCTCTCTGTTGTATTTGATAAAGTCTAGAACTGGTGCACAATTCGTAGTGTGTATCAAATTCTGCATTTCTACGTGGAATTTGAAATAACTGAACCCTTGAGGCACTGGCAGACTGAACTTTCTACGAGTCGCATCTACTGTCAATGTGCCATGGCCTTGGCGTTGAGCAAAGCCTATCTTCTTGTGGTCTCAATCTGCTTGGCGTTATCTGTTGCAGTCCCATCTTCTTCTGCTCAGGCCGCGCTCATGGCGCGTGCCTTCAGCAGGTGTGGTCTCACTACTGTATACAACTCCTCTTGCGGTATCTGTAGCTCACCAGTCAAGCACCCCATAGACCCTGACATTCAAGACCCAAGCTCACGATAAGACATGCAGCCAAACACCACCATCGATAGCGGCCAAGATGCCCTCAACCTTGTTTAGCGGATTTCTCCGGTGCCGTGCACCTCTTCCACTCAGAACCTTGAAAGGACACCTTCAGCATCCTGTCGGATAGAGATGAAGTGAGAACAGTGCACGAAGCCAGGGTGGTCCTTCTTCACCCCGGGGTGGGGGAATGCTGACTCACGCTCTGAAGTATATAATTGGAATTTGGAAGCAACATGGTTTTCCTTTCTCTTGGCAGCTGAATGCAACTCCCAAGTCGAAATGGCATCGTTTTATTTACTATAGTTGTCTTTTCAAGGCTGAAAATATTCAACCTGAAGACATTTCACAATGCAGGATGAGGGCGGACGACCAAATAAAATGTCCAGAGTGTGTTTATCCTAAGCTTTTTTAAGACATATTAACAAGGGAAAATAGTTATTCTTTATGCAAAATAATTGTTGTTAAAAATGTTTTGCTTGCTTTAATATCTTGAGAAATATGGATAATCTTATGCAAGAACACGGATTTAGAGAACAAAACTGGTTATAAAAAGATGCAGCCAAAATTCTCCAAAAATCTAAATTGTATGCTGTGTGAAAATGCTTTATTTAAGTAATGGTTGACAAAGGTCATTTGCGTGCTCTAAAGCAGACGCCTATGCGCTCCCATTTGTGGGGAACAAAAGGGAGCGCTTTAGAGTCGGCTACGGGCGCCATTTTGAAAATCCACCTCCATAGCGACTACTTCAAAGACACTTGTCACGAATCGAGATAGCCTGAAATTCACGAAAAAGTGTCCTAAATGCATGTATTTAGTTATTGACGTATGTATCTACTGTATACAATGAAAAGACACATCTTAGGAGCAGCTGGAGTCAGTTAGATCTTTGGCGCAGAAAAAAAATAAGAGTATTAAAACAGGCAGAATGCTGCTTTCTACCCAGACATGCAAAAGGCATCAGTTAAGCAGGCTTTCAACACTTGGGCCTGGATCAAGCATTTCATCATGCGCGAGGTGGCGAAGGTCGAGTGGAGAGCCAGATAAAGGAAACATGGGGCATATTAGCAACAACAGGCGAAAATTATCGCAAACCGCGCTTAGCGCGTTTTTTTTTAACGCCGCCTATCGCTGGATATTATCGCGGAGATAACATGCTATTAGCAACGTTTATCTCCAATGCGATAAAATATCCAGCGATAGCGGCGAAATGCGTGAATAACGCTGGAAATCCAGTGATATTCACGCATTAACGCCATGGTGGACTTAGCCTGACAATCCACCTCCCATTCAACAAACAGGTAAGTTATGTTTTTAGCAGGTGTTAAATTCTAGCGATAAACGCGCTTAGCGCAAATTTTTTTATTGCTTCGCCTGCGGTGCTAATAGGGGGAAGTTGTGTTTTCAGTCGCTTTTAGTTGGGACCGCCTACCTTGCATGTCATTAGCGATAATTATCGCTGGCATGCAAGGCGATGGGAAAACCAGCCGCTATCGCCAGAAAGCTGTCGCTAACGCCTGTTAGCGACAGCTTGCTGATAGGGCGATAAAAAAATTGCCGCTAAAGCGGCAAAAAGTGCCGCTAAAGCGGCGATAAAGCCCTTGCTAATAATATGCCCCCTTTTGTTTTAGCAGAAACAACTCATATTTTAGCAAAGTAGCAGTCCCACGTTTCACTAACCATTGCATTATGCTGCAAAATGTCAGAACACAGAATGCCCGTTACTGCAGAGACATGAAAAGGGGTCCTTTGTGCGTTGTGGCCATGTACTCTTGCACCCCAAAACACTGCTTCGTGTAATAAAGTTATATTTGATTAACATTTCCCCTAAAACAAACGTTACAATAGATAAAGCAAACACTTTAAATATAATTGTTCTTGTAAATGCTCCCAACTCTGGGGCAGATTTACAACCCCCCTGCGCCACCAGTACGTCACTTTTTGTGACGTACTGGAGGCGCATTTCACTTCTCCATATTTACAAAGAGAGGAAAAGCCACCCTGCGTGACTTTTCCTCTCCTTGTAAATATGGCCCCTTCATATGCAGCACTTTGCATGGAAGGGGCGTTCCATGGGTGTTGCTGTGGGTGTTCCCACGCAACACCCATGGAATGAGACACATTTCCAGATTTACGAGGAATCGTAAATCTGGAAATGCGTGTCAAAGCTACGCCTCCCCAGGGGAGGCGAAGCGAGGGGCAACGAGGAGAAATGTTTTCATTTCTCCTCGTTTTTTCCTCTTTCAATGCGTGCTGCATTCTACACCATGCATTGAAAGAGGAAAATGCTTGTAGTGATTGTTTTTGTGCAGGAAGGTGCCCCTTCCTGCACAAAAACAATCTCCCCATGACGCAGGCATCCTTGCACCATGGTGCAAGGGTGCCTGCGCCGGCGCATGGCAGCAGTTTGTGCGCCAGCGCAGGGGACAGCACAGGAATGCGACATATTATTGTAAATATGTCGCATTCCTGTGCTTCGGAAGTGCCGCAGCGTGGCGCAGCCAAAGGGCTTGCGTTGCAGCGCTGCGGCCCTTCCTTGTAGATCTGCCCCATCGTATTCTAATGTGGTGGTATTATAGTGCTACAACCCTGCGGTTCTCGTTCCATTACTACTCCGAGAGTTGTACGCCAGGGCCACTGCATGAGATTTATAGGGGGTCTGGCGTGATGGTCATAGCCCGGCAATGTCCAAGCAGTTGTGCCATTGAGTCCCGTTTCATTTTTCGTTCTGGCCTTCGAGGCAGTTTTAGTGTTTCTCCAAACTATTGTTTTTCCCCAAAAAAACATACATAACATACAAACTTGGGCTTTTCGTCAGAGGTCTTCACCCATTGGTCTGTTCAACTGTCATTAACATTTTGCTTACCCACCAGAGCACACAGCATGAGGCAAGAGGTCAGACCACTTTTACTCATTGGCTCCCTTCACTTTAAGTGACTGCACAAAGCTTGTCAGTACTTAATTTGTAAAATTATAAGTGCCAGTACCCAAAATTTTGCTCAGAAGCCCTCGGTCAGCGCTACTGAAAGTCATGGCACTGAATACCAAGGCTGCGTAGTGTTGATTCCTCCTCACACCTCTTTCACCCTCCACCAGACACTCCCTGCCCCTTTATCTCACACTCACATACACAAATGCAGACACAACCACACACAAATATACATAAAGATGCACCCCCCATATCAACCATACCACCTCCAAATGCAACTGATGCTGCTTGCCTTTCTTTAACAAACCTGCCTCTTTCAGCCCCCAAGTCCAGCCGCACTCCAGCATCTCTTACCTGCAATTCAAGCAGACAATGTGCTATGGCCAGAACACCCTTTTCAGCATATAAAAGGCAATTTTGCTATCTGCCGGTACTTGCATTTCAGAATAAAGTGCATGAAGCATGGGCACCTTCAGTACATTTCTGGGCCACTAAATTGCCTCTTACATTAATCAACTGTCCTCTTAAAAGGTGCACATCACATTGAGGCAAATGAAGCCACTTCTGCTTTAATACGGCGTAAACACTTTATCAGTGTAAGCACATAGGGCCTGATTTAGAGTTTGCGGAGAGGGACTCCATTGCAACTGCAACGGAGTACCATCTCCACGAAACTAAAGGTCCACCCGCCTGATTTACAGATGGACAGACCTTAAGGATGTCAGAGATAGAGACTACTTCCCCTCTGACATATTCCTCCGATGGCCCGCTGGAGTAAGGGCCCTCGGAGGTTTGGCCATAAGACCCCCTGCCCGATTTAGAGTGGGCAATCAAATTTCCAGTCTTTAGTCTCCCTTACCGCCATGAAAAACGTGGCAGTAAGGGACAGTAAACATTTTAAATGACCCCCCCGTACCATGGAAGAAAAGACCCATGCTGTGGGGTCATTAGTTTTTGTTTGTTCAAAAACTAAATCCTGCTTGAGAAAAGGAAAACATGTTAAAAGTTCGACCGACAATAGAGTCATTTTTACAATACAGTCCATCAAACCTTCAATACATTGAGAGGAATCGCAGTGATGGTGGTTCCTGCCAATGTTTAGAGGTGCCCACAGGACTGGTTCAACTGGTGCGATAACACAAGATTCATATCTCTTGAAGAACAAAGAACGAAGTAGGAGGAAGCAAGTAAAGTATGCTTTTCAGAAAACATGCCTCTAGCAACAAGCGAAACAAGAGTAGTTGGTCATTAAGGCACATGCAAGCAGATAGGACAGTCAAATAAAAATTAGTTCTAGCCACTGCCTGCCTGTGATCTACAAAAGACCATAAAATGCAGCACTTTAGAAAAGTGGGATTTAAAAGGGTATAAGACTTCCACTCGCACCGCTGCAGAAATCTGCTCCTGCGACCAGCATGCAGGGATTTTATGGGGGGTATCTTCATCAGGAAGTCAGAGGGGCTCTAGCTGGTACTGCTCAATCTCCATTCTAGCAGCTGCAGCATTAAGGACGTGGGTGTAGGAACGGACCACTCTGCTGTGACAGCAAGCCCACCTGTGCAGGAGAGGGAGGGGTGGCCAAATGCTAGGTGCCTACAGATTGGTGTCCCAAATCTTTCTCACCCAATCTGGGATAATCAGCATGAGCTGTGCAGAATCCTGTTGCACATTCTGCAGTACTTTTGGCAAGACATTGAGTTAACTGACAAGATGAGCCGCTAGTGGGGACATGTCCCATCTCTGTGCCCACTGTCACAGGTGAATCACCTGCCAATACAGGGTCCATGGCCCCACACAACCCTGTCTGTTGATATAATGGACAAAGTTGGTGTTGTCTGATAGAATCCGAGTGGCAGTCCCTGAGACTGAAGGGAGAAATGCCTTTATTGCAAGAGAGTCTGCCCGCAATTCCAGCAGATTTACGTGCACATACTGCTCTGACACGGACCAGAGGCCACACACCATCATGTCACACTGCCCAGAGAGGAAGCATCCATAATCCCGTATGCCCGTACCTGTGGAGGGCTGAAGGGCTGATCTAAACACCACAAGTACAGGGCATTAAGGATGAATACAGAAGGACGTTGTTTTCTGTGTTAGATATCCCTAGGTGGAAGAGATGACCCATCATAAGTTTGGAGGGTTCCATCGACGTGCAGATCTGGATGAATTGATTGGAGGATCCACACATGAGCTGAGAGGGAACTCTTGCTGCTGGAGCCACGGTGATTGCAGCACTGCTTGTAGTACCCTCATTCGCCATCTGGGGTGTGGACCAACATGATGCTGCACAAAGCCATAAGGTCAGGTAGAACCAAGAGTTATGTCTAAGTCAGTCAGTGCTAAATTTGAGCTGGTGGTTTCCAGTGCTCGGCACGGCACTTAATCGTCAACAGTGGTATTTATTGCGTAAACTCGACCCAAAGCTATTGGAGCGCTTTTCCTGAGAACCACTTAAGGACACATTCATTTTTGGTAGGCACGAGGAGATTAAGTGATTTGCCCAGAATCACAGGATGTTGAGCCTATGCCAAGACTCGAACTTGGTTCCCCAGCTCCAAAGTCGCACAGCTCTAGCCATTACGCCACATCCTCTCCCCAACTTCTAGGGTTTCATGATTAGTAGTTGGTTCTGTTATAAGCGGCACTAATAGGAGCAATGGTCTAGCGGAAGCTACCTCCTGAAGAGAGCCCTGGCACTTATTTTTTCACAAATTAACCACTGCAGTCAGGAATCAAAAAATCTTATCCATAATATCAATGACCCTCTGAGGAGGATGGAAAGCCTTCATATGTGAAAGTTAACCTGTGTTGTTGCAGTGAAGAGAGACTCTTGGGCCTTCATAGTAGGACCCAATTTATGGAAGAGCATTATTGTGTGCTGAAGGTGTCCCTTGTTCAGTGGCAGCCACCACAAAGAGTGGTGGGGCAAGTGGAGGGATCGTGAGAGGGGTCGCCTCGTGGGGGTGGGGGGGTGGGGGGGTAGCGGAGGGGTAGTAATAAAATATTAATAATAATTAATTATTATGCATCGCGCTTCTTCTTCCCTTCCCGGCAGCCTCTGAGACAGACTCCCATCCAATCCCCGAGCTGCTCTCCGAGAGGAGAGGATTGGCCTGAGAGGGCTGAAAAGATGCTCCACTCAGGCCAGGGAGTCTGTGGGGTTTCTCCAGCCCGGCTGCTCAATGCAGCCATGCTGGAGAAACCTAAGTGCGCATGTGTGTTTTGGCCGGCCTGAGACAGCTGGCAAAAACACATATGCGCATATAGCACTCCTCTTCCCGCTCCCAAGCCTCGGCCCCGCCTCTCCCTACAGCACTGGCTCACAGCCGGCAATTAAAAATAAAACGATGCTACAACATCGTTTTATTTTTCATTTGCTGGCTCTGAGCCAAGCAGTGGAGCGACGCTCCTCAGCCATTGGGGAGGAGCTGCCACTACCCCTGTTCCGCTCCGAGCACTCCATTTTATATTAGCCAGTAATCCAAATATGGAAACACATGGACTCCTGACAGTAGCAGTAAAGCTGCCACAACTGTCAGCACCTTTGTGAATAATATAAGGTGCGGTAATCCGCTTGACTGGCAAGAGCGTAAACTGATAGCTAAAATATGTGGATGAGGAGACCTGCAAGATGGACGTATGTGTCCTGGTGGTCCAGGAACGCTAACCTACACATCACATTCACTGTCAGCAAAACTTGGCTCAGGGAGAGCATTTTGAAGTTCTCCTGCCAAATGAAGATTTTCTGAGGTGAAGATTCATGATTGGTCTTAAACCTCCTTTCTTTTTGGGGACGAAGAAGTAGATAGAGTGGAATCCTGTGCCCGTCTTCCAAAGGCACCCTCTCTGTCATTCCCATGCAAAACAGAGCAGGACATCCACCTCCAAAATTGAGGTGTCCGGCGGAGAACACATTCTGATCCTGATAGACAGAGGGCAGTTTGGTGGGAGAAACAAGAAGAATAGGATAGAATCTTTGCAGATTGGCAGGATAAGCCAGCAATCCATTATGATCTTCTACCAATTGGTGGAAAGGTGGGAGACCCCCCACTGCTGCAATATAGCGGTGTAAGGTGAGGTTAGAGATGTTTCAAGACAGCAGAGCCAGCAGTGGATAGGGAAGGCTACATCTGCTGCTGCTGGCCTCTAGATGCATATCTACCCAAAAAATTAGTTGTAAATTTGTTGGGGCATCTGGTCTGGCTGCTTCACCATGTTATTTTCTCAGAATTTCCTGTACTGTTGGTGGAATTGTCTCAATAGAAAAGCTAGACCCAGTGAACACGCCATATCTCTACTATTCTTGAAACATTCCAGGGAAGAGACCGCATTCTCTCTGAACAGCCACTCACCGTCGAAGGGCATATCCAGGAGCTTTACCTGGACATCTCTTGAGGAGCCAGTGGAACACACCCAGCCATGATGATGTGGCGGACAGCCGTACCTATGGAATGGGCCACAGTCCGCAGGATCCAGGCCACACTTTGTGATCTGCTACGAAGCATCCAAGTCAAACCAAGACAAAAAGGGCTTTTATGTGTTTTCTGGGAGGATGATAAAGACCACAGTGCATGAACTCAGGGGCCAAGAAGGCATATGGCATTCACCACACAGTGTGAGACTGCCTGAAGAACAATCTTTCCATCCCATGGCATCTAATTTCTTTGACTCCCTTTCTGGATAGGCTTGAGAAAAGCTTTTAACTTCACTTTTGGAGGTTGGAGCACCAGAATCTCTGGCGACTGATGGGACGACAAGAACTTCGGGTCAACTATAGCAGGTATATGTAATTTGGCTGTTTGCCTATGTAATGCTAGACCTGAAAAGGGTTTTTACCAAGCAGCTAAAACTGACCTCTAAAGCTTCCCCTTGCTTTTTATACCATGTGAAAACACAATCCTATTGCTTTAATGCCAATGTATAATTGCACCTGTATCGCAAAGTTCACTGAAATATTTCATAATCAAATTTGAATGTCATTTTCTTGCTAATTTGAAGAGCCAATTAGGCTCAATACACCAGCAACGTTTCGATGCTTTATTTGGCTTAGAAACCATTTTATTCATTGTAGTTCTTTAGCACATTGCTTGTATCTCATAGTAAAGCATAGCCTCGCTTGTGATATTGGCAACCAGAAGCATGTTTTTATGAAAGTAATGAATACAACATTGTGTTTGTGTATTATATCTCAGTCGCAAGGACGTCTTGCTTTTTGTCTGTGGGATGATCGAGCCACCTGCTCAATAGACAAGGTTTGCTGAAAGTAGCAAGTTTGTCATGTGTTTGAGCTCCACAGAGTTGTGTTAAGGGAAAAATGTATGAAAACAGGCAAATTGTGTATTCATTTTAGCATTGCATGAGCCAACTAGCCATTTTTAGGTCGAGCCTCGAGTAGCGCGCAAGCGCTGCTAGGCGAAGACTTTATGTTAGGGGGTTTCGAAAGCTGACCACACGCTCGTGCGTCGTGGCCTTTTTCGTGCGGTTACGAGCGCGGCCGACATCTGTTTCCCATTATCGTGCCCAGACGCGGGCGCGATAATTGGAAACACATGCCGGCCGTGCTGGGAAAAGGCCATGACGCACGAGCGTCTGGTCAGCTTTCGAAAGCCCAGGCTGCCGCGCTCGCTCGCCCCCGCTCCTCTCTTGTTTTTAGTGTGCCCGGGGCCGATTTTTGATCCCAATCCAACCCTGTCATCCACTTACCTAGTTTGAGACTCCAGCTGCTGTGCTCAGGCTGGGGACACTGCACCACGTGACTGCAGTGCAGAGTACCACTGTGATCTGGCTAGTGGCCTCCTGGAGAGGAGCAAGCACACCATACGCTGCTGCCATAGCGACCAGCGGAAGCGCCTCTTGATATTTAAAGTGAATAAAGCCACTTGTTCAAATGAGGCCGGAAGCACAATGACTCAAAGTGGTGGCAGGTTCACAGGTAGTGACAGGGGTAATTGACCCCTCCCCCATCATCCACTTCCGGGGCGTATGTCCTTTAATAACCTGCCTCCGTGGCGGCGAGCACAGCACTACTGGTAGCCCCAGTCACCCCCGGTCAGCGCTCCACATTGATTAAATGGCAGCAGTAAACTACTTTAAGCAGAATGTTCTCGAAATATGACTACATCAAAACTTGTATGTTTCAGATGTTTTAGAACGCAATAATTTACTGTTCTATTACAGTCTGCCCACGAGACTGTTAGTATATGTGTCCTCGAAGCATTCCGATTGCTGATTGAGGAGCAATTCCAATATATTTTAAACAATGCTGTATGCGTGGTGTCCTCTGCTGCAGTTCTCCCCCGCTGTTTGCCCTTTACTTCAAAAAGGGATTCACCTTTTATTGTAAGGGTGACCTCTTCAGCTTGCCTAGTTTTTTACCAGCACCACTTTATGCAACAATAAAAAGTGAACCTCTGAGTCCCAAAATCTGCTGTTTGCTATTCTGGTTGTTTAAAACCCAGTGTTGGCTGAAGGTAGCTCACACCACGGGGCCGTCTGTAGTTATTCCGCACACAGCGCCCACCGAGCCCTCCCATATGGCGCTGCACAGCATACCAGGCCACCGTTATCGGAGCTTCACTTCTGTGCAGTGCAGGTTAGGTGTCCCACGTCATCAGGGGCAGTCCTTCAATGGCATCAGCTATGCCGAGAAAAGACGTTTGACGGCAGTGATATTTTTCATTTATTTGCAGCTGGTAGTGTTCGCCAGATAGAACTACTTAAATAAATGAAACATTTCTCAATATTTGTTCTTTCTGAGAATGGGAAACATCACTATACAATTCTCCATAATACAACACAAAGCCAGTCTCCATCAGTCAGTATGTATCACTGTGTGAGGGGGTTTTAGAAGTCGTGGGCTGACAGTGTCTTGTCTAACTGGACCACCCAGCCAGTCTTCACTTGTTAGCAAAGGCCACTGTGCTCTCAGGGAAATGGGTTAGTAATATTGCCTTAACATATCGGGGATGTTCCATTTGTTGTAATTCCATTTCTAGACCGCTATGGTACAAATAAATGGTACTTTCTCACATTGCTGCTTTGTTCAGCCTGCAAGAGTGTCACCCAAAGTGTCACAGGTAATGCATAGAAATGTCAAACATAAGCACGCAAAAACCTGCAGGTGTCACACATGAGCAAACTGAAAACGTGGCTTCTATGCTGCCTGCCTGGGAAAGCACCGAAGCTGCCACTCGCAAAGTCCCACGGGATGTCATTTCGTGTATTAGTTAGGCTAGCTCACCCAGTGGCCAAACACTGCAAGTACTCTGCTAAGACGTTATCCACATGCCAGGGAATCACACTTATTCCCCCATTCGTGCTTTAGTCTTAACAATGGACTCAGACGCCAATTTACTGTTCTGTTTCTTAGCTGTCTGCGCTTTTTACATCCTTGAGAGAATATAAGTTTGTGTCCTCCCATCACCGGATGATCCAAGGTCCTTGTGTATTCTCCACAGGACGATGGTTTTTGCTGAGCCTCAGCGTGCATGTTCTTGCTTTGACCTAGGACAGTTCTCCGTGACTTATCTTTAGGGGCTCAGATTTCCTCCTCAGTGGTTTCTATCAGCTCCGATGTTGCACTAGCCCTTGGCTGTGCTGTCTCAGCTATCGGATTGATGTGTTCGTCATTGTCAGCTGTCTGTTCTTGCCGTGTGGGACGTTGCAGCCTGGTTGGTATAATATTGTGAATGTGTATCTTTGTATTTGCGCAATCCATTTTTCCATGTGTGGCGGTGGCAAAGAAGACGTGGCTGGGCGGTTTGTGATCCGTTACATACAGGTGAGAGGGGGCACACCCCCAGCAGATTGCTTGTGCTGTGCCTCCTTTCGATTGGGAGTATTTTGTTTCTACGACAGAGTGGGCCCTGCTGGCTAATGCTGCCCGTGCCCAGCATTCATCTGTCTTCAGTTGTTGTAGTACCGCCCCTACACCAGCTATCTTCAGTGTCGAGGGCGGGGATGTTGAAAGGTCATTCCTTTCCATTCAGTAATGCGTCTTTCATGCCATGAAATGCTCTCCGGTGTTCATCATTTGATTGTCAAGGATTATTTTTCGCCAGTTGTCCTAATGACTCTGTGACAGGGAAAAGTACAGCAATCGGACACAGTACTCAGGGTCGGATTGGGATCACAATTTGGCCCGGGCACTGTCAAAAACAAGCACTGGCATAGCCAATAGGTCTCGCCTTTGGGACCTTATAAGTTTTTAGCCATGCAACAGTTGATGTTATTGCACCAAGGATATTGTGCTGCATAACTAAATACTTATAAGGTCCCAAAAGCGAGACCTATTGGCTATGCCAATGCTTGTTGAGAAGAGCTGTGGCAGATTGAAATTACAATAGTCTCTTGATTGTTTGCTGTGCTGCTGCCTATTAGTGCTTTAAAAGCTGATTTTGACTTCCTGCCGTGTTTTCTTTTAACAGATGGTGCACTAGCGGAGGGAAATCATCTCGCAAGCAGTTAACAGGAAAGCGTCACCGCGCGCCACATGACCACCCCAGGCACCAGAGGTAAGGGAGAAGTTTCTCCAGGAGTACTGCAGTGGAGCACTGCCCAGCACTGGACCTAGAGAATTGGCTACAGGCATGAGCACGACCGAACCAAAATTAAAATAAAGTCTAACTACGCTTACCGTATCTTTGTTCACTTGCTTACTTTGCATGATCTGCAGTGTTTTATAGTTGTAAATGTGTTCTTAAAAAGAGATGCTACAATTGTCTCTCACGTAGGAGACAACTAGGGAAATAAGTTGGTTGAGCAGGTAGGGTTGAGAGGATTACAGCGAACGGGATCTAGAAATACAGCGGTAATGAGGAAGATACCAGGACCCTAAGCAAATATCCTTGAAGGATGATTGTGTGTGAGAAAGAGGCCCTCTGATCTAGCCACCTGACCCCTTCATGAGACCCTCTGGGTGTTAACAATATGTTTGTCTAAGACACCTTCCTTCACCCCCCTCCACGAGATCAGTTAGAAGAAATATAACTGAGTGAACTCTATTCCATTTTCCATCTCTTTTCTTACTTCCCCCCCATGGTTTTAACTGTGGGCACAACTCTGGCACACACCTTCCATGCTACCCAGTGCAAGCGAGTGGTAAGGAGCAGAAATAAGGGATGAAAAATCTAAATGGAGCAGGAATACGCAAGTGAGCACTGCAATATAACTGACTGACAGTAAAGCTAATGGTAAAGGGGTGCGAGCAAGGAGACAAGAGGCTGATTCCACTGCCGTGGATTGGTCTAGGACCTGGGTATGGTCTGTCCTGGGCCAATGAGATCAGAGAGAATGAAGTCCTACTACTATTCTTAAAAGTCTGAGACAGACCTCCGAATGATTGTCTAGGAAGTGTTTCCCTTTGCCCCACTCAAGTGACACTGATGATGAGGGCCCTCCCTCCTCCAGCCTTCATCCCTTAAGTGCCTACCCCATGGCCAGCGGTAGAACCATGCTCCAAGTCCCTTGGACCACCTCTGATTTAACTAATATTAAGAATTAATTCCCTATAATTCAGAGAAAATTCCACTCAGTTCCTATAGAGACTGCAGAGTGTAATTGAAGTATATAGACCTAACTGAGCTTGGCGGTGCATCAGTTTCTGCGCCTGGTGGTGCTTTGCGAAGTGAGAGAAGGCTGGATTGGGAAGTCAGTATGACTGAGGGTTGCCCCAGTAATGAGGAAGAGCTGAGTGCAGCAAGGGATGTGCGACTGAATGTGATTGTGAATGTGTGCCCGGTGAAAAATGATTAGACTATGATACTGAGCTGTAAGCACAATAAACTGGAGCATCAGCTGATTATTTAGACAGACTTAAGGATGTGTTTGAGAGAAACTCAGGTATAATCCATCCCATGCTGACGGCTCAGGCAGCTGTAATGAGAGAAACTCAGGTATAGCCCATCCTATGGTGACGGCTCAGGCAGCTGGAATGAGAGAAACTCAGGGATAGTCCATCCTATGGTGACGGCTCAGGCAGCTGTAATGAGAGAAACTCAGGGATAGTCCATCCTATGGTGACGGCTCAGGCAGCTGTAATGAGAGAAACTCAGGTATAGTCCATGCTATGGTGACGGCTCAGGCAGCTGTAATGAGAGAAACTCAGGCATAGCCCATCCTATGGTGACGGCTCAGGCAGCTGTAGGTGCTCCTTTTGTACATTGATTGTTACCAAATGTTAGTAGTCAGTTAATGACTATCTGCAATGGATGGCAGACTAAGAAGCTGGCCATACTGATGACGGTCGCATACCATTGTCTAGCGTTGAAGAGAGAAAGAAAGAGATTGTTGAAACAAAACTGGTACTGCTGAAATTGCAGAAGACGCAGAGAACTGTTAAGAGTGTGGGACAGGAAGTTCTGCCAAAGGAGGAACAAAGGGGAGGAGGGAAGTGGACAATGAAGACCTGGGAGAAGTAATGGAAGGCGCAGGAGAGAGGTCCCGGAGAGTCATGTTTTGCCCGCCGACATCTGAGGCATTGGAAACACAACTGTTTTAACATTGTGTCTAATGCACCAGCCCTCATGATCAGTCTGGGTTTCATCAAATTACTCAAAACTCTTATCCTGTATTTTAGGACAGTCTGACTTTCCATTGAATACCTTATTCCTGACAGATTCAAAGGGCCCCTGGTAGAAATGGAATTCCTGGTTGGCTGAGGTAAGAACCCAGGCCAGGCAGGAACTACCACTCTAGTCAGGGTAAGCTAGATACACAATAGGATAACCTGTGCTCAACGTCTTGATGCTTGGCACAGAGCAGTCAGACATATCTACAACAGCAATGTGTAAAGTATTTGTGCAACATACACATGCGGTAACCAATGAATACACCACAAAAGACTCCACACTGGTTTAGAGAAATAGAGAATATGTATCTGAGTAAAACAAGACCGAAATGACAAAAATCCAATAAGTGGAAGTCGAGATATGAATTTTTAAAGATTAAATGTGAAAACAGTGCTTAGAGATCACCAGCGATCAAAAGGTTACTTGAGGTCACAAGGGACCGGTGCAAATTCAAAGTTCAGCCGACCGCGAAGGAGGGCAGGCTGGCTACAGGGCCCAGACAGTTCCCGCTCAAGAAATACCTTGGATGGTGCTTTTGTCAACTTCGAGAATCTACTGCGACATCGCCGAGCCGCGCAAACCGGGTCCCACGTAGTTGTCAAGCTCCACTGAAGTAAATGCAATGCATTGTTGTCGAATCGCGCAGAGCGTCATCGATAAGCTGCACAGGCTGTGGAGTCTCGTCGTCGAGCAGCATCTACATCGGCGTCGAATAGCGATGCAGTGGAATTTCTCACACAGTTGAGGCAATGCATCAGTTTTTGCAGATATCAGTTGCAGAACCTACTTCTTAGGCCCAGGACTGGAGGGGACACACAGATGGCAGAGTCCAGCAGCATCAGCAGGATTGCAGGAAGTGTTTGTGTCGCTGAGACTTCAGAAAACAAGAGACAAGATAGCAAGCCCTTGGAGTCATTTTGGGTTCAAGTGAGATGGGTCCAGTCCTTGTCCTCAGCAGGGCAGAGATCAGCAGTCAGCAGGGCAGTTCTGCAAAGCAGAGAAACATTTCCTCAGAACAGTCAGTCACAGCAAACTGACAATCCGTACAGTACAGCAGTCATCATTGAAGCAGAGTACTTCCCAGGTCCAGTAGTGTACTGATTTGGTAGGGTCAGAGCCCTGGTACTTAGACTCAAAAGAGCCTTTGATGCAGGGGTGACTTCAAAGGAACTCTCTGAAGTGCACAACCCAGTCCTGTCTGCCAGGCTATCTGTGGGAGGTAATCAGCTCTCTGTGTGAGGACAGGACACAGACTATTCAGATGTAATTGTGAGCCACCTCTCCCCCTTCCTGCCCAGGAAGGCTATCAGAATGCAGATGAATGCAGATCAGTCCTCTGTCACACCCAGCTCTTCCTGGGTTTGTGGCTATCTAGAGGAAATGCACGAAGTGCAGCTGTAACCTAGCCCAGATGTGTATTGGAGACAAGCTGCAGGCACACAGAGCAACGTTAAGAGCAGAGAAATGTACACACTCTAAAAGTGCCATTTCTAAAATGGTACTGTCAATTTCAACTTTATCACTAAAAAGTATTTATCACCACCATTAAAAAGATATGAAACATGTTGTAGCTACTCCTTTCTGATCAGGAATTACAGCTTAAAAAGTGTTTTAATGAACCCCCAATGCTAGCCTATGAGAAGAGTAGGTCGGCCTCACAGCAGTGAAAAATTAATTTAGCTGTTTGTCACTGCCAGGACATGTCAAACTTAAAAGTACATGTCCTGCCTTTTAGGTACACAGCACCCTGCCCTGAGGGTCACTTACGGCCTACCTTAGTGGTGACCTATGTGTAATAAAAGGGGAGTTTAAGGCTTGGTGAGTCGTTTTACATGCCAAGTCGAAGTGGCAGTAAACAGCACACACAGGTCCTGCAATGGCAGACCTGAGACATGTTTGAAAGGCTACTTGTGTGGGTGGCACAACCAGTGCTGCGTGCCCACTAGTAGTATTTAGATTACAGGCCCTGGGTATATGGTATACCACCTTACAAGGGACAGGTAAACTAAATATGCCAATCAGGTGTACACAAATGTCACCATTTTTCAAGGGAGAAGCACATGCACTTTAATATTGATCAGCACTGGTAAAGTGCTCAGAGTCCTAAAGTCAACAAAAAGAGGGCCAGAAAAAGAAGAGGAGGAAGGCAAAATGTTTGGGGAAACCCTGTAAAAAGGGCCATTTCCAACAGCCCCAATGTAGATTGTATCATTACTGGTAAGCAGACTACTTGTCTCATTGACAAGGGCGTTAGCCACTCAGCTCTAAACACCTCAGAATTGCCCATTCTACCTCTCCTAGGGATTTTCATAGATTCTAGTAGTATTTTTAACCAATGACTATCTTATTCTATTTCTGACACCATGTCCTTTCACTGGGGTCCATTAGCTATAAATGTTCTTTTTTGCGCAGTTCATCTTCCCCAACTGATCTGATAGGCAGAGACATTCTGTGGAAGCTAAACTGCACTGTATTTGGTACCCTCGAAGATAAGTTCTTAAATATACCCTTTCAACAAGAAAACAAAATGCTTGCATTATTGTGTGAGAGCACAGATCATCCCAGTAATATGCATGAAACAGCCACATCTCCTGATTTAACCAAATTGCTTTCACGGATACCATCGTCATTGTGGAACCAGGGTTCAAAGATATGGGAATGAGCTTATCAATGGAACCAGTAAAGGTGTAGGTCTACCTTAAGAAGAAGGGACCCAGAATACATAAGTATTCTTTAATTTCCCAGGTGGAGTTGGGGATCCACCCTGTAATAGTAGACTTGATCAAGGATGGGTTATGAGTACTTATTGTTAGTAGATGTACAACTCCAATTCTCCTGATACTCAAGACGTGGAAATCCAACACACATGTTCCTTTAAGGCTATTAATAATGTAAGTATCCAAAGCTTTACTGTGGTCTTCATCCCTGAAACCATCCTTTCTTGCATCCCTGCAAACACCTTGTGGCTTACTGTGATTGACTACGGTTCCACTTTCTTCTCCATCCTCATACACGGGGAAGTCAGCATCTCTTCTCGGTCACATTGCAGGGGTATCAACTTTCAAGGACCCAACTTCCTCAATGATTTATAGGGTCCCCTTCAATCTTTTCCCAGTTCCAGAAGAAGGAATCAGGCACATTAGTTTTCCTCCAGGGTTCTACTTCAATCCAATGTGTTGATTATTTGATTTTAGCATCTGTTGCTCTAGATCAGTGCCAGGAAGAGTCTCTGTCTCCTCACCAAATTGGCCAATATAGGGCATAAGGCTTGAAAGGAGAAATTGCAGTTCTGCCTTCCTGAGTGCAATACCTTGGTCTTGAAATCTGTGCTGGCAAGTACCATCTGTTAAAGCCATTCATAAGTTACCCTGCCCTGTAACTCCGTCCCAGGTATGTACCGTTCTGTGCATGGATGAGTGTTGCAGACATGCACCCTGGGCTACGGTAAAATAGTGAAGCCTTTAGAATAATGTTCCAGAAAAGACACCTCTGAACAGTTGTCCAGTAAATCCGAAAATGCATTTCTGAAAATTAAGCAGTCATTGACTTCTGCACCTCCTTTTGGACTCCCTGATAATGCTAAACCTTTTACTTTGTATTTTCATGGTCATAATGGATTTGCACTTGGACTGTTGGCAGGGAGTCATGGTGACCAAAAGAAGCCTATAGCTCTTTGTTCTTCATGTCTGGTCCCAGTCTCTGCTGGGTTCTCACCATGTTTACAGTTTGTGCACCTTCAGATGGACTTTATCCAGATGCCAAAGTGAGATAACTTCTCATGTACCTTGGTTATTGTGTTACTGTGTGTATTCTTTCAGATGGATGGAGGCGTACTCCTGTGCCCAGCTGTTATTTTTTTTCTCCCTCATTTTGTACTGTACCAGATCACAAGTGACTGTAGAACACACTTTGTGTCAGCAGTAGTACAGGCAATTTGCAAGGCCTTAGGAATAGACCAGCATTTCCATAGTGCTTATCACCCAGAGTCAGCATGCAAAGTGGAGAAGAGCAATGATACCCTTAGGAACAAGACAGCTACGATATGCTCAGGGACTTAACTAAAATGGCCTGCTGGTCTGCCACTAGAACATTTCCTTCCCAGGAGAACAAAATAAGCCCATATTAAATAGTTATACAGACGACCCTCCAGCATTTCGCGATTCGCAAAATAATCGCGAAATCAGATGAAGAGCGCGATGGCCGCGATATTGACCTTTTTGGCCTCAAAAAAGGTCTCCGGCAGGCAGCAAAAAAGATGGTGACATCTTATTGGCTGTACGCGCACACGTCACTACGTGGCACCGTACAGCTGTAATAGCTGCCTGTTTACTCCTGCGACATTAAGGGATCTGTGTCCGTGCACAGTGGATGAAGACGAGGCGAGTCTCCGAGAAACCCGGGCAATGTTTGTGTTTCAGTTTCTAGAAGTGCTCTTTCATTGTGTATAAATAAAGCCACATTTCTGAACTATGGCGGAGAGAGCAGGGCTCGGTACGTGTTGGCTTTCAAATGGGCAGAATAATATTTCTGTAAAGTCACAACTCTTCCTCCCCCAGGAAGCTGAATACTTTAAAGTTTTGATCAAAAGTCAAAAACTTCAAAGAACCAACGGCGGACCTCAAATCCTGGACGTTTTTCATGTTTATATGTTGGTGTCAGAGGAGAAAATAAAGGATTGAATCTGTTCCTATAAAGACACATCGTTTTGAGTTTCATTGGTAAGTGACATTTCTTCCTGGTGCACCATTCTACTCAAATTAACACTTTAAAGTTCTGCGGAGGTGCGGGGGCTTCTCCCATCCACCCGCCATCCAGCTTCCTGCGACACTTTGCTCTCCCCTTGTCCAAGCTTGCTGAAGGAAAACCGTGACTTCAGCAAGCAGTTGTTACCTTCTCTTTCCTCTCCTTCATTACCTCCTCGTCCTGTCTTCCCGTCCCATTCCTTAACAGTGAGCAGCTAGTCTGCTCCCCAGAAACCTAAAACCTAGCAGAGCTTTTCAGCACTTCCCCCAATATGGCGCCACCAATCCGGTGAGGATAAAGGGGGAAGTGCACAACATCACATCCTGTTCCTTTTTTTCTGACTTCGTCAGTTTCCTTTGCCTAGCGGAGCTGTTGGTCGGGTGAGTACTGTTTCTCCGTGTTTTGTGCTTTTTGTTGGCGGCCTGCTGTAGCGGCCGCTTTTCTTTTTACTTGGCATGTTCATGGCGTTGTGTGCTCAGTTACATGCGTGGGAAATGTTACTTTCTCTACACTGCTGATTTGCGCGGCCCGCTCTAGCGGCCGCTTGTGCCGGGTTCCTCTTGCTTCGGCGGAGTTTCGGTTTCCCTGTCAATGGCTCTGTTTCTTCAGTTAAAGATGTATGCAGTTGTCATTTATTTTAAATGGGGTTGCTGTGTGCTGTAATGGGTCACTCTGGGCTACTGGTTAGGGTCTTTGACTCTTCCGCTGCAGTTTGGGTGTTCATTCCCTGGTCTTTCACTGGCCGTTTTCCCCTCACTTTCACCTGTGACGCTTTTGGTGGGAGTCACTGTGACTTGCTATGGTCTGGGACGCTTACTCTCAAGGTTAAGTGTTCCAGTCCGAATAGCTCGCTGTGCTTGTACAGCGGTGCTTGCACTGAGTCATGCCGGGGTTGTGGGTTTGTGCCTCACCTGGCGCAGCTGTGTGGTTTTTTCATGCTCCATTTCGTTGCACGTACAGTTCGGACTCGGCGATAAGCTGACCCTTGCTTTTCTTTACTATGCATGTACGCGGCCTGCTTTAGCGGCTGCTTCTCTGCTGACGGTCCCGTCTCGCCCTGCTTTAGCGGGTCCTCTGTTGTCCCCCTGGTGCGCGGTGCGTCCTGTTGGGTTTCCTGCCTCCCTTGGGGGGTTTTCGGGCGGCCGGGCACTTTTTGTGCTTACGCCTTTTTCCTGGTTGCGAGGGGCCTACGGTCAAACCAGCCTGTGGGCACCTGATTTTGTATGATTTCAGACATTAAGCAGGGTCTGGCCTGGTTAGTAGCTGGATGGGAGACCTCCTGGAAACACCAGGTGATGTAGGCTCTTTCTTCGTGCTTATGGCTCTGCCACTCCTAGCTTGGTTGCGCCTCTTTATGTGGGGCGGTGCTGCTGCTTTCTGGGCTCGGGAGGCGGCTGGCCCTCCTGCCTGAGTGCCTCATGGGCTTTTGTTCTTCATGTCCCTTCGGCTGTCGCTGTGGGGGTTGTCTGCTTGGTCGCTTTGTTCGGGGTGCTGAGCTCTCTGCTTTGCTTGACCATGTGCATGGCGATTTGGATTTCGCTCCTCCTGTGCCGGATGTCCTGGAGGATGCCTTTTTTGCTCGCTGTCCCCAGCTGGCTCCTTCCAATGGCTTGGCGCTGTGCGCACGGTGCTTCCTCATGCATGGTAGGGTGTGGAATGATCCGTCTTCCCTCGCTTTTTATGTCCACTGTGCTGTCGCTCATTGGCAAGTCTTGTGCCTTTGGTGGCAACGGCTCTCACTGGATTGGCGTTCACGTGTCTGTCTGTTGATGCCCTTCCTTCTTCTGCCGCTGTTGTTCGGCGGATGGTGGGGGCGGTGGGGTGTTCCTACGCTGCTTCCATGCGTTGCTTCCAGGGTGACGTCCTACTCCTGCTGCTTGGTCCTGTCCCTGCTGCTGGATTTCCAGGCCCTGGCTCTTCTTTTGCAGTGCGGGGAGGGTGCCTCCTCTCTCTTGGCCCTCTTGGGGCTGCAGGTGCGCTTTTTGTTGGACGTTTCTTTTGGCACTTTGTGTGACGCTGCGGCTGCTTCTTGCCTGGTCCCAGGCCCGGGCTGGTGGTTCTGCCTCCGCTCCTTCTCCGGTGCGATGACTGTCTGCCTTTTCCGGTTGGGGGTCGCCTTCGCTTTTTTGTGCATCAATGGTTGCCTCTTCCGGATACCTGGGCGGTGCTGGCTGTGTCAGCTGGTTCTCGGGTCGGGTTTTTCTCTCCGGTCCTCCGGGAGGCTCCTCTGCCTCGTCACCCTCTGCGACGGCTGGCTTTGCCGGCAGTCGTGCGCCTTCTGTTGGGATGTACGGCTGTCGTGGTAGTCCATCCTCTGGTGCGGGGCCGGGGTTGTTGTTCCGTCCTCTTCCTGGTCTAGGGGAGGCTTTGGCTTTCCTGCGCCCTGTTTTGGTTCGGCAGGGGGTCTCTCTCTTCGTTCCCAGATGTGCTTTCAGGCTGGTGACTTTGCTGCCTATCCTGCATCTGGTGTTGCCTGGGTTTTTCCTTGCTTCACTGGCCCTGCTGGGTGCCTCTCTGCACGTCCTGCGGATCGGCGGTGTCTCCGTTTTTCTGTCGACTCCCAGATCTTTCGGTTCCGGGTGCCTCCTTTCGGCCTCTCTTCAGCGCCTGGGGTTTTCACTTCATTCTCCGGCGGTCCTCCCTGCTGCCCTCCCGGACTCGGGGGTTCCTGGAGGCTCTATTCCGTATGGCTCTGGGGATGATGTTCCTCTCCCGGGTGGGACTGTTGGCTTTGTTTCGTGCCCTTTCGTGGCTTCTGTCCCAGTCCCAGGTTTCTGCCCGGCTCTGGTTGAGGTGTCCGGGGGAGATGGCTTCCGCTCTGCCTCTCCTCCCTTGGGCCTGTCTGCATTTGTATCCCCTCCTGCGTTGCATCCTGACCCGCTGGGCTCCTGCCTCTCGGGGCTCCGGCGCTCTTCTTCCTGTCCTGCCGGGTCTTCGGGCTGCTCTCCATTGGTGGTTGTCCGATGCCAGTGCCGGGGGTTGGGGTGCTGTCTTGGGTGCATCCACGGCTCAGGGTCGGTGGTCCCAATTCGTGTCTCTCCAGTCCTCGGTCTGGAGGGAGCTTCGGGCGGTCTGGTCCGCGCTGTCTCTCTTCAGCCCGGCGTCCTGGTTGTTCGGGCTTGTGTGAATCGTCTGGGGGACATGTGCTGCTCTCTGTTTCTCCTTTCCGGGTGTTCGGTCTTTGGGCCGCACGGTCTCTCTTCTCTCTGACGGCTGTCTGTCTTCTGGGGTAGGTGGATGAGCCTGCGGGTTCTCTGGGCCGGATGTTCCCGCCCTCTGTGACCGTGTGTCTGACCCCTTCTTCTGTCTTTGACTGTGTGCCCCCATTGGCGGTTTCCCCTGTGTCCCTCCCCTCTGCGGGCTCCTCTTCTCCGCGTGTCCTCCCTGGGGGTCTGGCACTTGGTAAGGTTGAGTTTGTTGGGTCAGGGTTGTTCTGTTGTGGTTGCCCACTGCATCCGGTTGTCTAGGCGCCCTTCCGCCTTGGAGTCCTGCGACTGTCTTTGGACGACCTTCTCCTCCTGGTGCCTTGGGGAGGGTCTGTCTTCCTCCTCCTGTGGGGCTGTGCTGGTGCTGGACTTCTTGCGGGGTGGTTTTGTCCTGGGGCTCGCTGTCTCCGCGCTCCGGGCACAATGGGCTGCCATTTTGGCTTTTTGGGGTTTCTCTGTGTCTTCTGTCTCCACTTTGGTGGCTCGCCTCTTGCAGAGTTTTTTTGATTCAGCGGCCTGTCTCTCGCCCTCCTGTGACTGGCCTGGGTTCTTCCTCTTGTTCTCCAGGCCTTGTCGGGCCCCCTTTTTTTTGAGCGTCTGCTCTCGGTGGTCCTTCAGTTCCTTTTCTGCTAAGGTTCTTTTTATGGTGGCCTTTCCTTCTGGGCAGCGGGTTGGTGAGCTTGGTGCTTTCATGGCTCCCCCCCCCCGTTTTTTGCGTTTCTGCTCTGGCACGGTCATTCTCCGTCCTGGTCAGTTTTTTCTGCCCGAGGTTTTGTCTTCTTTCCACTGTCAGGAGGATGTTGTCCTCCCTGTATTTTTTCTGGTCCCTTCCTCCCCGGAGGAGGTGGTTCTCCGTTCTTTGGGTGTGCTGAGGGCTCTCCGCATCCCTTTGGTCGGGACCTGTGGTTTTTGGGCGGTTGTTTCCTTGTTTCTCGCCTGCGGCCTCTCTGGGAAGTGTCTTCATCCTTCCTTGTCCGCCTTGGTGCTTTGGGTTGAGGGTGCTGTTGTTTCGGCCTACGGGTCCGCGCACTGTCCTCTCCCTTCTTCGGTCCGGGTCTGGTACGCCCGGGGTGTCTCCTCCTCCTGTGCCCTGTTCGGGGGTACCTCCTTGCGTGGCTTTCTGGTGCTGCCACGTGGGCTTATCCCCATTCCTTTGTTTCCCGTTGTCACCTTCAGTTGGGGATGGCGGCCTCGGATGCCTTTGGCACTCATGTTTTGACTGCGGTACATGGTTTATGTTTGTACTGCTTTCGTTTGTTGGATTGGCCTGTTTGACGCTTTGTCTGGTCTTTTTTCTTACAATCAGCGTGTGCTTGGGTATGGGCTCACTGTTAAGGAATGGGACGGGAAGACAGGACGAGGAGGTAATGCCCGGTTACCCACCGGTAATATTCATTACTCCGAGTCCTGGTCTTCCCGTCCCATTCCTGTGCCCTTCCCTCCCTCCCTGGGGTTTTGTTTGTGGTGATTGTTTTTTGGTTTCTGGGTTTCTTTGGTATTCTCAGGATGTGATGTTGTGCACTTCCCCCTTTATCCTCACCGGATTGGTGGCGCCATATTGGGGGAAGTGCTGAAAAGCTCTGCTAGGTTTTAGGTTTCTGGGGAGCAGACTAGCTGTTCACTGTTAAGGAATGGGACGGGAAGACCAGGACTCGGAGTAATGAATATTACCGGTGAGTAACCGGGCATTCGTTCCCACGTTAAATGGATTCAAAATAGGAAAGAAACATTTTGCTGGAAAGGTCATCTTTCGCAGGCATTTTCTGTTCCGACAGCAGCCTCGGGACGGAATCAGGGTGGAGCGGAAGGGGTCAGTGGTCCATGGAGCCCCATGTCCTCCCTCGTCCAAGCTTGCTGAAGGAAAACCGTGACTTCAACAAGCGGTTCTTACCTCTTTCCTCTCCTTCATTCGTTCCCCTGTGAAATAGATCAAAAAAGAAAGAAGCATTTTGTTGAAAATGTTGTCTTTCTCTGGCATTTTGTTTTCGAGCTGCAGCCTCGGGACGGAAGGGGTAAATAAATAAAAAAAATACAATATATGGAAAATAACTGTATGCAACTAGACATAGTGGTTGCAAAGTGACCAGAGTGTTTTCTGTCACACGCAAACACATTAGCGCCACTTTACAATGTGGGCCAGTTAATAGCGCTTTCGTTTTCAACTCTTTCCTGGAACAGCATTGTTGTCGGAAGAGAGGGTGAGGAGATGACGTCTCCATGGCCAGGGGTGTCTCTAACATCTCCATGGTCTGGGGTGTCTCTGACGTCTTCATGGTCAGTGGGGTCTCTGACGTCTCCATGGTCAGGGGCGTCTCTGGGGTCTCCCTGTGCTATTGTGCTTGGCTTAACCTATGCTCCAGAATGTTACCGCAAAGGAGAATATTGCTAACAGACACTCTCAGACACTTTATCAAAGTGAAATACTCTGCTAAAACAGTTTACATTGATTTAAGGCTGAAAAGGAATGATTACAAGAAAATAAAGTGCTGCAATAATGCAGCAACATTTCCATTTTTGTGCCGCTAAATTTGAAAATCTAAGCTGCAAAATCCTGGGGGGTCTGGTTATAGGGACAACCAAAGATTCTGCCCTCAAATCCCTCAGTCTCAGCTGCTAATTGCAGTAAGCTTATACAATGTCTCTACAGTTTCAATTCTCCGGTTCAAACAACCTTACCTGAGCGTCTTACTGAAGTCTGCCACTCCTTCAGCCTGGTGACTGGATGTACATACAAGTGCAGAAGAGGACGACCGCATGGCAGCCTCTCTGGGGTGGACCCTATCAGGTCCTGTTAATCACCAACACTGCCGTCAAATGCAGTGGTCTGGCGACATGGATCCACTCATCTCACTGCAAATGAGCTACTTTTCCTACAACGCTGTTCTTGTTTCTGGACCTAGACCCTCTGCTGGAATTGCTGCTGCTGCTATCTTGCTGTGATCTAGTGGTAACAACTTCTACTCGCCGCTTTGGAAAAAGTACAATTCATTTTTCTTCTTGCTAGATTTGCATGCATTTGCCTTTGAATGTATGGGGTAGGACCCCTTTGACTGGGGTGCCAATCTGTTGGAATGACACTTGCCTTGATCCCTTCTAACATTAGAACTGCCTGCCAGAGTGTGCTAGCATATCCCCACTTCTTATCAGAAGTGTCGACAAGTTTAACAATCTTTTCAACCAGAATAGGAACATGCCAGGTGTGACTCATTTTGCACTGCCTTAGCAAGGATTCATTTGTGAGCACCGTAAAGCAAATGTCTCCGGTGTCTTTGTTGGAAACAGTCAATGTAGCCTTCTTGTAGAGCAAATTCCTTATGAATTCCATATTTCTCAGAGTTTCTTTTCACGAGCACCACCAATTGGGAGGCCATGCACGCTTGAATTTTGGATCCCAGCCTATCCATCGTTGAACTGACTTTGGACTGGGACTTGTTATCTGGGATATGTTATTCCTATTATGAGACAATTTGGAGCTCACCCTTTGCAGTGGAGCAGGGCCAGGCGGCCTGCCGCGTTCTAGATTCTTTTCTGATTTAATCCTAATGTAGTGAATAACAGTTGCTTTAGATGAGGTGAGAAGAAATGCAGACATCATGCAGGGAATTGCTAATTTAACCTCATTAGCTTTAGAGTTAGTGATAGACCACATAACACACAGCCAAATCAAATAACCAAAATAAATCAGGAAGCACAAGGCGCCAATCGTGGTTAGCTGGTCAGGCTGGACCGGGTCCAAGTCAAAGGTTCAGGCCAACCGCGATGGAGCGCAGGTCAGAAACAGGCATCAGGTTTGTTACGGTGAAAGTGTACCTTGTAGTCCAGTTTTATGTAAGAAGCACTTTTTAGATGAGGTCGTCGGCAGTCCGACTGCAATCTGGGTCTGGAGAGGGGCTTGTTGACGGTGGGTTGGTGAAGTTTCGGGTCTTGGTTCGAACAATGCGTTGGTGTTGTAGTCAGCACTGGTGTGAAGAGTTGGTCGACGTCAGAACTTCAACCAGTGAAGTCTGAGGTCTGTATCCGGGAAGGTCACATTGGCAATCTGATGCAGGTCCGGCGTTAACCTCAGTGAAGTACGCTTGCGTTCATGAGGACACTAGGTACGATTGTATTCGACGCGAGGAGCCCAGAACCTCTGATTTTTCACTTTGAGTCCAGTTCTAGCAGAGGGGGAGCTCCTTTTGGGGGTTAGGACTCACTCCAGCAGAGGTCAGCAGCAGGGTTCAGGCAGGTCCAGTCAGTACTGGTCAACTGGGCAGTTGCAGAGAAAGGCCTCTGGAAGCTTACTGTGTCCCTGTAGCTCAAACAGGAGGGAAGCCAAATGACCTTAGGAGTCACTTCTGGGGTCCTGGGTTCAAGGCAAGCAGGTCCAGTTTTCCTTCAGGCTTCAGACAATAGGGATGTCCTTCTTCTGATTCTCCACAGGTCCAGGAGTCTTCCGATGAGGGGCTCTGAGGCTGCCACTTTGATATCCAGTGCTAACATGTGTGGGGGGTCACCCAGTTTGTCTAACTCTAAGCTGGTTTAGGTCAGTTCTTCCCTTTTCACTGGGTTTGGTTCTAATCTGTCTAGGGGGGCAAAGGGCAGCCTGGCCCAAATACAGCTATCGTGCTCAGGAGAGGCACACCCTTCTTCACACCCAAGGCCCTTTTGTGCCCTGTCTGGAAGGAGTTCACTTCATTTAACAGTAATGTAACCCTGGACACTGGTAGAAAGGCACATTTGATTTAGGCAGAAAAATGCAAAATCTCTTAAAGTGGTATTTTCAGAATAGTTATTTAAAGTCCAACTTTACCAATTTAAATTACAATTCACATCAGTGGAAGAGGTATTTTTCTGCCCTGCTCTCAAACTGAGTTATCACTTACTAAGTGTAATAAGGTAACCAAGTGTTAGTTTTTAGGAGAGCTAGCCTTGCTGCAGGAAAAAACGAATTTGGGAGTTTTCCAGTGCAAGGACATGAAAAACTTAAGGACACATGTCCTACTTTTGAAATATCATGCACCCTGCCATATGAGCCTTTAGGGCCCACCCTAGGGGTGATTTACAAGTGTTAAAAAGTAAGGTAAGGCCTGGCAACAAGTTTACTTGGCCAGGTCAAAAGAACAGTTAAACTGCAGCTGCAGTGGCAGGCCTGAGACATGTTTTACAGTGCTACGTTAGTCGGTGGCACAATGAGTGCTGCAACCCACTTGTAGCATTACATTTACAGGCCCTGAGTACGTGTAGTACCTTTTACTAGGGCCGGACAAGTAAATTAGATGTGCCAATTAGGTGTATACCACGTTTACCATATTAGAAAGGAGAGCATAAGCACTTTACCACTGGTTAGCAGGAGTTAGTGTGCAAAGTCCCAATGTCAACAAAAACGGGTTGAGGAAAAATCTGGGGGGGATAACACACAAGAGATGGTCATTTCCAACAATAATCTTTTATCCTGTTGCTTTAACATCAATGTCTCTTTGCACCTGTAGATCACAAGGTGCACTGATATATTTTACAATTAAATATGTATGCGTTTTTTTTGTTAATTTGACACTCTCTTCAGCCTCCATTCGCCTGCTAAGTTTCATGGCTCTAGTAGGCCTAGAAGTCATTTTATGCAGAGTAGACCATTTCCTGCATCATGTAGTAAAGTGTAGCCTCAGTTTTGATACTGGCAACCGATAGCGCAATTTAAAGAAATTATTGAGGTCAGCAGTGTGTTCACAAATTATATCTCGACCTCAAGGATGTCCTACGTTCTCTCCACAAGAAGATCCTTACACCTGCATATTAGATAATTTTTTCTGAAAGTTACAAGTTTCTGTCACATGTTTACTCTGCATAGACTTGTATTAGGGGGGAAAAAAGTAAATAATCTGTATATAAACTGTTCAGTTTTGCATGCATTTTAGCATTATGTCCTTCAACTAGCTATTTTGGGCAAGACCTCTGGTTGGTTGAAATGACAATTGTCTCTTGAATATTTTCTGAGCTACCTGCTATTTATGCATTAAACGCATGTTAGACTTTGGCTTCCAACATGTTTTGTTTTAGCCACCATGGTGAACAAAGGTACTTCTAAGTGGGGACCAAAGGCGTAAGAAATGTCCCCTTTGGGTGAAATGTCGAACTCAATTGCATATTATAAGTCAAGATAAGGGAAACATAAGAATGAGAACGATGAAGGTGGTTGGTGGCCCCTGAATCTACATTTTATGTATGCTCCTAATCTTAATCAGGCATTACCAGGGAGTCCAGGTCAGAGATAAATGATTCCATCAAGGCAAACTTCTATGCTCTAGGGAGAGGTTGTGACAATAAAATATCTTAATAATTTGAAGGGTGTTACAGAGAGCAGCTCCGAGAATGGCATCATGGATGGCACAAGAGGAAAGGGGAACAGCACCCTGGGCTAAGATTTATTTATTGGAGCCTGAGGAGGTGCAGAGCTGGGAGGCATCGAGCTCAGAGCAGCCAGAGTCATCAGACCTAGAGGACTGGGAGTGGGAGTGGCCTAAGGGGAGTGAGAACCATCCAGAACCATCTGAACAAATCTAAAATGGCTAGATGGAAGGTCTCGGCTTGCACATCGGTAGATGGAACAAGGAATTCAGAACATACCTTTTTCAGCATCAGAATTGATGGAGAAAATACCAGCATTGAGGAACAGCGCAGAAGGGGGTCCATTTCCACAAGGAAGAGGTAAATGTCTCCTTCCTATGGCTTTTTTTGTCAAAAATGTTTTTATTGGTTTTTAAAGGTAAGATAGTACACCAAACAAACCAGACTGCAGAAGGAGACAACAATGCATCATATATGCCGAGAGCTACAGAAAGCTAAAGCATCATATACAGTTTGTGAACTAGGACTCAGCAAGCCCTTAAAAAAAAGCTCAGCGTGACCCTCCCAGGTCTCCCACGGACCCCTCACATTGCATAAGTCAACAAGGTCTCCTGAAAGGTCAACAAAGTTAATGGCAGTCATCCCTCCCTTCCCCCCTCCCCCCTTAACTCCCAAACAATAAACAAAAATACAAACAAAAAATACGAACTATGGTGTCACGGTCAAGCAAAGATCACATGTGGTTGCAGGTGAGGGCTGGATTATGGAGAAGGGGCGACCTCTCGTCCCTCATGAACCACTCCGGCAGTTCAGGGGAGCTTACGATCGTTCTAGATGTGAAAGAGATGGAGAGCTTGCAGCCGTGGCCCACATGCAAACAGAGGTAGTCCCTCCGATAGATATTCCACCAAGGGAGCCCACACATAATCAAACCCCTTCCTAGAGTCCTCCACAATGTCTGCCATTCTTTCCATTGCCAATGCACGCCACAACCTGGCATGCCACTGGGTGAGAGAGGGGGCCTCCACTTTTTTCCATGCAGCCGCCACAGCCATCTTAGCGGCTCCTAGGCACAGCCACATCATGGAGCGATCGCCCCGTGTCTGGCACTTCAAGTTGGGATCCCTGATTCCCAGGAGAGTGTGTTCTAGTGTGTCCGGAATCGGATAGCCTAGGATTAGTTTGATTTGGGAGAGAACCTCCTTCCAGAAGGGCCTGATGCACGGACAATCCCACCAGATATGCTTGAAGTCTCCCAGAAGCCCACATCCCCTCCAGCACCTATCGGAGGAGTTCTTGAAGATAGTGTGAAGTCTCTGAGGGTGCAAATACCAATCGTACATAATTTTGTAATGGGCCTCCCTTAAAAACGTGGAGCGGTTATACTTGGGAATGTCCCTATACAGGGAGGTCCATTGTTTCCTCTCCAGAGGGGTGGCCAGAATTGAGTCCCAGAACCTTTGGTGTCTAGGGGTGTGGTGTGAACCCAGAGACCGTATGAGTGAGTAAAGGAAAGAGATGGTCCCCATCAAAGAGGCTCCTGATTGAGCAAATTTTTCGATCGGAAGAAGATCCCTAGTGGCGGCCTGCCTTATCTGCGGGTGGAGAACCCAATGTTTAAGTTGTATGTAGTGATTCTTCCGAGGGCTGAAGGTGAAAGGCTTTAACACATTCCGCAAAGGTCAGCAATTTCCCCTTTTCAAACAGGTGAGAGAGCATGAGACAACCACCCTCCCGCCAAGCCTCAAAGGACCCTTCCCGCAGCGCCGGAGGAAACTCAGGGTTGAAGTGGATGGGCGTGTAGGGAGAAGGGAAGGTGGTAATAGGCGAAGATCTAGCTAGTTCATCCCAGACTCTTGAAGTGGTAGCAGTAGGGGTGCTAATAAAGGAATTACGTGGTCGATTGTGTTTCTGCTTCCACAGGAGATCCCAGATCGTCCTACCCGCTATTTGTCAGTCCATGTGAAGCCACAGTTTATCTGATTCTCGGAGGGACCATTCCGTAATCACTCGAAGTTGGGCCGCTCTATAATACCCCAGGAAGTCCGGCGGGGCCAACCCCCCCCTCCTCTCTCGACCTAGTTAGCACTCGATTAGAGAGTCGTGCTCTCTGACCTAGCCAAATAAACTTGGTCATCATTGTCTTCAACTCAGAAAAAAGCGCCCGATCCACTGGCATAGGAAGGCCTTGAAAGAGATACAGCAGGCGCGGGAGGATGTTCATTTGATGGCATTGACACGCCCAATCCATGAGAGATATGCAGTCTTCCATCAAGTCAAATCTGCTTTAAGCTGGCGCGGCAAGGGCGGGTAATTAGCTCCGCAGAGATGTTGCAGCTTGGGGGTGAGTTTGATGCCAAGATATGTAATGGTCTTGTGCCCGGTCTGGAAGGGTGACGCACTTTCAATAACCCGCAGGGACTCCTTAGGTACAGTTAGATTGAGAAGGAAAGATTTCGAGAGGTTCACCTTAAATCCCGAGGCCCTTTCGTAGGTCAGCTCAGATTGAATCGCCGGCAGAGAGGACTGCGGCTTTGTGACTGGGAGTAACACATCATCCGCAAAGAGAGAGATCTTATGTTCATCCGTGCCAAATGGTACCCCCCCCTATGTCTGGATTGAATCGAATGCGTTCCGCCAGAGGTTCAATGCTGAGCGTAAATAGTAAGGGGGACAACGGGCACCCCTGCATGGTTCCCCGGGAAAGGTTAAAAGGTTCCAAAGCAACCCCATTCACTAAGACCCTGGATCTCGGAGCGGAATAATTCGCCCGGATCATTCCAATGAAGGACTCATTAAAACCAAATCGTCATACTGTACATGTCAGAAAGTCCCAGCCAACCCAGTCAAAGGCCTTCTCCGCGTCTAGCGAGAGAAGTACCGTAGGTATGACCTTCCGCTGGGCTTTCTCAATAATGTGGACCACCCTCCAAAGATTATCGTGAGTTTGCCTCCCCTTGATGAAGCCCGCCTGGTCTGGCTGCACAAGCGTCGGCTTAACCTGTTCCAGACGCGAAACCAGTATTTTAGAGTATAACTTGGCATCCAAGTTTAGGAGGCCTGTAGGAGGCGCAGCTAGTGGGGTCTTTCCCCGGTTTGGGAATGACGGAGATCAAAGCCCCTCCCATAGAAGGGGTAACCTCTTGCCTGTCGGCTATATCGTTGAAGAGTGGCACGAGGCGGGGAACTAATTCTGGCGCAAAGGTACGATAGAAGTGGGCATTGAGGCCATCAGGGCCAGGTGCTTTTTGGAGCTTGAGGGAGTCAATCGCTTTTTGGACCTCTTCCGCAGATATGGGTCTACTTAAGTCCTCGTTTGTAGAGGGCGGGACCTGGGGTAGGTCCAGAGTATCTAGGTATTGGTCCTGAACCTGTGGATCTAACAAGTCTGCAGTATACAAGGAGCGGTAGAAGTCCCCAAAGGCCCTGGCTTTCCCTGTTTCGCTCTGATGGGAGATCCCCATCCCATCTATTATGTGTTTAATGTAGTCCTTTTCGTGTCTCACTCGTAGTTGGCGTGCTAAAAGGGACCCAACTTTGTTCCCTCCCTCATAGCTGCGGGCTTGCAAGCGTAGAAGGGTCTTCTCAGCCCCGTTAGTGTAAATAGCCTGGAGCTTCCCCCTAACCTGGGTAACCTTACGAAGTGTTTGGATCGAGGGGTTAGATTTGTGGTCAGATTTAGCCTTTCGGAGCTCCCCCTCGAGGAGAAAACGTTACCCCTTACGTTGTGTTTTGAGGGTGGCGTCTAATTCGATGCACTTCCCCCGAATAACTAATAAAGGAGAAAAAAGGGTTCCCCTAATTTTAATTTTAGGTCCTAGAGGAGGGGAAAGAAACATGTGTGTACAAAACAACCTCTAGCTGACCTATATTCCTTTTCTAAATAGCCAAAATGCTTACATGTGCCCCATAAGAAATAAACTTTTCATGTCTATAGTAAAATCATATAGAAATGACACAGCAGATTAAATGACCATTATTTTTTATTTTGTATCTTTTATTTATTATTTTTCATTTTCAAAAAGAACAAAAGAGATTTTTTTCAGTTAAGAATATTCTGAAGAATTATTTAACAGAAATATACAAAATTGAAAAATAAAACAAATTTAGTCAATATCATTGATATACCCCAGCACACTCATACCTAAACCACAGCATACTCACTCCATACCATACCATTCATTCACCAAACATACAAAATGCAGAGTAAAACATTTTTTTGATTAACAATTTAGACAACATAATAGGGATCCGACAGTGGAGGAAAGAAGGAAGAATATCATCAAAACAATCAATTCATCTATAATAATAAAGCATTCCATAAATCACAGCAGTGTATAAGAATCACTGTTTCATTTCATTATTCTATATAGATATCTTCTCTATTTCTTTTCCAATGATATTTCACTATACGGATTCCCAAAAGATAGATGGTCGACGTACGTTTCGGTGGTACTCAGATATTAACCCCACCTTCATCAGGACCAGTGTCTATAAGAATTGTACAGTAACAACAATAAAACTAGGAGCAGGGGTATCTGAAAGAGCAATGCTTCAATCCTAGCTCTAGCTCTTATATTCAAAGGCCACTTTTTGCGATCTGCGAACAAAACTTCCAGTTGCTCAGAAGATGTCCATAGGAACGCAAGGGGAACCAAACAGTTCAGGGATATAGGTATGATACAGTCAGAAGCTCTTAAACTGCCAAGCAACAGAAATTAGTCCATCGTATAGGGTGTAGAATCCAAAAATTCATGTAGATCCAAACCGTGATATCTTGTAGGATCTGTGTGTTTGTTGGCGGCGTATTGGGAGTCCCAGCGTGGTTTCGGTAAAGCCAGGTTGGGGCTTGTACTTCCCCCGAATAACTGCCTTGAAGGCGTCCCAGTTGTTGGCTAAGGAGGTTTGCGCCGGGTCGTTAAGATCAAAAAACTCTGTGATTGCCTTTCGAAGTTCATCTCTAAGAAGCCGGTACCTACACAGGAAATTGGGAAAATACCATCGGACAAGCCTAGAGCGCGGTGCGGGCCAATCAAGGACAAGCTCTAGGGGAGCGTGGTCCGAAAGGCAAATCGGGTGAAACTGGGATCCTGTTATCGTGTGAAGAAGGGACTGACTAATGAATACGTGATCAATTCTGGAGTATGTCCTATGTGAATGTGAAAAAAAGGAGTAATCTCGGGTCGTGGGATGGGCATCCCGCCAAGCATCCAACAGCCCCATTCTCTGCAAAATTGCCTTAAGTGATTTGCTAAATACCCCCCCGCTGCTCTATGGGAATATGTAGTGTCCAGGGCCGGATCCCATATCAGATTGAAGTCTCGAAGGCAATAAGATGTCGCCTCTGGCGAATCCCTCCAGTAAGGTTAAAAAGGAGCTCAGGAAGTCATGTTGCCCTGCGTTGGAAGCATAGATCGTGGCATTAGTGCATAACCTACCCCGTATTTCACCCCTAACCATCAGGAACCTCCCCTCTTTATCCATTTTCATGTTGTGATGGAGAAACGGGATAGAAGTGTGAAAAAGAAGTGCCACCCCATTATGTTTAGTGTGTGCTGAAGAGCGGAAAATCTGTGGGTAGGCCCTATGTTTTAATCGTTGTTCCTCTTTGCGCGGGAGGTGTGTCTCTTGCAGGGCCGCTATTTTAATCTGGTGGTCATTCAGAAATTTCCAAATCCGTTGCCTCTTGTTAGGGGAGTTAAGACCCTTTACATTCCACGTTAAACAATTAACCCCCATCAGTCATCATAAAAAAGTTGTCCGCTTGTCCCCCCAGCCCCGCTCCCGGGGTCAACACCCACAAAGAACTTCTCCTACCCCTCCCTCCCCACCCCAGCCACGTAACAGAAATGCAAAAAAGACCGTGACACCAAAACAAAATGAACAGTAACATAAAAGGATCCGAACTTTGAGCTCGGAGGATCTCAATCACAGAGGAGAACCTCATTTCGAGCAGTACCTAGGGCGGACCAAATTCCGCCACCAGGGCCCATAGCGCAGCTTCGTAGGCACTGAAAAAAGTGATGAGCTAACAATATCTTTGAGTGCTGTGGACGGCGTGATTACTTCGAGCGTTTCCCCCGCTCCGTCCCCGCATGAAAGTCAGAATGTCCGAGGGCAGACCAGCAGGCTCCCCTGACAGCTACCTAGGACCGTGGACTGCTACTCAGACTAGATAAATCAGGTGAGACAAAGTCTCTGAACGACAAAGAACCTGGACCTCATCATCTCGGAGTGTTCTTGCTTGTTCTCTGCTGTTGAAGCCAGGGGCCCCCTCCCCTGCTTCTTCGAGCCTGCCGTCGTCTCCCCACTGCTCGTCTCCGCCACCTGCAACATGGCTGGCATCTCAAGCCCCAGGATAGCCAACGCCTCCTCGAGATCCGTGCAGTGATAGTTCTTGTTGTCTAGTGTGAAAGCTAGGGCAAAGGGGTAAGTCCAGCGGTATTTCACCTTGCGTTCTCTCAAGGCTGCAGTGACGGGTCGGAACTGCTGGCGACGAGCAAGTGTGGCCTGTGCAACATCCTGGTAGAGCGAACACGTGGCGTTCTGGAATGACACTCTGTCGAGGGCACGCGCCTTCTTGAAGGACCAACTCCTTGGTTTTAAAAGAGCTAAATTTTGCCAACACGTCCCTGGGTTTTCTGGAATCTCCCAGAGCCCGTGGCCCCACCCTGTGGACTCGCTCCAGACGAATCTCTGGTTCAGAGTCTCCAAGCACCGTGGAGAAAAGCCCCACCATAAAGGCCTCCAGATCCGGGCCTTTGCATCCTTCTTCCAGGCCTCTCACCCGAATGTTATCTTGACGGGAGTGATTCTCTAGATCCTCGCATCTGAGCACCGTGATTTTCAGCTGAGCACGCAGGTCATCAGACTGGGCCTCCAAGGGCCGCACCCGGTCTTCCAGCTCCTGATATTTTGCCTCAAGATCGAGAGCGCAGGCCCCGATTGAATCAACATCAGATTGAAGGGCCACCAACCTGCCCCCCATTTCGGCTTTGAACACATCGAAAGAGGCCCCCATGTCGGTCTTAATATCATCTCGAGTTCTTGTTTGAATTCTCGGAGCGAGGCCATAAGGTCTTCCCTTGTGAGCGCCATATTGCCGTCCGTCCGTGCCGTCTCTTCACCGATTGCCCAACTTGGCGGCGTGGGAGAAGAAGCTGGAGACTTTTGTGGGCTGTACCTTTTTGGGTGGCATAGGGACGCGCACCCACCGCTTGTTCGGGGCCAACCCTCAGTAGAAAATTGCAGGAGAGACCGGAGACTGTCGTGGCACCCCGACTCTGCCCACTTGATTTGACCTTTCTGTGTCGGATGAAAGGGGCTCAGGGACACTGAAGCATTGCACCATAGGGCCCTGGGATCGCCAGATTGTAAGAGCGGGGGTTTAGGTTGGGTAGCCGCCACCCTTTGGGCTCATCAGCTAGAGATCTTCACCGAGGACGGTGGGGGTAGCTCCGGGATGCTTTACCTTGGATACAGGCCTCACGTGGCCCGGGGACCCCAGCCAGTCTCCCAGAGGCGCTGTGCTATTCGTCTGGATCTAGAAGTCCCTCGTCGTCCAAAACCTCTGGTCAATACTATGACTAGTCAGCAGCTCGTGGTCACCCTCAGCAAGGTCTCGCCGGTTCCCAGGGGCTCATGATCGGCCCTGCAGCCCCTCCTGATGAAGAGGTTAGAGTGACACCTCAGAGAGCAATTGCGGGGAGGGTTATGATTAGGATAAGGGCCCCTCCAGGGCCAATAACAGGTCGCCGAGAAGGAGGACAACCATCAGGGAAAGGGCGTCTCCAGCCGGGGCCTCCTCACGAGGCCGTGGAAAGGTGCCTGACCTCCACCATCTTAGGGTCAGGCACCGCTCAGTCAGGATTAATTTTGGTAGTGTGCTGTGTTGTAGGGGGGGACCCCCTGCTCCTCATCGCATCCGGCGTTAGCACCGGTGTAGGCTCCCCTGTGTCTCCGCCCGGCCGGGTGACCCCACTCAACAATCCGGGGCACAGCTGGGGGTTCGCATCCCCCGACGCGGGTACCAGTGGAGGCAGGTGCTGCCGATTTGTGGCTGGTGGCGGCCTTCGGGGCCAAGCAAGCGGGGTCGCCGGGCTCCCAACTAGCGTGCAAGAAGTGTGGACCCCCACAAGTCCCGGTGCAGCGGTGATCGCTTCAGCAGGACATCCCGGCAGGAGCCGCCATCTTGCTCTGCACCGCGGGCTCCACAGCTAGGGATGGTCTCACCCCGTTGCCCTCATCAGGGGGCCCAAGTTCGCTGTTCACAAGCTCCCACAACTCCGGGCGCCCCTGACGGGCCGACGATCCAGGACTGCAGGTCACAGTGCAGCGGCGATCGCCTCAGCAGCAGAGCGCGGCGGGGGCCGCCATCTTGCCCCGCACCGCGGATTCTGAAGGTAGGGATGTTCTCGCCCCGCAGTTTACATCGGGGGGTCTAAATCAGCCGCCGGCTCGCCTCCTCAACTCCGGGCACCTCAGACAAGCAGGCGACCCCGGATCACATGCCCCGGTGCAGCGCCGAGCGCCTCCTCAGCAAAGCGCAGCGGGAGCCGCCATCTTACTTCGTGCCACGGGGGTCCGACGGTAGAGCTATTTTCACCCCGCAGACCTCATCAGTGGGGTCTAAGTGCGCCGTCCGCAAGCCTCCACATCCCTGGGCGCCTCCGACAAGCAGGCGACCCAGCTTTGGGGTAGCCAGTGCCTCGCAAGCTACCAAATCATTAGGGCCTGGCGCGGAGCCGATCGGAGTTACGTCCGGTCAGCCATGATGGTTGGCCACGCCCCCAATGGCTTTTTTTTTTTTTTGAGATATCGGTGGGAAAATCACTTGGGAGATCATTCTATGACAGGAATCCTAAATGGAGGAGAAAACTGCATAAAATGAGAAGATACTGAACGACAAATTTCTGGAGCTCCATACAATGAGAGGAAACACACCAATAATATAGAAAGAGGGCCCGCAGGTGGCCTTTGGCACACTAAAGTGATATCATTAGTCTTCCAAATAGAATAATGCTTTACATTTCACTGTGGAGGCTATTATAAAGGAAACCCAATGTATATTTTCTGCTTTTCAATTTTAAAACAAAATAACAGAAACAAAGATGGTACCAAAAGGAAAAGCAGAAATGTCCTGCTCTTTCCGATAGCGAGGACAGGAACACGAGACACAACTCATGAAAATCTAGCTTTTCCCCTTTGGCCTTGCAGAAAAATGACACAAATATAACCAAACAGGCTGCACAAAAAGGGAGCTGAATTCAGGACATTTTAAATGAGTTTAGTACTGAGAGATCTGAGAAATGAAACTAGGGACACATGTACAGTGGCATAACGAAAAACTATAGGGCACCCCTGCAGAATTTGAAACGGGTACCCCAAGTCTCCTATATCTCATAGATGTTCATTGGCCTTGGGCTGAAGGGGGCCCCGTGATGGATTGAGGGGCCCCGGAAGGGTTGGGGGCCCCTGTGCTACAGGGCCCTGCGTTGAATACCTGAACATATGTTTATGCGGGGAACCCCTAAATATGAACATCCAAAAATTTGCCTCAACTGCTTGCCTATGGAGTCATCAATCAGAGACGATGTGAAACCTCAATTTTATGAAGCAATCTGTCCCCAGGATAAGGCGCCCTAAAGCATATCAAAATACGATCATATAAGTAAGGGCCCACTCAATAAAAATTGAGTTTTAGATCAAGAATAAAATGTAAGATTTATTACAAAACTCCAACAGTGGGGTACAGAGATCATAAATAAACGGACAGCATCAGAGTACCAACAGAAATTCTTCAGGCTCACCTCCAAAATCAGGGGTTTATACAGGAAATCTTCTCGTAGACCAACATTCATTCTTCAGAGTCATTGTTGTGTGAGCAAAAGAATTACATTCTTAGCAAATCAGAGCACAATTTTATGAAACGTTACATTGCCTTAGTACCTAAGCGCTATCCCACTACATGAACATTAATTCAGTCCACTCTAGGCTAATGGCATCCGGAGATGGTAGGACAGACAAGTTACATGAACAGCAAACGCTTCTGAATGAATAGGGTACAGTGAGCTAGGGGAAGGCCCTTGAGGAAAGAAACCTTATTGGACACACTGGAAAGTTTTAAAAGAGTACGCAAGAATAACGTCAATGGAAATGAACAAAAATGGCTCTACTTGACGTCGCACTGCACTAACAGTGTACATGCAGAAGGAGACATCCATTTTATTCAAGATGGTGTTCAGGCCTAAAGTGAGGCCTAATCAACAAGAGCCAAGAAAATCCACTTGTATATGTGGAATAGCATCATGTCAGAGTAAACATATAAATCAAAGAATAAATCCACATTCAGCACGTTAATAATGCACAAAATATATAATGCTCAAAAACTCTTAACACATACACACCCATTGTGGTCAAATAAAACGAGTGTGGGTGCAGAAATGTGTGCATCTGTTAGTGCATGTTTATGTATGCGCACATGCGCGTGCTGTTTTACCACAGATACATCACATAGGGGGAAATAAATATAACCAATGCAATGGTAGCTACTGTTAACCTACTATGCTAACACTGGCGTGGATTTCTATGTTTGATCCTGGTACCTCTCACTGACTCCGCATTTGTATTTTGAGCCCAGGAACTGGGCCCCCGGCCGCTTGATGGAAGTGACGGCTGTACTCCAAGCGCTGCTTTATCACCGAGGCCAGCTGGCCGGTGTGAAGTTGGCTCAAGCCCGACAAATCACACTGTCACCAACGTCAGACGTGCGGACCCGATGGCCGTTGGATCGCCGTGTGTCAACACCGCGAGGAACATACATTATCGTCCCCAAGGCCTCTGGTGAGATGTGCTTGTCAGCTTGTTCCATCATGCGACCTTCGTACAGTCAGATTCAAGGAGAGGCCGCTGTCTTTAAAACACACCAAATATGAATTATTCATCCTGGGCACGCAGACGGGGAAGGCGCGCGGCCGCCATCAATGGAGCCAGTCACGTGATCAGCACCTCCTGTGGAAACTGAACCAAATGCGGCGTCACATCCGCCCATTGGCCTTTCTAGGAAGAATAGCCGCAGACTCGGTTTGTTAAGCTTATGCTTAAAACAATCGCACGTCCACAGCTATTCTCAAACAAGTAGACACTCGTTTTATCAGTACCCCCACCGCCACCTCCTTTCATTCACCCGGTGCTCCATTCATTAAAGTGTGATCTCTGTTTATTTACTATGAGTTAAATGTTTGCAATGGATACCCATGCACAAGTGCTTTAAATGGGAAAAAAAATAAAAATAAAGGTGCTCAGAACCGGTGTGTGGAGCTTTGGGTGGGGAAGGGTGGTGCTAAAGGCAGGAAAAGGGGTGGGGCCTGGCTTTTGACCTTTCCAAGCTTTGGGTGTAAGAAATGTGCATACGAATCCCAGATGTATCTGATCAGGAGTTATTACACTAAAAAAATAAATAGCACTTACTAATAATTATTGATTACTACTCAAAATAACTCTTTTTGAGCAACTTTAGAATAGCAAAAGATTGAGGAAAAACCAGAAGGAGCCTGATTCACAAAGATAAACTTGCACTTTTGTGCAATACACAAAGCAATTCACATAGCAAAAGCTGCCTACCTTCATGTGATGTTTAACTAATGCTGACATTTTATTCTTGCAGGTAGTTCCTAGGTTTGGTTCTAGAATTGGCAATTATGGCCGCATATCGAATCCCTACCTCCACATAGTTAATAAATTGGAGGGGGACTCATAGTGCAGCAAGAGAAGGGATCTATATCCTGAAGAAAGCCAACGACCCATAGTGGCAGTAGGAGGGCCGAAAAATATTTTGTATCCCTGCCATGGGGGCCCAGAATAAAGTAGTGAGGGACGCCTCTTAGGTAGTTTTGTGTTCATTCTAGTCAGTGGATCCCTTGTAAGGTTGGGACATTAGCTCCAGAAAACATACTTTGCTCCACCCTGAGCATTGGTCTTGCCCAGAGTGTTGTTGCACGCCCTATGATGTAACTTGCTGCTATTTAGTGGGTGAGGGCAATTTTAAAAGCACTGAGGGTTTCCCCAGAAGGATTTGGTCTTTGTTCGATTTTTGTTTTCCTCTTTCCATTTTATTTATGTGTTAGGTTATTCATGTGGGAAGATGAAGGAAGAGTGTGACCTTTTGCCCCTTTCTTATTATGTGTGGATGAAAAGCCTTCAACAGAGATTCAGGAGAAATGGAGCTGAAAGAGGTGAATACTTGCTAGAGAGGGGAAGGAGATACAATGGGTAGAAAAAGGCTAAAAAATAAAGGGATGGAAAGAGGTGCATTTTTTTGGCTGCCCATGGAAATATTTGTCTTGAAATGGCCCTTCTGGGACCAGGCCTTTCCCTCTGGTCCTTTCCTCACCCTGAGTAGAGTGTATCTCTGTCTAGGAAAAGCGAGTGCTCCAGCTTGTCAGATAATACGCCCCTCGCCAAATTTTCAGCCATTTCAATATCAAAATAGTAGCAGGTGAATGATATGACGTTTGAGGTGCATTGATTTGAGAGTGGTGCACCTGTGGGTCCAGCACTTGATTAATAGCATCACGTGTCATAGACTGAGGCACATTTACAGAGCTGTCTGAGAAACCTGGTACTGGAACCCTGAACAAGGAAGGATCTTAATAAATGTGTCTCTTATTCTGATCTACACCACGTGCTGATATCCCAACATGGAAGCTGTCACAGGCACTGATTTAACATGCATGCACTTCTATTAAAGGTTTGAGACAGCCTAAGAACTCTGAAAATGAACCTCAATACTGACTGAAATAAATCCCATATACCAGTACTGGCATATCCGCGAAGCTCCTACAAAATATGTTTAGTTAGGCCATCACAGTACTCTAGTCTTCAAGACTTCAAGAAATGAACCATCCGCAGAGCTCATAATGCACCACTCTGTATGCATTGCAATGAGACACATGCACATCGTTCAGAATGCCTCTCATATCGAGCTTGCGCTATTTACTGATATTCCAGTATTGAAACATTAGCATGGCTTTCACAGCAGCGTTATAAGGTCTTGCACCATGCAATGGAATCCCTTTAATGACACATTGACAGTAAAGCAATATATTTATTGCACAACTAAAATATGCACAGAACTCTCACTACCAGTCTGGTTCATTTCTACCTTTCACTAAGACATTCGCAGACCGCTCATGATCTGGGTACATCTTGACTTGTAACATGCATCGCTGTCCCACTCCTCAAACATTAGGAATTCACACAACTTCCTCCATGCAACAATGTCCAGAGACCGACACTGAGATCCCAGTGCAGTAATGACACATTTACAGGAGTCATACATAGCACCATTAAAGCAAGCTGCTTTACTTTAAAAAAGAAGTTCATAACCTGCTGGTGGCACATTCTATTTCTTAAATTTGCTCTACTTTCCTGTCACTCTTTCTTCCTTTCTACCTATTCCTGTTGCTCTTTCTTTTTCTCCGGCTTGATCTTCCCATAACTCCCTTCTACACTCTGCCAAAATTAATGCACCCCAAGTTGATGCCTGGATCTTGCTCCCTTATCTGAACAAATGTGCGAAGAAAGAAAGATTCATGACAGCCTAGATGAATACATAGAGTGTATGCCAGAATCAGTTCCTTGAAATGATTCCCTATTCAGTTGAAAAAGCTAAAAGAATGGCCATTTGTGACATTTGCTATTATGCATCATGTGTGTGGACTACCAAAATTTGTGAACAAGGACTTGGGAGCTCCCAAGTAGCTCCATGTTATGTGAGATGTTCAACCAGTGCCTGAGTTTTGCCGTCATCGTGCATGGGATTTTTAAAATCGTGTTTCCTGCTAAAATCCAGAACTGTCAGAAAATGTCACATACTCCAAGGCGCCACCTTTCAGATTTGGCTTATATCTGGTTTTCCATGTGAAACGAGAAGCTGCTGCTTTTAAATGTACTAAACAAGTCTGTTAAACGTTTTAAAAAAGTTTTTCCTTTTCTGTCTTTTATCTTTGAGGCAATAAGAAAATTGGTGTCAATGGTAGGGATTTACTTTCAAGCAAATACGTTTAACTTAAATTGCTGATGGGTGTAGATTTTCAATCATTTAAATCAACAGGCATGCTAAAAAGCAGTGCTGACCTGTACAATGTGTCCCACACCTCCGCCTGTCAGGCTTTACGAATTTGCATGTATGGAGGAACAGGACAGCCACCTTTCTACCCCACAGTGTAAGGTCAAAAGATAAAGGAAACATTCTGAAGCCACATCCCTGCTTTGATAACATCTACACTCGCATGGCATCAGACTGTGCCGCTTATGACATTTACAGACTTACTCTCATGGCATCTGAAGCGAGACATACTCAAGTTGGTATCTTAGCTCCCAAAATGTAACTTTTTGTATCTTTTTAAAGGTCGAATGTGTACTATCTCACATTCTGTCTCTGCCACAGCTAACACTGTCTTTATTTCTGGTTTTGACCACAGGAAAGCCATGGAAACTCAGTGAATGAAAACCTATACATTTACCTTGTGTATTTGAGAATTTTAGCATTACACTGACTGGATGATGGAGGTTTACTCTTATCCCCTATTTCTGTGATTCACATATTGTATTGTTTTTTTTTTTATAACAAACAGTTTCAGACTTTATGAAGGCATGTGAGCATATTTCTTCAACAGTTTGGTGCACTGGCCGTGAACTTCTACACCCAGCAGAGATCAGCGATCAGAGCTGGACCCTACTCAACACAATGATACCTGGCGAAGGTAAGGAGAGACTCATCAGGGGAACTTGGGTGGAGAACGACTGAGCGCTCAACCAGTCGATCAAGTCAGACGGAATGGGCATGCTTAAAACTAAAGGAAATGTGAAGTCTGATCATCTTTATTGACTGCAATTCGTGTACAGAATCAAAAGATTGCCATCTGAGTAGGTAAGAACAGGGTACATTGGATTTGAGTAGATATGGGGGGAGTCTTGGAGTATGAGGAGTTGGAAGTGTGGATGCAGTCCACGGTACAGAGCAGGTCGCTCTAGAATAGTGTGGAGAGGGAAAGAAAGACAGGAGTGACAGGACTCAAGCACAGTCCCTTGCGGGTGCATGTCTGATCCATGTCCCCTGAAACCTCTGCAAGACTTTACAGGCTGTGGCTGGAAAATTGCAAAAGCAAGGAGGTCAGTGGGCGAGCCTGAAAGTACACGCCCTCCCTCTATGAGGACAGACTGAAAAAGTGCAGCTAATCCCACCTGTAACCCTTTTCCATATTACTCCACCTCCTCCAAAGGGTGAACTGTGACATAAGGTCGGAAACCCCTTAGTATTCTCCTAGTTGTGAATGAAAAAGGAGTAAGGCAGATAGGGGCAAGGAAGACAAAGCAAAATGGTGAAGGAAGACGGGGACAGGCAAGTCCTCCTGCAAAAGCAAGGAGGTCAGTGGGCGAGCCTGAAAGTACTAGGGTGACCAACTGGCATGGGTGCAAATTCAGGACGGTGAATGTAAAAATTCAGGACAAAGGGTCAAAATTCAGGACAAAAATTCAGGACAGGCGGTCAAAATTCAGGACAAAAGGTAAGTTTTACAAACACATCAGAAGAGGTCGAGCAATAGTATATAAGTAAGTAAATAAACAACCACTTAAGTACAAGTGAAAATAAGTTTATATTAGGTTGAGACAATTGTGCACTTCATGGTTTTTCAGTATGTGCGCAGCTTTGAGCAAATGTGCAGGTCTTTTTGTAGTAACAAAACCACCCCCCCCCACCTTTCCAGCCTCCCAGGGAAACGCCCTATGCCCGGTCCGGCCAGTCCGGCCTTGCTACCACCCTCCAATGGTGACCCTCCTCTTCACATAGACCCTCTCTCATGTGTATTCAATTTCTTTTATAGTGCTACTCATCCCAAGTAAGTAGGACAGGGTGTCGGAGTGCGTTACATCACACACATTTTATATAGAGACAATGACTCATATAAATGTGAAAGTAAATCTATAGGAAATGTACTTAAGATAATGGGGGTTGCAAGGTGTAATCATTCTTTCATCCATCATTCAGTCTTTTACCATTCATTCTGTCCTTCCATCTGTGTGCCCATCCATATCAATATTTAACCATTTGCAAACCTATCCATCATCTATCCTTCCATCCATCCATCATTCCACTCATCCATCCCTCCTTCCACCCTTTCACTCATCCATCCCTCCATTCATCCTTTCACATTATCCATCCGTACACTCATCCATCCACTCTTCCACTCATCCATCCATTCACTCATCAATCCAGCCATCTATCCTTTCACCTATCCAGCCATCCTTTCACTTATTCATTCATCCACCCAGTCACTCATCCTTCCACCCATTCACCCTTTCAGTCATCCGTCCTTTCTCTCTCCATCCCTCTTTCATTTAGCCATCCATCCTTCCCTCCACCCATCCATCTACTCATCCATTCATGAATTCATCCATTGACCCTATCACTGACTGATCCATCCTTTCACTCATCCATCCATCCTTTCTCTCATCCATCCACCCTTTCACTCCTTCATTCATCCATCCATCCTTTCTCTCATCCATCTACCCTTTCACTCCTTCACTCATATATCCACCCTTCTGTCATCCACCCTCCCTTTCACTCACTCATCCAGCCTTACATCCACCCTTTCACTCATCCATCCATTCACCCTTTCACTTATCAATTCATCAATCCATCCATCCACCCATTCACTCGCCTTTCATCCACCCTTTCAATCATCTTTCCATCCTTTTACCCGTCCATCTACCCTTCTACCCATCAAACATCATACATCCATCTGTTTACCTTTTCTCTCATCCATTCTTCCACTCACTCACTCATCCGTACATCCTTTCTCTCATTACCCATCCATTCACCCTTTCATTCATCCATTCACCCTTTCACTAATCCATCCAGCCATCCACCCATCCCTTCACTTACACACCTTTTCACATTAATTATGAGCTGAGCCTTTGTCTGCTGAGTTGCAGATAGAAGAGGCCCATCAAGGAATTCACCCTCGCTGTAGTTCCTAAAGCAAGGGATGGGACTGGGGAGGGCTCACTATGCCCCTGTACATAGGCAATCCAAAAAAGTGGAAGTAATGAGTCATGCATGATGCACAGTGCCACTGTGACATGGTGTTGTTTCCAGGGCTTTAAGTGGGATGAAAAAACGGGGGGGGGGAGTCTCTCCAAAGGGGGTGTTCGATGTAATTAAGGGCATGGCTTAAAACACCTAGCTAAAAATCTGTGCTTAACATAGTGTGCCGCCCTACTGGTAATTTACTGCTTCCTTCATTGCATCCAGATATATAACACAACAAGTAGTGTTACACCTACAAGCCAGAACTATTGGCTTTGTCAATGGCTGCTAGTTGCATAAAATAAAAAAAAGCAGCAACCATGGCTTTGCTGAATATAACATTGAAAATGCGTCAGTTTTAAAATGATGAGACAGTGAAAGACCCATAACCCTTTTTAGGTCTCGCCTGAGCCAGCGCATGCGCTGCTCTGGCGAGAGTTTTAGTAAGCGGGTTTTGGAAGTGCAAACAGCAGTGGCTTTTGCTGGCGACCAGCTTGCGTTCACGCGAGCGTGCACGTGCGATCAGGCGCCATATGGCTTCCCTCGCCATCCGGCTTCCCTCGCGATTACTTTCGCGGCCGCGCGGCCGTGTCAGTTTCACGGCCGCGCGGCCAATGCTTGTTATCCCATAGCTCCCTTTACACTTGTGTGTTCCAAATACCCCCGTCCGCCTTTTTACCCCATAGCTCCCTTTACACTTGTGTGTTCCAAATACCCCCGTCCGCCTCTTTACCCGAGCTCCACGCCCTGCCTCGCCACAGTCCGCGGCACTCTGCCTCCTCCCTGCCTTGACTGTGGAATTTTGTGCCGGGTGGCACCACAAGCTATGCTTACTCGCCATGTCTGTGACTAAGCTGCTGTTCTGTGTCCGGCGGCCCCCTGCTTTCAGTGCCTGTCCCAAACGTGTACACAGTTCACTGCTTGTAACCCCGTGCTCGACGCACACGCCTGCTTTCAGTGCCTGTCCCAAATGTGTACACAGTTCACTGCTTGTAACTCCGTGCTCGACGCACCCGCCTGTTTTCAGTGCCTGTCTCATATACATGCACAGTTCACTGCTTGTAACTATGTGCATGACGCACCCGCCTGCTTTCAGTGCCTGTTTCTGATACATACACAGTGCACTTCTTGTAACTCTGTGCTTGACGCACCCGCCTTCTTTCATTGCCTGTCCCAAATGTCTACACGCACCCGCCTGCTTTCAGTGCCTGTCTCATATACATACAGTTTACTGCTTGTAACTCTGTGCTCGACGCACCCGCCTGCTTTCAGTGCCTGTCCCAAATGTGTACACAGTTCACTGCTTGTAACTCCGTGCTCGACGCACCCGCCTGCTTTCAGTGACTGTCTCATATACATACACAGTTTACTGCTTGTAACTCCGTGATGGACGCACCCGCCTGCTTTCAGTGCCTGTCCGAAATGTGTACACAGTTCACTGCTCGTCACTCTGTGCCAGACGCACCCCCTGCTTTCAGTGCCTGTCTCATATACATACACAGTTCACTGCTTATAACTCCATGCTCGACGCACCCGCCTGCTTTCGGTGCCTGTCCCAAATGTGTACACGGTTCATTCACAGCTTGTAACTCTGTGCTGGATGCACCCGCCTGTTTTTAGTGTCTTATATACATAGTTTACTGCTTGTAACTCTGTGCTCGACGCAACCGCCTGCTTTTAGTGTCTCATATACATAGTTCACTGCTTGTAACTCTGTGCTCGACGCACCCGCCTGCTTTCAGTGCCTGTCTCATATACATGCGCAGTTCACTGCTTGTAACTGTGCCAGACGCACCCCCTGCTTTCAGTGCCTGTCTCATGTACACTGCTTGTAACTCTGTGATGGACACACCCGCCTGCTTTCAGTGCCTGTCCCAAATGTGTACACAGTTCACTGCTTGTAACTCTCTGCCCGACGCACCCGCCTGCTTTCAGTGCCTGTCTCATATACATACACAATTAACTGCTCATAACCCTTTGCTCGACGCTCCATGCCTGTTCTGCATACCTGTCACAGGCCATTGTTCATAACTCCATCCTGTGTCAGATGGATAAAAGACCACTGCTTATAATTCATTGCTTAACCTTCATGCATGTGTCCGATGCATACACAATCCTCTGCGCACAACTCCATTCCTGCGTCAAATACATAAACAAGTCCGTGGTCGACACCATGCCTGCGCCTCAGGCCTAGTACAGGGAGTTCAGAAGGGGACGCTGTTCTCGTGCAGTTTCTTATTACAACCTCTTACCTTGGCCTCCCTATATGCGGCTTAGTGCAAGTCGCCGGTACATCTGTCTGCTGTTCGCAGCTCGATCCTGCTCGAACACGAGACTGCCTGTCGTGCTGGTTCGTGCATCACTGTTGCCACCAGGCTCAAAGGCAATATTTCCGAGTGTGCAGGTGCATACAGGCATACATGGGCTCTGTTAGAATCAATACTATTAGCACTGGACAGGAGAGTCTCACCCACACTGGTGGCATGCATCATCTTCGACTAGTTTGTCCCATACGGATAGGACACCATCATAAAGGTGGCCGCAACCTCAAGAGAAAGACCCTCGCAATACATTATAATTATAAAGGTGTAGGAACCAAGAGAAAACTTTGTAAAACAGCCTTTATGTAAACCTAAAGGATATCCTTTTATTTAGAGGGTACACATAGCAGGGTTAAACAAGCATTGGCATAGCCAATAGGTCTCGCCTTTGGGACCTTATAAGTGTTTAGCCATGCAACAGTTGATGTTGTTGCACCAAGGATATTGTGCTGCATAACTAAATACTTATAAGGTCCCAAAAGCGAGACCTATTGGCTATGCCAATGCTTGTTTAAAACTTGTTTCACCACCTTTTCATGAACTGCATTGTCACTTAGCAGCATGGGCGTTTTTGTTAATTTCTACCACCTGACTGTATGTCCTGCCCTAGACCGGGGCAGGAGGAAGCCAACCACATGCAGTAAGAGCACAGACTGGCCCATTGTCATTCTGTATGTGGCAATCAGCCGCAGACAGAATGACAATGGGCGGGGTGGGGCTGCTCTTGTGCTCAGAGGAGTGGGAGGTGGCCCCATCAGGAAGCTGAGGTTTCTGGCAGGGGAACAGTGATGTTACCTAATGCACAAAATTACGGACAAAAGGCGTCAGCAAAAGGGATCGTCACGGACAACGGATGTGAGATCTAAATTACGGACGGTCTGTGAAATTTACGGATGGTTGGTCACCCTAGAAAGTACACGCCCTCCCTTTATGAGGACAGACTGAAAAAGTGCAGCTAATCCCACCTGTAACCCTTTTCCATATTACTCCACCTCCTCCATAGGATGAACTGTGACATAAGGTCGGAATCCCCTTAGTATTCTCCTAGTTGTGAATGAAAAAGGAGTAAGGCAGATAGGGGCAAGAAGACAAAGCAAAATGTTGAAGGAAGACGGGGACAGGCAAGTACTTATGGTGTTGTTTATTAAAGATGAGGAGAAAACGGGAGACAATGAAAACAGCACCTTCTCCAAGCCCGCTCCAACCGACTGTGACCCAACAACATCGCATCCTCGTCGCCAGTGTTGAAAGAAGACGCTGACAGGCAAATACATATGGTGATGTTTATTAAAGATGAGGATAAAACGGGAGACAACAGAAAACAGCACCTTCTCCAAGCCCGCTCCAAACAACTGTGACCCAACAACATCCCATCCTTGTCACCCGTGTTGAAACAAGACACGGACAGGCAAGCACATATGGTGATGTTTATTAAAGATGAGGAGAAAACAGGAGACAACAAAAACAGACCTTCTCCAAGCCCGCTCCAACCAACTCTGACCCAACAACCGTCAACTCTGGATCTTGGTCACGAACGTTCTGGATCGGAACCCTCGTGAACACAACTCAGACACAACACAAAATCAAGCCTTAGCCAGATAGGCTCCGGCCCATGCAATGTACCACCAGTATGATTAAAAATAAAACTTCAATAAACATGAGAATCCCATAAGATTCAGAGAGGAGCTTCAGTCTGTGTTTGAGTGTTATAAACCTAATTGAGTGGTTGTCAATCAATTGTTGCATTTTGTTATTCTAAGTCAGTTGAGGGATCGATTGGTAGAAAAAAAGTAACTGGACTTACATGCCCCTGGTGATGCAGCTGAACTTAAGGCTGCAAAGGAAGCACTGCTAAACACTATAATGGAGATATGTCCAGTTAAGACTGAACTGACTACATTATCCAACTGTAAACAGAATAAAGATAAATCTCTTGCTTGTTATTGCTTATCCTGCTCAGAATGCTGAGGCATCTGTGGGTTGCGCTTTTTTCAAGGTGCATTCCACAAGGTCCAGGAACATCTTAGGACAATCTGTATTGGGTGGCAAACCAAGCTGCTAACAAAAGCGGTGTCAATTGCAAATCATTACCTGGCAGTGCTTTAAAGGACAAAGGAAACAAATGAGTTAAGATTGATAGAATTACAAATATAATCATTTCAACAATCTGTAAAAAGGAGGAGAGGTACTGGCTTGGAAAGAGTAAATGAAAGGAGGGGAAAGTAGGCGGACAAGTCGGATGAAGCCCAGGACAGGGCTTGGTGTATTCATCTATTCTGGCAGGTTCCTCATGCTTTAGTTGAGGGCAGTTGGGTCACTGGAAACAGGGTTGTCCCAATCAAGCCTCTATAGCATCCTCCAACCCAAACAACCTGATTTTACCCAGAACATCCAGAAGTGGTACTCCACCTTTTGGGGCAGCTCAAGATGAGCTGACTATTCCCTAATCTCAATAAACAAAAGTGGCATTACGTGAAATGTGTTATCAATGGGTACCCCACATCGCGCCTTATTGATACCCGTGCCAGCAGCTCTGTCTGGACAACTTGAAACGCCCCTCATTGCCGCTCTCAGGCTTGTCCATCGCTGCAGTTGGCATTTCGTACATTTGCCCATCGCACCATATTACTGATCCTGTCTCCAGAGCACTAGGTCCCATTACCAATTACATATTTTTTTGGGGAGTTTTATATAGCGCAAACTCGACCCGAAGGTATCAGAGCGCTTTACATGAGCACCAGTTGCAATACAGACGCACACTTTAATTTTTTTAGGCACAGGCGATTAAATGATTTGACCAGAATCACAGGATGTTTGGGCCTCCCGCCAGACTCGAACCTGGTTTCCCAGCTTCAAAGTGAGCCGCTTTAGCCATTGAACCACATCCTCTCCCCCACTATGGCTTTCTGTTGAGCCCCACTATTCCCGAAAACCTACTGGGGAGAGGTTGTTTGTGCAAATTGAACTGTACTGTGTACTGTACCAAGGAAGGTGGTATTTGAATCTGCTGAAAAATAAAGAAATGGAAGCGTTGTCTGTCTTAATGTGAAACGGATTACTGTGCTAATGAAACAAAATGTAAAGCTGATGTACCTAAATCTATTTCTGATATGCTTAATAAAGTAGCCACAACCTTACAGTCTGAGAACACAAATGATGTGTGGTTGTGTCTTCTCAGCAGAACAAGTGAAGATTAAGTTGTATCCTAAGAAGAAACTACCTCACATTCCCAAATACCTGCTACACCATAAGGAGAGGCGGAAAAATACCTGTAATATTTACTTTGATAAAAACAAGAGGTTCTAATGGCCTTTGTGAGTGTGCATAACACATTTTGCTGATAGAAAAGCTTGATAAAGACACATACAGATTTATGCAAGAACTACTCTCTAATAATGCTATTATAATACCAAGTTTTCCAGTCATACCTAACCTCACAACCATATTATCTTGCATTCCAGCCACTGCCGAGTGGTCCACTGTGGCAGATCTTTGTTCAGCTTTTTCTCTATTCACACACACCAGGACCAGTATCTGAAGACCAATTAAGATGGTGCTACCATCAACAAAGATTTCATGAATCATCTTATATCAATTTCAAGCCATCAAGCAGGACCTGGATACCCTTGACTTTGCAAAGAATCTACTCTGGTTCAATATGTAGGCTATTTATAAGTTCTCTGTATCTCCTTATGAATTAGCAAAAAAGAGGCATAAGGCTTCAAGAGAGATATTTTATGTTATGTTATGTTACTGAGTATTTCTAAAGCACACTTTCACAGGAAGGTCTCTTGGCGCTAGGTAGCTGATACATCATTAATCCATCGTTACTGGTAAGCCTGTTTAAAGAGCGAAGTCTTCAAAAGGTGTCCAAATCTGATGTAGTTGGAGGTCTACCTAATCGCCAATGGTAATGTGTTCCATACTCGAGGGGCAGTAACGGAAAACCTACGCCCTCCAGTCCTGTGTTTTTTAAAGGTGGGGATGATCAGGTATTCGAAGTGACTGGATCTCAGTTCTCTGGTCGGGCAGTATTTCGCGATCCGAGATTTCATGAAGGCCAGGCAGCTCAGATATAACACCTTTAAAGCCGTACAGCATACCATGAACGTAGTTCTCTGCGCCACTGGCAGCCAGTGGAGGTCCTTGGTTACCCGAGATGATGTGCCCCTCTCTGGGCAGGTGAACTATCAGCCGAGCGGCCTGATTTTGAATCAACTGGAGCCTGCGCAAAATACATTTCGTGAGATCCAGATGAAGAGAGTTAGCATAGTCAATTCTAGACATAACTAAAGCTAAAATTACTTGAACCAGAGCCTCCTCGTAAGGAATTTCCTTATCTTTTTTATGCGTCGCCAATCTATCTTCACTGTGTTTGTTATATAGTTCACAAAATCTTGGTATGCCAGAGACACCAGTCTGCAGACTGGGTCAAAGCTATTTGTAATTTACCAACAGCAATAAATAAATACATAAATAAATATAGCTGATTTCTACTGACCCAGAGGACCCCGGTTGCCCCATGCACCGGGAATAGGAGGTTTCCCTAGGGGTATGTGTGTGAATAGTATCTAGCTGGGTGCTAGCACACTGTGCACTATTTGTCTGCTTGGATCCAAGCATCAGGGGCCAGATGTACGACCCTTTCATTTAGCGCCACGCAATTTGCGACTCATTGCAATTCGCAAATTGCGAGGCGCTAAATGAAATGTACAACAGTGTTATTACACTGTTTTGCGATTCCCAATGGGGTCGCAAATTGCGAGGCTCATTAATATTAATGAGCCTCTCGCAATTTGCGAGCCCATTGGAAATGCCAGCCCTCCCAGGGATGGTGGCCTGCTGGGGACAGCAGACCCCCATGTCTGGGACTGCTTTTTAATAAACCACTTTTTTTTTTTTTTAAATGCAGCCCGTTTTCCCTAAAGGAAAACGGGATCCATTTAAAAAAAAAAGAAAAATGAAACGTTTTCGCTTCATTTTTTAAGGGCAGGCAGTGGTCCTTGGGACCACTGCCTGGCCTTAAAAAATATTTTTAGAGACTGTCACAAAGTGGAAGGGGTCCCCTGGGGACCCCTTCCAAATTGCGACTGCATTACCACCCTCTTGAAGAGGGTGGTAATTTGCAAGTGTTTTGCGACCGCAATTGCGGTCACAAAACATTCACACATAGCATTGCAGATGCAATTAGGAAGGGATCGCCCCTTCCAAATTGCGACTCGCAATTCCTAAATAGCGAGTCGCAAATAAATTGTGACTCGCTATTTAGGAATTGTACATGGCCAACAGTGATTTTGCATGCGCAAACGGGTTCGCAAACCCGTTTGCGCATGCAAAATCATGTCGTACATCTGGCCCCAGATGTATAAAAGCTGGACCACGAGTGAGGATGCATTTTTAATTTTTGTGGGACACATTGGAGTCCGTCTAAACGCTGGAAGATTCAAGTTATGTGGCTGTAGTCTATCAGAGACTACTCCTAGATCCTTAATTGTACCGGCTTGTCGGATTGGGTGGATTAGGAGTTTTCAAAGTGTCTGGGTCCTGAAGAAGGTTCATTCCACCGAAACGTGCGCTGACCAATTTGTCGAATCAATCAAGTCCATGATACATCAATAGAAGACTAAAGAAGAATGGTCTCTGTTGTTGCTTGTCAAAATTTTCTGCTCTGGGTTTTTGAAGGACTTGTATATATGAAGTGCATGTGAATGGTGTGTGAGTCATAGAGAGGGTCTGTTGAGTGGAGTGATATAATTTATTTTCTTATGATTCTGTATTCAATTTAATAAATGGAAACTCATGTATGAATTTTTTGCTTTATACTTAAGAAAACATTGTTTATGCTATAATGAAAAGAAAAGTTGTTTACAATAAATCATTTTAAATGCAATACACATGCAAATGTTTTTGGGGTTGCTCTGCTTGGGATTAAGTCTATTGTTGAATGTATATAGGTTAAGCGGGAAGTGTGATTATTTATTGCTGTTTGTCTTTCCCGACCCTCAAGTTAAATTTTGGGTGTACCCTTCTGTTTGAGAAACATTATCAACATGGGTCATCGCTTCTCAGGTATGAACTTTATTTGGAATGATGGGCAATGTAGACGATGGATACTGGAATCTGTTTCTATTGTTACCCTTCCTCAGGACTATATAAAGAAAGACACACTGTCTCCCCGGTCCATATTTGCATTGTACTAGGAAGCTGAACAAGCCTTTGTGAACTTAAAGCAGGATTTTTCTTTGGCCCCTGTATTGCACCCCATGACTACACCAGGCTTTTCACTTGACAAGATGCCTTCGGGCATATGTTGCGCTCTATAAAAAATAAATATCAGATATATCAAATATCACTTTGGACTGCAAGGAAAAAGAAGGGTTTGCACCTCAGGTACTGATGCAGGATTATGGAATTACAAAAAACGTGTAGCCTACTGTTTGTCTGCGCTTGATGCAGTCACAGCATGGCTTCTGCCTTGCTTTTGGGCAGTAGTGGTTGCTGCATACCTTGTTGAACCTTCCGAAAGTAGTGTCTTTGGATCCACCCTCATAGTGGATGTGCCCCATGCTGTAACTGCCCTTCTGCTCACCACTAGGAGAGAACATTTACCCATGGCCAGTCCTTAATGGCATTAAATCCTCTTATTAACCCCCCCTTGCATATCATGCTTGCTCATTGTTCTAAACCTCACATCTTTGCTGCCCAGGATGGTGACCCACACAGTTGTCTTATCGTGACTGCCCATTTGACTAAGCTCCACATTGATCTCACTGATGTGCCTATACCCAGTTGCATAATGTGTTCTATGCTGATGGGTCTTGTCTCCGAAATGACCATGGTTCCTTGGTCACTAGTTATGCCACATGTACACTCTATAAATCTGTGGGAAGTCTGTGTTCACCCCAAGCACATTCAGCTCAAGTTGACCAATTGATTGCTCTTACTATTGCCTTTATTCTTGCAACCCAAAAGATTGTTACCATAATTACTGACTCAAAGTATGCCTTCAGAGCAGCCAGGAGTTGCTCCTCTGTATGCAAAGGGGTTTTCTCACTTCAGCAGGAGCTTATACAGGGCTTATATTAAAGGTTTTCTTGATTAACTCATGTTACCTCCTAAACATGGAATTATTAAATGTGCTCTGCATCAATCTTCTCAGGATGAAGTGTCTATGGGTAATGTCTTTGCTGATCAGACTGCCAACAAAGCCTCCTTGTCCTCTAACTCTCAAAATATAATGTATATTTCTCAAACCACAGCACCTACTGCAACCCCACTGAAAGATATGTCTAACTTACAGAATTGTTCTCTTGAAAAGTAGGCATCTATTATACAGAAGTGTAAAATAGATCCCAATAGAATGTGGATAGAGCACGGAAGGACAGCACCGGAAGAGGAAATGATCACAAATTTCTCCTCCCTACCCAGTTTTATCACCCACGTCAGCCCAGATGGCATGATTTGTGCTGCAAGTACATATTGGTTTGTTGCAATATTCTCTTTTGATGCCCCAACAGTATTGACATTCCTGTGCCGCATTTTCAAGCCCACAACTTCCTTCTACAAATGGACTTCATCCAAGTGCCTAAAATTAACTTTTCCCCCTATATTTTGATAATGATCTGTAGGTTCTCAGGCTGGCCTGAAGCATACTCCTGCTCACGTGTAGATATGAAACCAGTTGTAAGAAGGCTAATCAGAGATGTTATGCTTATTCAGGGTCCCTCTTCAGCTAGGAAGTGAGAAGGCTCCTACTTTGTGTCCTCTATAGTTCATAAACTTTGCAAGGTAATAAGGCCCTCATGTACAATACCATTTTATGGTCGGTGAGTCTCTGAATCGGGTATCAGTGCATTTCCACCCGCAAAATAGCATTTTTTGTTCACCAAACCCAATTTGTGATTCAGTAAGATGTTACTGAATCTTATCAAATTGCAATTTGGGTTTGGGAATAGATACTGGCTCGGTATGTGGAAGGGGCATATTAAGGGTGGCCCTTCTAGATACCGAAATTCTAATCTCTGTATTAATGCTTGGCGGACAACATCTGGTCACAAGACATTAATATTTTACCACCTTTGTGAGCAGGCAGCGCTCCATAAGACCCCAACCTGTTTATAAAAAACGTTTACGTATTTTTTCTTTTTTTTTACTTAAAGGAAAATGGGCTGCATTAAAAAAAAATAGATTGCTTTATGTAAAAGTAAACAGAGCCTTGGTGTTCTGCTAACCCCAGCAGGCCACCTTGCCTGTCATTGTAGCCAATTGTGGTGTGTCGCAATTTGCGACCTAGCTCATACATATTAATGAGGTAGGTCAAATTGTGACCCACTATGAATCGGTATTTTGAGCACCAACCTATCAATACATAGATTGGTTTTCGAAATTCTAATTGATTCGTTAAAAGTTGGTACGCAAATTGCTTCCACTTCTAACAAATCCATTTTTATACATTCCATTTAATGAATCATAAATTGTGAATCGTTATTTGTCGCAATTTAGGATTCTTTAAATGGAATCTTTATACCTGAGGGCCCAAGAATCAAGCAACAAGTCCACTGGCATTTCACGCGATTTCTAATGAAAAGTAGAACACTTTAACTATATTATGAAAACAAAATAGCAAAAATATGTCCTGAAACTGTCCTCGAGTGGTCTTGACACTCTGCCCTTGGCACTTTGGTCAATGCAAACCTTTCTTCTAAAAAAATTAAGCTTCGCTCTTATGAGATTGTTATGGGGCATCCCATCCAATCATCCATTGTCACCAGCTTTGTTTGGCTTACATTTAAATGATGATACCACTCTTAAACTGCAAATAACATATTTGCTGTCTCTACAGCTCCGGTTCTCAGGTCTGAGATGCCTTTTCTGAATGCCTGTCTGAAGCCTGCCATGATCTGCAGCCAGATTTGGCACATGTATTTCATCTACAGAAGTCCACTCTTCCGCCTCGGTGGCTCAGTCAAAGTCAGGGGATTGGGTACAAATTCCTATCACCAACAGAAGTTCGCTCTTCAGCCTTGGTGGCATGGCCTCTTCCAATTTCTGCTCCCAATGAACACTGCCATGGAGTACCACTGGAGTGCCCAAATGGATACACAACAGCCATTGAAAAAGAACCACTGAGCCCAGAAATCCAACCATGGGGGAGCATCTGCTCCTGTGAGCTAAGTTCTGCCTATGCATCTTTCTCCTGCATCTCAAGAACTTGAGGAGAAATTTGACCTGCCAACTCTCCTTATCCTTGCGTGCATTGGAATGCAGACTCTCCTCTTTCCCACCAATAAAAGTTATGGCTGAGGTAGCCAGAAGCCTCCCAGGAACTTGATTCCTCGACAGGTCTTGCCAGTTTTATTTGCCATGAGTCTTATCATCTAGCTTACTCTGTTCTCCTGCTTGGAGGAGCTGGGTTGCGGGTGCATAGAGATCAATAGCACCTTGTCAGCAACCTATCTTCAAAATAATTTGTTCGCACAGAAAGAACACCTTCTTGTAACTTTTAGAGCAGTACCACCAAACCCTTAAACTTTCTCTTGTTGTATTCAGACTTATTTGCCCACAGATACTCCAGGGGCATGCCAATGTTCACATCACCCTGTAATCAAAGAAAGGTTGGACACTCAACCTGTACCTACAAGGGCAATTCCTTGAAGTGTATGACAGTGCTACTATCCCACCCCTTTGTAAATGATGATTGCTGCCCCTCTCTAATCAGACAATTAGACCCCTTGCCAATCATTTTACTGATACTGCCCTCGGACAAGTTTGTGAGTTTCACCTGGTCTACTGTGACTGCAATGTGTGTGTTCAGGCAAAGATTGACTCAGAACTCAATAGGTATCATTTCAATCTCACTTTTAGGAGTTATTTATTCCCTTTGCCGCTCTATAACATAACCTGGTACTTACTCTGCCTGTGGCAAACAAGGCTATGTTTGGCTACCTAAGGACTAGTCTAGTTTCTGTCATCTAGCTTATATCACCCTAGCTATCTGCCACTCCCGTATCCAGCTCCCATATTGGAAGAGAGTACCGAAAGAAATATCTTTTTTTTTAAACTCTTTTTCTTAACGTTGCTCAAGAGACCATACATTACAGAAATTGCATATACTTGTACATTGTAGTGTTACATCATCACATAAGTGTTGTATGAGAGAGGTTCGAGATCATTTGCCTCAAGCAGTTCGAGGGGCACCCTTACACTATGTATGTGTTTCCAAACAATGTGTGTAGACATGGTCAATCTGAGCCATCCTCGACCCTTCCTGAGCATGGCGGTGCGTATCACCCAACCCCTACAGTCTCTCTGTGCTTAAGCCAAGGTGACCATATTTTATTTTTTAGTGCACCCCCTGCTCTTATACACCGTCTCTTCTGCTCATTGGCACCAGTCTAGGTCTCTTTCCCACTCTCCCAGCGACGGTGGCAAGGCCCCCCCCCCACCTCCTTGCAATGTTTCTTTTGGCAATCCCCGCTGGGAGGGCCAGCCATATGCCTGTATGCCTGATGCAGTCAATTTCCCCCCGGATCATCAAGAGGAGCCATTTAGTATCCATTGGTACGGACACCCCAGACACCCTCGACATTGTTTCTGTGACTCTCTGCCAGAACCGGGCTACCTTCTGACACTCCCACAAGATGTGGAAGAAAGTCCCTTCCTGCTGGCATCCCCTTGCGCATTGTGTTGTTTGTGCCCGACCCCATTTATGTAGGAGTGTACGTGGATAATAGGAGCGATGGAGTACCCTAAGCTGCACCAGCCTAAATCTTGTGCGGATAGCAATGTCTCTTGGGCTCTGTATTGCCTCCAGCCACTCCTCGTCCTCTATGTTTCCCAGATCATCTACCCATGCAGCTTGCAGGGCCGCCAGGGAGTCTGGTACGTTGTTTATTAGTTTGCAGTATATTGTGGAGGTCGCTTTTTCAGGGATGGGGTCTATCAACAGCCTGTCTTCCAAGGGGGAGTGGTCAGGAACAGGAGTTCCTCACTGGATATGCCCCTGTAGGGCATGCATCAGCCTCAAGTAGTGGTATTTCTGCATCTGGTTTAAATTATACTCTTGCTGTAAGTCTTCGAATGAGAGGGGGGTCCCACCCCTCCACACATTTCCAAGGCGCTCAATACCTAGCAATTGCCAACCTCTGAAACCCGTTAATGAAGCTACCTCTCTCAAGGGATCTCCCACCCACAATGGAGTCCGACTGGTCAATTTCCCCTGCTAACCCAAGAATCTATTTGCCTCTCCCCAGCATGCCACCACCACCCCCGTGTTTGCCGGCCATTCCGGACGTGGTTTTCGGGAATACAGGAATGGCTCACAATCGCCTCCCGGCATGACGGCTCTATCCATTCTATAGGCTGGCTCGTTAGTGTCTGCATATACCCAATCGTTTATAACCAGCAACTGTGAGGCCCAGTCGTATAGCCTGATGTCTGGGACCGCCAGACCACCGTCGAATACCCCTCTTTGTAGTTTGTGGAGCGCTATTCTGGGAGAGCCACCCTGCCACAACAACGTTCTGACCTCCCGGGCTACCCGCTTAAACATTGCCGGTGGGACTGGGCATGGGGTATTTTGAAGGACGTACAGAAGGAGCGGCAAGGCCATCATTTTAAAAAGGGCTGCCCTGCCCTTGAGGGACAACGCGAAAGTGCGCCAATTGCGCACATCGGTACTGAGTCTGTCAATCTGGGGTATAAGGTTCCTCCTCAGGAACCTTTTGTGGTCTCGGGTGACATAGATACCCAGGTACCTAAAACCCTCCATCTCAACTGGGACCGCGCACCCCGCCGGTACCCTGGGTGGGGGTCCCGATAGCGGGAAGAGCACCGATTTAGACCAATTAATGGTATAACCTGAGTAGCTTCCAAATAGTTCAAAAATGTGAAGCACTCTTGCCATAGAGTGGTACAGTCTCACCAGGTACAGGGGTATGTCGTCCGCGAAGAGCGAAATTAGTTCCTCCCACCCCCCGGTGCCTCTATACCCCAGATCATCGGGTCTTTCCTGATCCAATGTGCCAGCGGCTCTAGTGCAAGGGCGAACAGCAGCGGGGACAGGGGACAACCCTGTCTGGTGCCTCCCCGCAGCTGAAAGGGCCTTGACAGTGCTCCATTGACCCGCACTCGGGCCTGGGGTTCCCAGTACAGCAGCCTCACCCAGCCACAAAAGTTAGGGCCGAAGCCCAACCTGTGGAGTACCATAAACAGATAGGGCCATTTTATGCTGTTGAACGCCATCGATGCGTCCAACACCATCAGTGCCGTCTGCTGAGCAGCGGGATCGCTTGTCATGTGGAGCACCCCATACAGCCTCCGTAGGTTGTGACGAGTGCTCCTGTTAGGCAGTTAGGCATAAATCCTGATTGTTCTACATGAATAACCTCTGAGATGACAGGCACCAGTCTAGTAGCCAAAGCCTTAGCTAATACTTTTGCCTCTACATTGATCAAGGAAATTGGGCGGTAGGAGCCACATTGGTCAGGAGGCTTCCCAGCCTTGTGTAGCACTACTATGGTGCCCGCACATAGGTCAACTGGAAGCTGTCCCCTCTCGCACGCCTCCGACAGCATGTTTAGCAACGGCGCTGATACAACGGATGCCTGACTTTTGTACAACTCAACTGGGAGCCCATTCAGACCCGCAGCCTTCCTTGATTTAAGGGACCCCAGGGCCCCGGCTATCTCCTCCTCTGTGAGGTCTGCATCTAGAATCTCGCGCGATTCCTCAGTAAGTGTGGGTAGGGAAAAGTCCCTCAACAGTTCCCCACAGTCGCTCTCGGTTCTAGTACTGACGGACGCATAGACCCCCTCAAAGTGTGCGGCGAAAGCTTCTGCTAATTCCGTGCTCGATGTACGCAATATCCCCACTTTATCTCTTACCCCAGTTACCCACGACCGCTCCCTGTCACGTTTCTCCAGCCAGGCCAATAACCTTGATGCTTCGTCACCCACATCGTACAGGCGATGCTGCATTGCCAAGCCATACGCTCTCGCCTTGCTGTCATTCAAGGCACACAGGTCGCGCTGACGCATTGCTATTCTATGGCGCAGCTGGCCATCGGCTTCTTTCGTCACTTCCCCCTCCATTGGCAGGATCTCCTACTCCAATGACCTGATTTGTAGCGCCTCTTCTTTCTTTTTGGCCCCAATTACGGCCTGTGTTTGCCCCCTCAGCACCGCTTTGTAGGCCTCCCATAGGGTTATGTGTGATTCCACTGACCCCGCGATCTCTTTGAAGTACAGTTCCGAGCACTCTCGGATTCTAACTCTAAGTGTTGGGTCTTGTAACGGCCAGGAGTCTATCCTCGGGAATGCTGCTCTATTGATGGGCGGACCCCTGATAACCACACTAACCGGAGAGTGGTCTGGAATGCCCCTTGCCATATGTGCTGGATGTGCAAAGTCTCCCACCTTGTCGTTTCGTGTGAGGAGATAATCAATTCTAGAAAAGGAGCCATGTTGCGCAGAGTAGTATGTGTACTGCTGTAGCAGTGGTTTGTGGGTGCGCCACAAGACCACCAGCTCCAAGGCCATCAGGAAGCCTGAGAAGTCCCCATCCCCTTTCCGGCCAACTCGTGTGATAGACCGGTCCAGTCCCGGGTCAGCGACCGTGTTTGCATCTCCCTCCACCAGAAGAGTGTCTAGGGAAAGTCCCGTTAGAAACTAACTGATCTTCGGGAAGGCGATTGCATGGAGTCCCGGGGGAATATAGAACGAACACAATACCACCAAGCGCCGCTCCCATCTCCCAGCTGCCGTGACGCAGCAACCAGCGTCATCAGCCCAGGTGCCCTTTATAGCCAAAGGCAGTGCATTATGGATTAGGATTCCTACCCCACGGGCCCCTGTCGAGTATCAGGAGTGAGCCACCAGCCTATACCCAAAGCGGGCTAGGGCCTTACATTGACTCCCTTTTAAGTAGGACTCTTGTAGCAGTAATACGTCTGGGGAGTGCCGCTTAATGTGCTGAAGGACAAGTGTTCGCTTAATTTTGTTTCCCAGCCCATTTACATTCCAGGTCCACGTGCTCAATTTAGCCCGTTCCCCCATAGTTTGCATTTAGGAAAGTCACACCTAGTGAACTCCCCTTCCCTTGAGATAGACCTGTGACATCATTCAATACAATGCGGCTGTAGCCGTCCTGAGCACTCGAACAATTGCATACAATAAAATTAAACATTTTCCCCAACACCCCCCTCCCTGAATCGGGTATCGTAGCGCTTTACATAGCACCAGTTGCATTACATGAGGACACATTCATTTTTGTTAGGCACGGGGAGATTAAGTGATTTGCCCAGAATCACAGGATGTTCAGCGTCATTGCAGAGACTCGAACCCAGTTCCCCAGATTCGAGGTCGACCGCCCTAGCCGTTAGGCCAACTCCTCTCCCACTTTGCATAATTGCAATTATTTAGGCTCATTAACATAATCGTACTCACAACATATCGGTTGTGGTAGGAACCCCGAGGCTATCTTTTTGGTATAAAAGAACTCCACCTTCACTAGGTAACTAGAGGAGACACTTCCACGCTGACACAAGACACTGAGGTCCCTGTTCGCTGAAGCTTCAACACGCAGTGGTCTGACATCCCTTGCGGGGTGTCCAACTTGTGACCAAGACGGGGTTCTTCGATTTCTCCCATCAGGTAATGAGGTTGGCTCTTTCCTAGGGGTTTCTTGGCTTTACACCAACATACATGCTACACTTAGGTAGGGTCCGCATCGTATGAGTTCGCTTGCTTATTGTCATGTTTATATGCCTGCATATATTCCCTGTTTTAGCACCATGGTAGAAATTTACCTTCCGTTTACTCTATTGGTGCTTGAAATCTTTTACATTTGTTTCTGTCTAATGATTGTCGCAGCAAACATGTTTCATACTAGAATGACGCTGGTTCAATAAATGCTTATTGAAAACATCCCCAATGTTTATTCTGTATATCTCTCTGTGACTAAGTGAGCACGATTGACTGAGCGAAAAGTACTGTACTGTTTTCACGATCCCTGAAGGGTCAAGGGTTGTCATGTTCAATGGTTGCCAGAAACTATTCGCTCCTTGGTAAGGTTATGGGTAAGGTTAGGGGGCTTATAGTGGCACTGTGTGCTAGCTGGTCTATAGGCTGACATGTCCTTTGGGGGTGACCAGAATCAGTCTAGACACCAATCCCTTAGTTTATGTTATCCACACATGCGCAGATCATATGTATTTTTAGGAACTACACAACAATGTACCAGTCAAGCACAGTGAAAAGGGATTACTATTCACATATAGGTGGGATTGATATTGTGAAGTGCATCTTGCACAGTATATATGAATTGCCAAGTTTCTGGGCAGCCATATGTTTGCACTGCATTTGTGGTACATTCTTTGGGCTAATATAGATGTACCAGTCCAGCAAACTGCAAAGGGACACATGCGGCAGTTACAGCCTGGAACCATGCCGTATCACTATTCCTAAGGCAGGATTTGACAGCAAACGACTGAGATTGCAGGGATGGAGGCATGCAAGGGACAGACCTCCATCTCTCCACTTGCTTTAGCAACTTGTGAACCTTACAACCACTTCTGTAAAAGTGACAGTGCTCACCATGCCAAAATAAAGGGTAATACAGTGACATTGGAGCGAACAAACAGCCAGTGGTACTGACAGTTGTCTATTGACTGTACAGTCTAAGCTTTTGATCTTAAGCAGCTTCCCCTTGAATGAACACCAAAAGTTCTTGGAAGTCTGAATTATTCAATGGTTTGCAACTGCCAGAGATTGTGCCAAACACTAATACACTTGCCTGAAAGCTGGGGTCGCTGGTTACCCTTTTCTGCCACTATTCTATTGAGATTCATTAGGAATTGCATTGTTGAAGTTGTAATATGTGTATATGTTTGTGAATTGCAGCTCTGCACAGGCAACGCAGCTCCTCAAACCAAACCAAACTCCAGGCTGCCATGGGAACTTGGGGCCCGATTTATATGTCGGCAGTAAGCATACTCTGTCACAATGACGTCGGAGTATGCTTACCAACAACATAATGGTCCGCCTGCCGAATATAGATGTGGGCAGACCATTGCTTTAACAATGTTTGAGGTTGCTCCATTTCCACCTTGATTTAACCCCTCCAACAGCCCTGTGGAATAAGGGCTGTCGGAAGCAGAACTTTAATAAGCCCACCAAATTTAGAGGTGAGTTTTCACTACCAGTCACTTCCAGAAAAACGCTGGCAATAAGGGGCCGTGAAAAAAAGGCTCCCCTCGCCATGGGACAACCCATGTCAAGGGTAGCATTTCCTTTTTTGTTTTAAAAAATAAAATACTACTTCGGGATTTTCTTTTTTTAAATAAAAAAGAAAACAGTTTGATGTGGGGCTCCGTCATGTTGAGGGAGCCTTGCACCAAACAGCAAAAAGCATTGCAAGGAACCACCATGACAGCACTTCCTGACAATGCTTTAAGAAATGACCACCTGCTTGGCGGTCGCCTCTAATTTTGGAGCATGGACCCTCCTTCAGGGTGATGGAGTACTTTAGTCTGTCGCCCTGGCAGGGAAACGGGCCATCTGCCAGATTATAAATCTGGCCTTAAATCACTCACTTTCGAAAAGTTCTTTGATGCCATGCTAATGTTAGATTATGCGGTAGATAAATATTAAATAACAATAACAATGTTATTTTAGTACTTTGGAGCTTGTGGATTTGATTCTGTGAAGCCTGAGATGTTGTAAAGCAAAGGTTTTGCAGAAGCAATCTTTCTTATTTCAGACCCCTTCTGACCTCTCCGACTACCAGTTCCATCTTTGTGTGACTGCATCAGACAGTGCCTTCTCTTCAGAGTGATGCCTGTATGTGAAAGGAGGTGCTGCATAGTAAAGTGAGGTAGTGCATTTCAGCTTTGGAAATAATTATCTCCTCTCTGAGACTTTGGTCAGTGGCATAGTATGGGTGCAAGGGGCCACAATGAAGTCAATGGAAATGGGCCCTCTGAGCCCTAGTTGGGTAGTGATGAGACAGCCATGAGTGGGGTGAATTAGGCTTCTAAAAACCCGGAGCCCTACACCCAATGCACCTGCTCTGCTAATAATAGCTACACACCTGACCTTAAAAGGGAAAAACAAAAGACAGGTCTGTTGCTATAACTAGACGCCGTATGTGTATGCTTCCGGCACCATCTGGTGGTATGTGCAATAGACACCACCCAGCAATGTTTTGCAGTTAGCCTGGAATGGTTAGAGGTGTGAAAGCTGCAAAACAAAAGGCAAAACAGGCATTATTTTTTAATTAAGTTTACTTGAATTTACATGTGTTAAGTGTATTACACAAAATTGGCGGCAACTGACATGAATATCTCATGCAAGGGCATATCATGCGCAAAAAAATCATACCATATAAGAAATGGGATTAATTGTTGAAGGGGGTGAGAACCCACTTCAAATAATCAGAATCCTTGTCAAGGTGAACCACAAAAGTCACTAAATAAACCTCTGTTTAACCCACTGGTAGCTTGTCACAAAAGCAGTCAGGCTTAATTTAGAGGCATTGTATAAAGTATGTATGCTGTACCCAAAAATACCGGTATCCGGGACCTAGAGGACTGTTCAGCTAGAAAATAGAAAGGACCTCTGGAAGCTTGTTGTGTCCCAGTAGCTCAAACACAAGGTTAGCCAATTTACCCTCGGAGTCACTTCCGGGGTCCAGGGCTCAAAGCAAGCAGGTTCAGTTTTCCTTAAGACAGCAGGCAGTCCTCCTTCTGAGCCTCCACAGGTCCAGGAGTGTTCTCATTTCAGATTTTTTCTAACCCAAAAACTGTTTCTGGTCAGTTCCTCCTCTTCCCTTGAGCTTGACTCCGGTCTGTCTAGTGAAACAAAGAGCAGGCAAGTCCAGGTGTGAGCTCCGTTTGATAGTGGCTGGGTAGGCATCTTTGCCAGTCAGGAATGAGCTCTATAGAGCCCACATGCTACCCTTTGAAGCTCAGGAAGTGGGTGGGTACAACCCCCAGGCCATCTAGAGAGAAACACCATTCCCCACACCCAATGCCCCTTTAGTCCACTGTCTGGGAGGAATTCACATCACAAAAGAGCCATTAATAGTCCAGTTTCCCATGACACTGGCAGAAAGGCATATGTGGCTCAGGCAGGAAAACTAATACTTTTTAAAAGTGCCATTTTCAAAATAGTCATTTAAAATGTGACTTCACCATTAAAGAGGATTTTAAATTACAAATAAAATGAGTGGAAGAAGTATTTCTCTAGGTGTTTCCAAACTGAATTGAGCACTTATTAAATGTAATAAGGTAAATCGGTGTTAGTCAATTTGACACCAAAGATGCTGCAGTGAAAATCGACTTTGGAGATTTTATATTTCCACAACATGGATAATGTAACATTTTAAATATACATCTCCTACTTTTTTAAATACCATGCACCCTGCTCTATGTGCATTTAGGGCCTGTCTTAGAGGTAACTTATGAGTATTAAAAAGGAAGGTTTAGGACTGGCAAAAGGTTTATTTTGCCAGGTGGAAAAGGCAGTTTTAGAACTGCACACACAGGTTGCACTGGAAGGCCAGAGGCATCTTTAACAGTGCTACTTTAGTGGGTGGCACAATGAGTTCTGCACTCCATTTGTAGGATTCAATTTACAGGCCTGGATAAATGCATTACAATATAGTAGGGACTTATAGGGAAATTAAATGTACCAAGCAGGTGTGTACCAATTTGACCATGTTTATAACCTGTTGGCTTTGCCAGTGCTTGTTACAGGGGCAAGCTGTAATATAATGAAGGTGGGAGGTGCAAGCAACACGAGAGAAGGGAGGTCAGGGCAAGAGGATGAGACATTGCTGCCGACAACTGGGGAACCAGCTTCGAGTCCCAGCGTCAGCTCAACATCCTGTGAATCTGGGCAAATCACTTAATTTCCACATACCTAAAACATGAATGAATCTGATATTGTGTGATGTATCTGAGGCTCCTGTAAAATCTCTCAAATACTTTTGTGCCAGGTTGGCGCTATATAAAACTATCTTTTTTTAAATCACAGACAGTGGGAGGAGAAGACCAGGAGACGATGACCAATAGGAAGCAAGGAAATGAGAGTGACATCAAAGCCAACAAATGGTATGTAAAGGTAAGTAATGGACCCATTTCTTTTCTTTGCAAGATATTTCGGAAGCGCAGTGCAAGCGCTGTGCAGGCGAAACCTAAAAAAGTAGTCAACTGCATAAAGCTGCTGTGAAAGTCAACAAACCGTAACAACACTGAGGGCCATATTGACAAATGTTTTGCATTGGTTCTACATCACAAAAGTCACACAAGTCTGCACAAAATATTTTTAGTTCGATTTACTTTCAAGCAGAAAACTTGTTTTGCCATAAAAACGTGCTTGAAAGTATCACAAAGCGCTATTTTGCATTACTGTGAGTAAAGGGTGCGTTCGTTGGGTGGTACCTAGGCATTCTCAAGCAAACACCCATGGTTTTTGGCACAAATCCCTATATACTAACAAGAGTAGACATGGTTTTGCACCAAAAATCACCACTAGACTCGTGCTGACACCGGTGCTCTATGGGGGGGGGGGGGGTCAGGGAGTGGGGGGTGGGGTGTGTGTGTGTGTGTTTTCGGTAGCCTGATTGTGTGCAAGTGCAAGGTAGAGAGGAGGATATTACTGTATCTCTGTGATGGTTTGGTAAATCTAGACCTGAGTTTGAAGGGGTTTGTGGCTCTGCTGAACCTGCTTTTTCACACTCCCTCCCCCCCTCCCCACAAAAAGCAGTGTCACTGGGTTTTGGACTCATACAGATAATGAGAACATCACAGTGCTTTTCAAGGTGGCATTATTTCAATTAAAGTACCAAAACTTACATCCATCTTGAATTGTTTACACAGCATGCTTTACTGCAGCAAGCTTTTAGTAGGAACATCGCTGCTCAGATGCTGTAGGTCAAATATTGTTTGTAAAAAAATATGCACACCATTATCCGGTGTTAACTTCACAAAGCAAATTGACAAAAAGAAATATTGGTGCGAGGTGGTGTCTCCATGCCAAGCTGCAAAACGAGAGGAAGTTCATGACCTCTTGTACAAATTGTAAGAACTTTTATGATGTGATTGAGAAGGTACAGAACAGCTTGTACTCATCTGGTGGGTAATGGGTGATGGGGAAGTGGAGATAGTGGGGATGAATTAGGTATTTTAATGACTGTGGAGATATCAGTTTAGAAGCTGAAAGTGTGCGATGGTATATGGGAGCTGACTGTACAAACGAAGACAAACAGAAAGACAGATCAAGAAAAGCAGAAACAAACACAGAATGAAAGACCTATAAAGACAAAAACAGTCATCTGTGTTCGGAAATAAGTGAGGCCCTGAAACAGAGAAAAAGAGAAAGAGAGAACGAAAATGAGAAAGAACATGAGGAAATAAAGAAACAAATGAAGATAGAGCAAAAAGGAAAAAGAAAAGAAAAATCAAAGGAGAATAAGGGTGAAGGGAAGAGAAAAGAAACAGAGAAAGCATATACAGAAGGAAAGAGAAAGAAGGGTCAAAGAATGAAGGGTAAATCATGGAAGTGATGGAGCAGGGTAAACGAAATTTTTTTAACCTCCTAATATTTATGTTGAATAATTAACACACAAGTTCGTTTCAGTAAATAACCAACCATGTATGTGTCATGATAAGGGTTATGGGTTACACGCTATATCCGTGCAACCTAATTTACTTACATTTGTTAACGTGGATAACATAAATCTAATGATTTGCGTACTAATTAGAATAATAATTGCATGATTTATGCTTGGAAATAAACTGTGTGGTGGCAAAGTAAAGCGGTTGGTAAGTAAGAAATAGCTTTATATGTCGCTTTTGCTAGGTAACACTTAATTGGAATACGTAGAATGATGGGAGGGAAACAAAAAGGCTTATATTCTTTATTCTTAACTATGTTCTGTTTATCTTTATAAATAGTTCGCTTAGGCCTGTTGTGCCGCGATGTAAAAATGGCTGCCGAGGCAAACAAGCTAGAGTACGCAGGCGCGAAAAGGGTTCCGAAAGTGAGAAAGGCTGTGAACAAAAGGATCATGTGACCGTCCCAAAGCCTAGGATGGAAGCGTGGTCAAGGCTGCGATGACCTTATTATACAAACGTGTGCCAAAGAAGGACATTGCGAAAAGCGTGAGAAGTTGCAGTGAATATGTGAATAAACAATGAACTGTTCAACTTAAAGTATCAGAAAAGGATACAGATTGAGTCCAATGTGCGGATGGGTAACGTCATGAACCCGTGAGAAACGACAGAAGTATGAACTTTCCACAAAGAACTGGTTGGAGCAAGGATATTCATAATGAGATGTATACTGACCCCAAATGGACCAATTAGAGAGAATCTTGCCCCCAAAGATGTAACATTTTCACTTAGTAAGCTAGTATTAGGGTATAAGAAGACCTACTCTTAGGGAGGGAAAAGGCTACTGCTATTTTATATTTTTGATTGAGCACGAGACGCTGCTGCTGGAGAACCTTTTTGGCTTTTAATAGATTTTCCATTTTAATACTATTAGACCTTTTTGTTCTTAAATATTAAAGGGGAAAAGAACGGGATTGTGGCGGGAAACACCCTATAGATGGTCCGTCGAGAAGGCCTGTATTTCAGGACAGATAGACAGTTTTTCGGGAGTTCTATGCTGTGATCTGAATTCATTGCTGTGACGAACTTTGTTTTTCCATCTAATAGGTATGCATTGCAAGTTAAATTTATTCTTATGATGATGATAAATGTATTAATCTGAATAATAAATTTGAAACTTATTCATGCTTCTAAAAATTAGATAAACTTTATTATCTTTAAAACAATGAGTCTGTGGTTCTTTAGCCCCCATGATAAATGTAAATGTTTAAAGGTTTATAGTGATTGAGCTGGTCTTAATCACCATCAACTGAGTCCTACTAGTTGGTCCATCGACCAATGAGCGGAATACCTTAAAGTTTGAAAAGTATTATGTTGTTTTAAAAAGGTATCCCGTCTCCTTCCAGCAAATCATTTACTGTTTTCTCCTAAGTAGAACGGATTAAATCCAGGGAATATATGAGAGAGTGAATGTTTATGCGGTGTTATGGGCCCCACCGTCATACAGATATAAGTTGTGGAAAAAGGGATTTTTGGACCTGGACGTCCAAAGCATATAGGAGAAGACATTTTATTGATAGCGCTGGATCAGATTTCTTGGTAGCAGAGTTATGGTTACTATAGATTAGTTTGGTGATTATTGATGATTGATTATTGATTATTTGTTATGTATAACACTTCATGTTGTATGGTATTATGTTATATGTAAGTCAAAGGTTTTGAAGCTTCCGGGAAGTAGGAAGTGGACACGTGTGGCAAGACAAGTCACATGGAATAGTGCATTGTCTGAGTTCATATTGGTGATAACACAAGTTGTGTTATGATAGGGACATTTTCCGTATAAAGGTGTGTGAGTGAAATAGCAACCGGTTTTCTTGTGAAACTCTGGCCTTAATTCTCAGGAGCAGTGTAGTCTCCACATGTGTTTTATCCCCAGAGAAACGAGTTTACCCCTTGCTTGAAAGAAGGGTAAGGTAGAGGGAAGTGCTACACTTATCGAACGAAACTGTATTCTTGCGAGCTAGAATAAAACTGTCACTTTTGTTAGCAAAATCAGACAATGGAAACGTGTTTTTAATGTTGTAACTAACAAAGAACTGTTGAAAAAATAAATTGCCGATAAATTTTGTAAAGGAGGGGTCAGGAGCAGAACTGACGTTGACAAAAGCCGCACTGGGATTGGACAGTGCACTAGTTATACAGAAGACGCTCTGATTGGTGCGTTGGTGTGAGACGCGCTAGGAGTGGTTGGATAAGCAGTGACGTAGAAGCTTAGGATTGGAGCGTTGGTGTGAGTCGCGCTGGGATAGGTCCGAATAACGCATAGAGAACAGTGTTGAATTGCGGACTTTTGAGAAAGGAAAGAGATTGTGAATTATGGCTTATTATGAGTATGGTAGAGAGAAAACGTCGTGGATGGCGAAGATTAAGAACTTTTTTAAGAAAGACAAAAAGGTAGTGACTAGAGAGGGACAAGTAATTCCTCCGCCGAAATCACCAGCTTCGCATATGATGCTGAAGTACGGATATCATACCTGCATATGGTTAGAAAATTGGACTAAATATACTCAAAATGATGGAGTATTAGCATTTCCTGAGAATGGTTCATTAGTGTAGCTGTACTTCGGAATTTGAGGGAGAAGATGACGATGCTTGAACCTAAACCTAGACCAACACAGTTTGAAGCTTTAAGTGAATGGGAAGATGAGATGTATGAACGAGAAAGATTCAGAGGATTAAGAAATCATGAGTTTGTACCCGGAAGGTTATGGGGAGTGAATCATGAGGACAGATTAAAGCGTTGGAGATATGCTAATATGACAGGAGGTTTGTTTCCAGCTTTTACAGTTGAGGAAGAAGCAAAGAGAAAGTGTACAGAGAAAAAGAAACATTTGATTACTGAAAAGTATGGGTATGGTGGTAGTGAGACGGAAGATGAATTGCTGGAAGATATTTTAAACAGAAACCCACCTCCATACCAACAGAATTCTGCGGTGGTGACACCTAATGCACCGCCTATGGAAACTGGGAGGAATAAAAACCCCGAACGGGGATGTGAGATAAATAGGTCACAAGATCAACTGAAAACCCCACAAAACGAGAAGATTGAAAGTGACAATACAACTGAATTAGCAAAAACTACAAGAGAATTGACTGAAAAGATAAGAGAATTAACAATGAATATGGAAGCTGTAACTGTACCAGTAACGATAGGTCCAGTAATACCAGTTTTTGAGAATCAGAAAATAGAAGAGCATTCTTTAGTCATTCCTATGAATTCAAACTTGCAAAGAAGGAAAGAAGGGATGGAATTAGACAATGAAGGTGCAAGAAATTTGGTCAGTTCATATAGACCAAGCCCATCTACTAACTTGACGGTAAATGAGAATGAGTTTAGGAGGATTCCTATGGGAACTGAGTCTGCGTCAGAGACACCAGAAAGAAGTAAAAATTGGATAGAATTAAATAGTACACCTGTAGGTCCAACTCCGGATGAATTGAATGAATGGATGAAAACCCTGAAAACGAAAGAGACAGAATCAAAACCATTAGATGTAATTAGGTTAAAAATAGATATGGAAGAATTGATCTTAGGGACAATTGGTACAGAAAAATTGAAAACTTATCAGGATGATGAGATAATGTTCTTATGTAAGAGCATTACATGGAGAGCTAGAAATTTGCATGACAAATTAGAAGAAACCGCAAATGAACTGGGAGTAGAATTTGTAAAGGTGAGAAGTTTGCAGAAACCATATAGAGTAGATTTTTGCGAGAAAGATATAGAAAATTTGAACACATCAGGACGGTTAACCCAAATAAAAGAATTAATTATTTTGCTGAGAAAATGGGGTGATGTGGATAGATGGAGAAGCAGGTGGACTAAAAGGAATGAGAAAACGACCGACAAAGCGTCTTTGGCTTTTGCGGTGACAGACAAGGAATCAATTGTAAGGGAGTACCCGATGAGAGAAACTCCAGGAGGTAGTTATGTGCATGTCCCATGGTCTAGACAAGATATACTGTCATTTACAAATGACTTCCCAAAATTAAGAGAAAAGCCAGTAGAATGGTACAGACAAGTGGAGAGGTTTGTTAAGGTTTCGAAGGTGTTATGGATAGATTTGGATGGATTATTTGACATAGTAGTACCAGCTGATTTGTGGACAGAATGTAAGATTCATATTGATTGGCCAACTGTAGAATATCCAAGAGACGCTAAAACAGGAGCGCCAGGACCAGAAGTGATGAGGAAATATGACCAAGTTATTACCTTTTTGAAAAATAAAATCCCACCCAAAGAAACGGATTGGGTAAAGATTGACAGAACCACACAGGAGAGTAAGGAATCTGTACATGCGTACTATGAAAGGTTACTGTTAGTTCTTAAACAGTATAGTGGCTATGAGACACTAAATGAGAAGGATATGAGTCATTTCGTATATAGATTTGTTTATGGGTTGAAACCAGAGATAAGTGAAATGATTAAGCAACATATGATTTGTTGGCAGAATAGCACGGTAGATGAGGTTTTGAGATATGCTAAATACTGTAGTGATGACATTGAGAGTAGACAGCGTAAATTGAAAGAAAAAGCAATGTGGGCACAGGTGAAAGTTGCAGAAAAACAAGAAGCTCAATTGAATAATCAAGTTAATGAGGCAGAACAGGCGAAATCTAGACCAAATATAGGTAAAGGAAAAGGTCAAATGAGTATAGAGGAAGCAAAGAAAAAGTGGCCATGCCACAACTGCGGAAAATTAGGACATTGGAGAAACGAGTGTAAATTCCCTCCAAAAACGAATGCGGAAAATCAATCATTGAATCCACAGGTGCAGAGTGAGGTGAGTTACCAACAGCTGCAGCAACCACAGGTAGTTACTCAGCAAAGTCAGGTGCCTCAACCACCACTTCCCAAGAGTGTAAATCCACAGAGATACAGTGCAGAAACAGGATTCTACAGAGGAGAGCAGGTAACACAATTGCCGCACGCAGCTGCAAATTAGGGCACCTCTTACCAAATTAGTGGAGGTAAAGATTGGGCCATTCAGTGATATGCACCGATTTGTGGTGTGTGATTGCAGTCCTGTGAACCTATTAGGACGCGATCTGCTTTGCAAGATGAACTGCACCATCTATTGTACTCCAGATGGAATTGCATTTCAAACCCCAGATGAAGATGTACTCTATAAAATGACATTGGTAAATTTAGAGTCAGAAGTGAGTGAGTTGTTCCCTGTGTTTGACGTAGAGAAAATCCCAATTGAACTGAACGAAACAGTGAAAAAGGAAGTATGGGATTTTACGGGTGAAGATATAGGGTTAATGAAAGGAGTAGACCCTGTTAAAATCTCTGTGAAAGAAGGAACAAGTTACCCAAATACGCCACAGTATAAATTAACACCAGAAATAATTGAAGGAATAACACCGGTAATAAATAAAATGATTGAACAAGGGATTCTGAGAGAAATAATGAGCAGCCCATGTAATTCACCTATAATGGGACTGAAAAAGCCGAATGGAACATATAGAATTGTACAGGATTTGAGAAAGGTAAACAAAATTGTTGTACCTTGCTGCCCAATAGTACCAAACCCTGCTGTAATTTTATACCAGATTCCACGCGAAGCAGAATGGTACACAGTTATTGATCTATGCCATGCATTTTTCTCTATCCCATTACATCCAGATAGCCAGCCATTATTTGCGTTCAGGTTCGGAGAGCGTATTTTGGCATGGTGCCGAATTCCTCAGGGATATAGAGAAAGCCCCTCGATTTTTAATCAGATTCTAAAGAAATCATTGAAAGATTTAAAAATGCCAGAGAAATCCGTGATGGTTCAGTACATTGATGACCTATTGGTGGCATCAAAAACAAAGGAAGCATGTGTTACTGACACGATTGCTTTGCTGAATCATTTAGCAAAAGGAGGACATAAGGTGTCCCCATCAAAATTACAGTTTTGTCAACAAGAGGTCCAATATTTGGGACACAAGATTGAAAAAGGAGTGCGAAAGGTAACCACTGAAAGGATAAAAATAATTCAAGGAATGAGAGCTCCAATGACACAGAGAGAATGTTCCTAGGAATGGTTGTATATGGTCGACAATGGATAAGTGGATTTTCATTAATTGCAAAACCATTACAGAGATTGACAAAGAAGGATGTTAAAGATCCTTTTGAAATGAATGATGAGGAAATGAAAGCATTTAGAGAACTAAAAAACGAAACTGTGTGAAGCTCCGGCATTGGGAATGCCTGATTATGAAAAAGATTTTGAGTTGTATTGTAGTGAAAGAGATGGGTGTGCGTTTTCAGTCCTAGTACAGAGACACAGAAACATGAAAAGACCCATTGCATATTTTTCAGCTGTCTTAGACCCAGTAGCAAAAGCGTTGCCTGGATGTTTGAAAGCAGTTGCTGCTACTTGTGTAAGTCTGGAGCAGAGTGAAGGCATTGTGATGGGATATTCACTAAGAGTATATGTCCCTCATTCTGTGGAAATTCTTTTGACAAGAACCAAAACCCAATATATGACACACAGTCGGCTGACTAGGTATGAAAAAGTAATTTTGAGTGCAGACAATGTCACCATTGACAGATGCATAAATGTGAATCCTTCAACATCATTGCCAGATGAAGAGAGTGTGATTGAAATGGATGAAGTTGATCATGATTGTCTGAATGTACTCGAATATTGTACAAAACCGAGACCCGATATACGGGATGAACCTTTAAAGGAATCAGATTATATTCTGTTCGTGGATGGCTCTTGTTTGAGAACGAATGATGGAGTTCTGAGTGCAGCATATGCAGTTGGCACAGTAGCTGCTGTAATGGAAGCATCTTGTTTGAGAGGGATACGTTCTGCTCAAGTAGCGGAGTTGATTGCTCTAATTCAAGCATGCAAATTGGGAAAGAATGTCCGAATCACAGTAATCACGGATAGCCAATATGGCTTTGGAGTGGTTCACGATTTTGGGCAGATCTGGTCCCAGAGAGGTTTCTTGACGTCTGCAGGAACCCCAATAAGAAATGGTGAATTTGTGAAAAAGTTGCTTGAGGCGATACAGCTGCCTAAACAGATTGCAGTGGTGAAGTGCAATGCACATAAAAATGGGGAAGACTACATAACTGTTGGCAATAAGTTTGCTGATGAAATTGCACAGTACTGTGCCAAAAATGTAGTCTCATTAAACAGAAACCGAGAGAGAGAGCATATTTCATGTCCTTTGCTTTTCACTAACCCTGTCGAGACATGGGATGAGGTGAGACAATTACAGGAAGCAGCAGATGATGAGGAAAAAGATAGTTGGATAAAAGCAGGATGCAGAAAACGGGAGGAAAATGATGTTTGGGTTTACAGAGATGAAAGACCAGTTATGCCTGATAGCATGATTTCTGACATGGCACGGATGTACCATGGACAAGCACATATTGGGAGAGATGCAATGATCAGACTTTTTAGGCAAACATGGTATAATCCTAAATTCAGAGCCATAGCTGAGAGTCTTTGTCAAAGATGTCTTATCTGTCAACAGCTAAATCCAGGAAGAAAGACAGTAGTGAGTCTAGGAACCATAGGACGAGAGGGAGGTCCTTTCACGAGAATGCAAATGGATTTTATAGAAATGCCCCCAAGCAATAGACTAAGATACGTTCTTGTAGTCGTCTGTTTGTTTTCCCGTTGGGTGGAAGCATACCCGACCAGAAGGAATGATGGAATTACAGTGGCTAAACTTATGCTGCGAGAATTCATTCCAAGGTATGGTTTTCCAGTAACGATTAAAACAGATAGAGGAACACATTTTCAAAACGAATTGATTCAACTGATTTGTGAAGCACTTAGTATTAAACAAAAATTGCACTGTGCATACAGACCAGAGGCTTCTGGAATAGTAGAGCAAGTGAATGGAACAATAAAGAACAGGCTAGGGAAAATGTGTCAAGCCACAGGACTCAAATGGCCAGATGCCTTGCCATTGGTCTTAATGACTATCAGAAGCATACCTAAAAGAAAGACAGGACTTAGTCCCCACGAAATAATCATGAGGCAAGCACATGTACCTGTCAACAAACTACTGACTATAACTGATGATCTCGTGTTGGATTATTGCAAAGGATTGGCTGATGTGGTACGTTCTGTGTTTCATCAGGTTGGACCGGATGAGACCACTCTTGAAAGAAAACCAGCACATGATTTGAATCCAGGAGATTGGGTCCGCATAAAAGTCCACCGAAGAAGAAACTGTTTGGTTCCTCGCTGGGACCAACCACGACAAGTGATCCTGGTGACAACAACTGCAGTCAAATGTGCAGGAGTAAAACACTGGGTACATGCCAGCCACACCATTCGAGTTCCAGAACCTGAAGATCGACCTGTGAGTCGACATTTGGAAGTATTGGATACCAGTTCAGCATCTGATGCAGAGGAAGAGACGAACAGGGCTCCTGAAATTGAAGATCGACCTGTAAGTCGACATCTGGAAGACCCAATTACCAGTGCAACGACAGGAGGAGAGGAGGAAATAGCAAAAGTTCCAGAACCTGAAGATCGACATGTGAGTCGGCATCTGGAAATATCAGACACCAGTTCAGCATCTGATACAGAGCATTCGGATTGTGATGAAAATCTGAAAAGAAATTGGAAATTTGATAGCATAAAAGAAGAAACTCAGCAAAAAGACAGTAACAGTGAGCAACCAAGTACAAGTTATGGTGAAGATCATTCAGAAATTATATTAATAGACGAAGAAGGGATAGTTTCAGATAGAAAGGTAGAAGAATCGGAAGACCCCCGAGGAGCAATAGGGACAGATCGACGAACAAAAGAACAGGGAAACTCAGAAACAGATAGAGAGATTGACACAAATTCGGAAGAACCTCGAGGAGGGACAGAAGTAGGTGATCAAAGGAAAACACGAGAAAAACCAAAAACAGATGAAGGAAGTGAAATTCTAAAATTTAAGATAAGAGACAATAAAGAAAGGACTGAAACCGAGTCAGAAGAAAGTGGAGAAGAAAGAAACCAGAAACTAGAGTCAAGAAAGAGAACTTGGAGAACAGAAAGAGAGGAAAAAGAAAGTGAACCGAAAAGGCCAAGAAAGGGAGACAATTGGCCCCACGAAGTCAAAAGATTGAGATACAAGTTCATAAGGTTAGATGGAAAGAATGCAGAACAAGTAAATGAAATAACAAGTCAAAAGGAACAAGAAAAACAAGGTGGAAAACACTTGCAGAAAACAAAAAGAGTAAAGAAAGCTAATCTGAAGTATAAATCGCCTGAATGGCTATACATTGCGTTGACTGATATCAAAGAAGAAGAGATCACTCACGAGAACCCGGAACAAAGCTACAACCTAATGGGTGAAGGTGAAGTGCAACAAATTTGAAGAAATTTGAACAAATTTCTACCGGATTGGACAAAACACTGGATTTTGACAAAGAAAGAGTTCTGAAAAGAACTAAAAGAAAGTACCAAACAAGACAAAGCGAGAGTGTAGGGTTGCTAAGAGGTCATTTCTGAGGTGTGGTGACACATTTTCTGTACATATTATAAAATAGGTAATAGAACAAAATGGTAGATACTAAAAATAGAACATGTAGATGTGAGTTCTTAAGTAGATGGTGTAAGATGTGCCTCTTTTGTACAGGATTATTAATAACCGTATGGATTATTTTAGCAATCACTATTCCAATTAGATTAGCTGTAGAAGAAACGTCTATATTAAAGAATAACACAGAGAAAGAAAAGGGAGCTAATATGCAGGAAACAGCTATATTAAAAAGTAGTGCAGAGTTACATAAGGACAAATCAATAACAGATTTTTCAAAAAAAGTATTTACTAAATTATTATATGAATATGTAGAAACAATGGATGTGAGATATTGTTATGTTTGTATGCAATTGCCTGCGTCTGTTGCAGAAGGTGTGACCTATCATCACCTTCCTTTGACGTATGGAATAACATGTAGTGTTTTAGCAAGTCTATTTTACAAGACAGGAAGATTAGAATATTATTATACTGATATAGATAAGATTTTTGCAGAGATTCCTATAATTTCTGAACTAAACAAAGTGAAAGAAGCAAGAACGTTTGGTGAATTTTTCATAGAAAATAAAATTCTAACATTAGATGATATAGTTAAAAACAACCTTACCTGTGAGTTAAGAAATGAAGAAAAGGTGTTTTTAGAAATGGTCGAGGATAGAAGAGTAAAATTTCAAAGAAAAGTGATAGAAGAGACAAAAACACCTCTTTGGGCGTTTGAGGAAGAAAATAATGAAAAGAAAAAGACAAATGCAGCTATGACTCTGGATTGGCCCCAACAGGGAAGGTTGTGCATTAGAAGAAATAGAACAAGATATGACAACTATTTTGTGGGTTCCAGTGATTGCCATGACGATTATAACATTTTAGGAGGTTGGGGATTCAAAGGGGGAAAAGATCCAATATTTCCTGGGATCTATTATATTTGCGGTAACAGAGCTTATTACAGGTTGCCGGACTATTGGTATGGATCATGTTACCTAGGCCTGGTCTTTCCAAAGATTTTTCATGTAGATAGAGCAGAAAAGGGAACACACGAAATGATAAAGACATTTACACGTAGAAAAAGGGAAAGTTTTTCAGAAATAGTCGGTGATATTTTTGGAGCATTGATACCAGCAGTGGGAATATCTTTGAATGCATTTAAAATTCGGAAGTTATCCACAGTAGTAGATCGTTTATCTACAGATACTGCTGGAGGGTTCTTGATGCTAAATACCGAAATGGTTGCCATGAGAGCTATGGTGATGCAAAATCGACTTGCCCTTGACATTCTTTTGGCAAAAGAGGGTAGAGTCTGTGGAATGCTGAAAGTCCAACATTGTTGCACTTACATTCCAGATAAAAGTGAAAATATACAGAAGTATATAAAGAATATTACAAATTTGCACAAAGAACTTGTTCCACTGGAGGTTGAAAATGCATTGGGAAAACTTGGTAAGAGTTTTTCCTCAGTAATAAATTGGTTTACTAGAATGAGTAGATTAATAATAGGGAAAATCATAATAGTAGCGACTATAATAATAATAATAGTTCTAGTACTGAAGCTAATTATTATATGTATAAAGAGAAGAAAAAGACAAAATAAAATAGAAAAAGAAAATAAGATAAATAAAGAAAGAGAAAGAGAAATGGGTGAAATAGAGCTAGAAGAAATAAAAGAAAACATGTATAAGAAAACAAAGAGACAAGAGGAAAGGGATACAGTTGTGTAAACTAACAAAAACAAACTGGATAAGAAATATGCTATCTGACAGAATTGTGTAACATGGGTTTTTGTGGTGATATTAAAAATCACCAAAGGGGGGAGTTGATGGAGCAGGGTAAACGAAAAAATTTTAACCTCCTAATATTTATGTTGAATAATTAACACACAAGTTGTTTCAGTAAATAACCAACCATGTATGTGTCATGATAAGGGTTATGGGTAACACGCTATATCCGTGCAAACTAATTTACTTACATTTGTTAACGTGGATAACATAAATCTAATGATTTGCGTACTAATTAGAATAATAATTGCATGATTTATGCTTGGAAATAAACTGTGTGGTGGCAAAGTAAAGCGGTTGGTAAGTAAGAAATAGCTTTATATGTCGCTTTTGCTAGGTAACACTTAATTGGGGTACGTAGAATGATGGGAGGGAAACAAAAAGGCTTATATTCTTTATTCTTAACTATGTTCTGTTTATCTTTATAAATAGTTCGCTTAGGCCTGTTGTGCCGCGATGTAAAAATGGCTGCCGAGGCACCAAGCTAGAGTACGCAGGCGCGAAAAGGGTTCCGAAAGTGAGAAAGGCTGTGAACAAAAGGATCATGTGACCGTCCCAAAGCCTAGGATGGAAGCTTGGTCAAGGCTGCGATGACCTTATTATACAAACGTGTGCCAAAGAAGTACATTGCGAAAAGCGTGAGAAGTTGCAGTGAATATGTGAATAAACAATGAACTGTTCAACTTAAAAGTATCAGAAAAGGATACAGATTGAGTCCAATGTGCGGATGGGTAATGTCATGAACCCGTGAGAAACGACAGAAGTATGAACTTTCCACAAAGAACTGGTTGGAACAAGGATATTCATAATGAGATGTATACTGACCCAAATGGACCAATTAGAGAGAATCTTGCCCCCAAAGATGTAACATTTTCACTTAGTAAGCTAGTATTAGGGTATAAGAAGACCTACTCTTAGGGAGGGAAAAGGCTACTGCTATTTTATATTTTTGATTGAGCACGAGACGCTGCTGCTGGAGAACCTTTTTGGCTTTTAATAGATTTTCCATTTTAATACTATTAGACCTTTTTGTTCTTAAATATTAAAGGGGAAAAGAACGGGATTGTGGCGGGAAACACCCTATAGGTGGTCCGTCGAGAAGGCCTGTATTTCAGGACAGATAGACAGTTTTTTGGGAGTTCTATGCTGTGATCTGAATTCATTGCTGTGACGAACTTTGTTTTTCCATCTAATAGGTATGCATTGCAAGTTAAATTTATTCTTATGATGATGATAAATGTATTAATCTGAATAATAAATTTGAAACTTATTCATGCTTCTAAAAATTGGATAAACTTTATTATCTTTAAAACAATGAGTCTGTGGTTCTTTAGCTCAATGATAAATGTAAATGTTTAAAGGTTTATAGTGATTGAGCTAGTCTTAATCACCATCAACTGATTCCTACTAGTTGGTCCATCGACCAATGAGCGGAATACCTTAAAGTTTGAAAAGTATTATGTTGTTTTAAAAGGTATCCTGTCTCCTTCCAGCAAATCATTTACTTGTTTTCTCCTAAGTAGAACGGATTAAATCCAGGGAATATATGAGAGAGTGAATGTTTATGCGGTGTTATGGGCCCCACCGTCATACAGATATAAGTTGTGGAAAGAGGGATGTTTGGACCTGGACGTCCAAAGCATATAGGAGAAGAAATTTTATTGATAGCACTGGATCAGATTTCTTGGTAGCAGAGTTATGGTTACTATAGATTAGTTTGGTGATTATTGATTATTGATTATTGATTATTTGTTATGTATAACACTTCATGTTGTATGGTATTATGTTATATGTAAGTCAAAGGTTTTGAAGCTTCCTGGAAGTAGGAAGTGGACACGTGTGGCAAGAGAAGTCACATGGAATAGTGCATTGTCTGAGTTCATATTTGTGATAACACAAGTTGTGTTATGATAGGGACATTTTCCGTATAAAGGTGTGTGAGTGAAATAGCAACCGGTTTTCTTGTGAAACTCTGGCCTTAATTCTCAGGAGCAGTGTAGTCTCCACATGTGTTTTATCCCCAGAGAAACGGGTTTACCCCTTGCTTGAAAGAAGGGTAAGGTAGAGGGAAGTGCTATACTTATCGAACGAAACTGTATTCTTGCGAGCTAGAATAAAACTGTCACTTTTGTTAGCGAAATCAGACAATGGAAACGTGTTTTTAATGTTGTAACTAACAAAGAACTGTTGAAAAAATAAATTGCCAATAAATTTTGTAAAGGAGGGGTCAGGAGCAGAACTGACGTTGACAAAAGCCGTGCTGGGATTGGACAGTGCACTAGTTATACAGAAGACGCTCTGATTGGTGCGTTGGTGTGAGACGCGCTAGGAGTGGTTGGATAAGCAGTGACGTAGAAGCTTAGGATTGGAGCGTTGGTATGAGTCGCGCTGGGATAGGTCCGAATAACGCATAGAGAACAGTGTTGAATTGCAGACTTTTGAGAAAGGAAAGAGATTGTGAATTATGGCTTATTATGAGTATGGTAGAGAGAAAACGTCGTGGATGGCGAAGATTAAGAACTTTTTAAGAAAGACAAAAGGTAGTGACTAGAGAGGGACAAGTAATTCCTCCGCCGAAATCACCAGCTTCGCATATGATGCTGAAGTACGGATATCATACCTGCATATGGTTAGAAAATTGGACTAAATATACTCAAAATGATGGAGTATTAGCATTTCCTGAGAATGGTACATTTACTGTAGCTGTACTTCGGAATTTGAGGGAGAAGATGACGATGCTTGAACCTAAACCTAGACCAACACAGTTTGAAGCTTTAAGTGAATGGGAAGATGAGATGTATGAATGAGAAAGATTCAGAGGATTAAGAAATCATGAGTTTGTACCCGGAAGGTTATGGGGAGTGAATCATGAGGACAGATTAAAGCGTTGGAGATATGCTAATATGACAGGAGGTTTGTTTCCAGCTTTTACAGTTGAGGAAGAAGCAAAGAGAAAGGGTACAGAGAAAAAGAAACATTTGATTACTGAAAAGTATGGGTATGGTGGTAGTGAGACGTAAGATGAATTGCTGGAAGATATTTTAAACAGAAACCCACCTCCATACCAACAGAATTCTGTGGTGGTCACACCTAATGCACCGCCAATGGAAACTGGGAGGAATAAAAACCCCGAACGGGGATGTGAGATAAATAGGTCACAAGATCAACTGAAAACCCCACAAAACGAGAAGATTGAAAGTGACAATACAACTGAATTAGCAAAAACTACAAGAGAATTGACTGAAAAGATAAGAGAATTAACAATGAATATGGAAGCTGTAACTGTACCAGTAACGATAGGTCCAGTAATACCAGTTTTTGAGAATCAGAAAATAGAAGAGCATTCTTTAGTCATTCCTATGAATTCAAACTTGCAAAGAAGGAAAGAAGGGATGGAATTAGACAATGAAGGTGCAAGAAATTTGGTCAGTTCATATAGACCAAGCCCATCTACTAACTTGACGGTAAATGAGAATGAGTTTAGGAGGATTCCTATGGGAACTGAGTCTGCGTCAGAGACACCAGAAAGAAGTAAAAATTGGATAGAATTAAATAGTACACCTGTAGGTCCAACTCCGGATGAATTGAATGAATGGATGAAAACCCTGAAAACGAAAGAGACAGAATCAAAACCATTAGATGTAATTAGGTTAAAAATAGATATGGAAGAATTGATCTTAGGGACAATTGGTACAGAAAAATTGAAAACTTATCAGGATGATGAGATAATGTTCTTATGTAAGAGCATTACATGGAGAGCTAGAAATTTGCATGACAAATTAGAAGAAACCGCAAATGAACTGGGAGTAGAATTTGTAAAGGTGAGAAGTTTGCAGAAACCATATGGAGTAGATTTTTGCGAGAAAGATATAGAAAATTTGAACACATCAGGACGGTTAACCCAAATAAAAGAATTAATTGTTTTGCTGAGAAAATGGGGTGATGTGGATAGATGGAGAAGCAGGTGGACTAAAAGGAATGAGAAAACGACCGATAAAGCGTCTTTGGCTTTTGCGGTGACAGACAAGGAATCAATTGTAAGGGAGTACCCGATGAGAGAAACTCCAGGAGGTAGTTATGTGCATGTCCCATGGTCTAGACAAGATATACTGTCATTTACAAATGACTTCCCAAAATTAAGAGAAAAGCCAGTAGAATGGTACAGACAAGTGGAGAGGTTTGTTAAGGTTTCGAAGGTGTTATGGATAGATTTGGATGGATTATTTGACATAGTAGTACCAGCTGATTTGTGGACAGAATGTAAGATTCATATTGATTGGCCAACTGTAGAATATCCAAGAGACGCTAAAACAGGAGCGCCAGGACCAGAAGTGATGAGGAAATATGACCAAGTTATTACCTTTGTGAAAAATAAAATCCCACCCAAAGAAACGGATTGGGTAAAGATTGACAGAACCACACAGGAGAGTAAGGAATCTGTACATGCGTACTATGAAAGGTTACTGTTAGTTTTTAAACAGTATAGTGGCTATGAGACACTAAATGAGAAGGATATGAGTCATTTCGTATATAGATTTGTTTATGGGTTGAAACCAGAGATAAGTGAAATGATTAAGCAACATATGATTTGTTGGCAGAATAGCACGGTAGATGAGGTTTTGAAATATGCTAAATACTGTAGTGATGACATTGAGAGTAGACAGCGTAAATTGAAAGAAAAAGCAATGTGGGCACCGGTGAAAGTTGCAGAAAAACAAGAAGCTCAATTGAATAATCAAGTTAATGAGGCAGGACAGGCGAAATTTAGACCAAATATAGGTAAAGGAAAAGGTCAAATGAGTATAGAGGAGGCAAAGAAAAAGTGGCCATGCCACAACTGCGGAAAATTAGGACATTGGAGAAACGAGTGTAAATTCCCTCCAAAAACTAATGCGGAAAATCAATCATTGAATCCACAGGTGCAGAGTGAGGTGAGTTACCAACAGCTGCAGCAACCACAGGTAGTTACTCAGCAAAGTCAGGTGCCTCAACCACCACTTCCCAAGAGTGTAAATCCACAGAGATACAGTGCAGAAACAGGATTCTACGGAGGAGAGCAGGTAACACAATTGCCGCACGCAGCTGCCATATCTCAATACTGGTTACGACAGGATGGGAATGAGTCGGATGAAAGTTTATGAAGGTGCCTAGGAGAGGAGGAAGAGTGCGTGCTTTGCGCAACTCTAGAGGTAGATCAAACAGGTCCATTTGTGGATGGAGAAGTGAATGGTGCAAATGTAACATTCCTTGTGGACACTGGAGCTACCCGTTCTACTGTTAGATCAGTGGAAATTCCAAACCGTCCTCTCTCAGGTGAAAATATCCAAGTTGTGGGTGTTTCGAATCAGCAAATTAGGGCACCTCTTACCAAATTAGTGGAGGTAAAGATTGGGCCATTCAGTGATATGCACCGATTTGTGGTATGTGATTGCAGTCCTGTGAACCTATTAGGACACGATCTGCTTTGCAAGATGAACTGCACCATCTATTGTACTCCAGATGGAATTGCATTTCAAACCCCAGATGAAGATGTACTCTATAAAATGACATTGGTAAATTTAGAGTCAGAAGTGAGTGAGTTGTTCCCTGTGTTTGACGTAGAGAAAATCCCAATTGAACTGAAAGAAACAGTGAAAAAGGAAGTATGGGATTTTACGGGTGAAGATATAGGGTTAATGAAAGGAGTAGACCCTGTTAAAATCTCTGTGAAAGAAGGAACAAGTTACCCAAATACGCCACAGTATAAATTAACACCAGAAATAATTGAAGGAATAACACCGGTAATAAATAAAATGATTGAACAAGGGATTCTGAGAGAAATAATGAGCAGCCCATGTAATTCACCTATAATGGGACTGAAAAAGCCGAATGGAACATATAGAATTGTACAGGATTTGAGAAAGGTAAACAAAATTGTTGTTCCTTGCTGCCCAATAGTACCAAACCCTGCTGTAATTCTATACCAGATTCCACGCGAAGCAGAATGGTACACAGTTATTGATCTAAGCCATGCATTTTTCTCTATCCCATTACATCCAGATAGCCAGCCATTATTTGCGTTCAGGTTCGGAGAGCGTATTTTGGCATGGTGCCGAATTCCTCAGGGGTATACAGAAAGTCCCTCGATTTTTAATCAGATTCTAAAAAAATCATTGGAAGATTTAAAAATGCCAGAGAAATCCGTGATGGTTCAGGACATTGATGACCTATTGGTGGCATCAAAAACAAAGGAAGCATGTGTTACTGACACGATTGCTTTGCTGAATCATTTAGCAAAAGGAGGACATAAGGTGTCCCCATCAAAATTACAGTTTTGTCAACAAGAGGTCCAATATTTGGGACACAAGATTGAAAAAGGAGTGCGAAAGGTAACCACTGAAAGGATAAAAATAATTCACGGAATGAGAGCTCCAATGACACAGAGAGAAGTAAGAATGTTCCTAGGAATGGTTGGATATTGTCGACAATGGCTACGTGGATTTTCATTAATTGCAAAACCATTACAGAGATTGACAAAGAAGGATGTTAAAGATCCTTTTGAAATGAATGATGAGGAAATGAAAGCATTTAGAGAACTAAAAACGAAACTGTGTGAAGCTCCGGCATTGGGAATGCCTGATTATGAAAAAGATTTTGAGTTGTATTGTAGTGAAAGAGATGGGTGTGCGTTTTCAGTCCTAGTACAGAGACACAGAAACATGAAAAGACCCATTGCATATTTTTCAGCTGTCTTAGACCCAGTAGCAAAAGCGTTGCCTGGATGTTTGAAAGCAGTTGCTGCTACTTGTGTAAGTCTGGAGCAGAGTGAAGGCATTGTGATGGGATATCCACTAAGATTATATGTCCCTCATTCTGTGGAAATTCTTTTGACAAGAACCAAAACCCAATATATGACACATAGTCGGCTGACTAGGTATGAAAAAGTAATTTTGAGTGCAGACAATGTCAGCATTGACAGATGCATAAATGTGAATCCTTCAACATCATTGCCAGATGAAGAGAGTGTGATTGAAATGGATGAAGTTGATCATGATTGTCTGAATGTACTCGAATATTGTACAAAACCGTGACCCGATATACGGGATGAACCTTTAAAGGAATCAGATTATATTCTGTTCGTGGATGGCTCTTGTTTGAGAACGAATGATGGAGTTCTGAGTGCAGCATATGCAGTTTGCACAGTAGCTGCTGTAATGGAAGCATCTTGTTTGAGAGGGATACGTTCTGCTCAAGTAGCGGAGTTGATTGCTCTAATTCAAGCATGCAAATTGGGAAAGAATGTCCGAATCACAGTAATCACGGATAGCCAATATGGCTTTGGAGTGGTTCACGATTTTGGGCAGATCTGGTCCCAGAGAGGTTTCTTGACGTCTGCAGGAACCCCAATAAGAAATGGTGAATTTGTGAAAAAGTTGCTTGAGGCGATACAGCTGCCTAAACAGATTGCGGTGGTGAAGTGCAATGCACATAAAAATGGGGAAGACTACATAACTGTTGGCAATAAGTTTGCTGATGAAATTGCACAGTACTGTGCCAAAAATGTAGTCTCATTAAACAGAAACCGAGAGAGAGAGCATATTTCATGTCCTTTGCTTTTTACTAACTCTGTCGAGACATGGGATGAGGTGAGACAATTACAGGAAGCAGCAGATGATGAGGAAAAAGATAGTTGGATAAAAGCAGGATGCAGAAAACGGGAGGAAAATGATGTTTGGGTTTACAGAGATGAAAGACCAGTTATGCCTGATAGCATGATTTCTGACATGGCACGGATGTACCATGGACAAGCACATATTGGGAGAGATGCAATGATCAGACTTTTTAGGCAAACATGGTATAATCCTAAATAATTCAGAGCCATAGCTGAGAGTCTTTGTCAAAGATGTCTTATCTGTCAACAGCTAAATCCAGGAAGAAAGGCAGTAGTGAGTCTAGGAACCATAGGACGAGAGGGAGGTCCTTTCACGAGAATGCAAATGGATTTTATAGAAATGCCCCCAAGCAATAGACTAAGATACGTTCTTGTAGTCGTCTGTTTGTTTTCCCGTTGGGTGGAAGCATACCCGACCAGAAGGAATGATGGAATTACAGTGGCTAAACTTATGCTGCGAGAATTCATTCCAAGGTATGGTTTTCCAGTAACGATTGAAACAGATAGAGGAACACATTTTCAAAACGAATTGATTCAACTGATTTGTGAAGCACTTAGTATTAAACAAAAATTGCACTGTGCATACAGACCAGAGGCTTCTGGAATAGTAGAGCAAGTGAATGGAACAATAAAGAACAGGCTAGGAAAAATGTGTCAAGCCACAGGTCTCAAATGGCCAGATGCCTTGCCATTGGTCTTAATGACTATCAGAAGCATACCTGAAAGAAAGACAGGACTTAGTCCCCACGAAATAATCATGGGACGAGCAATGAGGCAAGCCTATGTACCTGTCAACAAACTACTGACTATAACTGATGATCTCGTGTTGGATTATTGCAAAGGATTGGCTGATGTGGTACGTTCTGTGTTTCATCAGGTTGGACCGGATGCGACCACTCTTGAAAGAAAACCAGCACATGATTTGAATCCAGGAGATTGGGTCCGCATAAAAGTCCACAGAAGAAGAAACTGTTTGGTTCCTCGCTGGGACCAACCACGACAAGTGATCCTGGTGACAACAACTGCAGTCAAATGTGCAGGAGTAAAACACTGGGTACATGCCAGCCACACCATTAGAGTTCCAGAACCTGAAGATCGACCTGTGAGTCGACATCTGGAAGTATTGGATACCAGTTCAGCATCTGATGCAGAGGAAGAGACGAACAGGGCTCCAGAAATTGAAGATCGACCTGTAAGTCGACATCTGGAAGACCCAATTACCAGTGCAACGACAGGAGGAGAGGAGGAAATAGCAAAAGTTCCAGAACCTGGAGATCGACATGTGAGTCGACATCTGGAAATATCAGACACCAGTTCAGCATCTGATACAGAGCATTCGGATAGTGATGAAAATCTGAAAAGAAATTGGAAATTTGATAGCATAAAAGAAGAAACTCAGCAAAAAGACAGTAACAGTGAGCAACCAAGTACAAGTTATGGTGAAGATCATTCAGAAATTATATTAATAGACGAAGAAGGGATAGTTTCAGATAGAAAGGTAGAAGAATCGGAAGACCCCCGAGGAGCAATAGGGACAGATCGACGAACAAAAGAACAGGGAAACTCAGAAACAGATAGAGAGATTGACACAAATTCGGAAGAACCTCGAGGAGGGACAGAAGTAGGTGATCAAAGGAAAACACGAGAAAAACCAAAAACAGATGAAGGAAGTGAAATTCTAAAATTTAAGATAAGAGACAATAAAGAAAGGACTGAAACCGAGTCAGAAGAAAGTGGAGAAGAAAGAAACCAGAAACTAGAGTCAAGAAAGAGAACTTGGAGAACAGAAAGAGAGGAAAAAGAAAGTGAACCGAAAAGGCCAAGAAGGGGAGACAATTGGCCCCACGAAGTCAAAAGATTGAGATACAAGATCATAAGGTTAGATGGAAAGAATGCAGAACAAGTAAATGAAATAACAAGTCAAAAGGAACAAGAAAAACAAGGTGGAAAACACTTGCAGAAAACAAAAAGAGTAAAGAAAGCTAATCTGAAGTATAAATCGCCTGAATGGCTATACATTGCGTTGACTGATATCAAAGAAGAAGAGATCACTCACGAGAACCCGGAACAAAGCTACAACCTAATGGGTGAAGGTGAAGTGCAACAAATTTGAAGAAATTTGAACAAATTTCTACCGGATTGGACAAAACACTGGATTTTGACAAAGAAAGAGTTCTGAAAAGAACTAAAAGAAAGTACCAAACAAGACAAAGCGAGAGTGTAGGGTGGCTAAGAGGTCATTTCTGAGGTGTGGTGACACATTTTCTGTACATATTATAAAATAGGTAATAGAACAAAATGGTAGATACTAAAAATAGAACATGTAGATGTGAGTTCTTAAGTAGATGGTGTAAAATGTGCTTCTTGTGTACAGGATTATTAATGACCGTATGGATTATTTTAGCAATCACTATTCCAATTAGATTAGCTGTAGAAGAAACGTCTATATTAAAGAATAACACAGAGAAAGAAAAGGGAGCTAATATGCAGGAAACAGCTATATTAAAAAGTAGTGCAGAGTTACATAAGGACAAATCAATAACAGATTTTTCAAAAAATGTTTTTACTAAATTATTATATGAATATGTAGAAACAATGGATGTGAGATATTGTTATGTTTGTATGCAATTGCCTGCGTCTGTTGCAGAAGGTGTGACCTATCATCACCTTCCTTTGACGTATGGAATAACATGTAGTGTTTTAGCAAGTCTATTTTACAAGACAGGAAGATTAGAATATTATTATACTGATATAGATAAGATTTTTGCAGAGATTCCTATAATTTCTGAACTAAACAAAGTGAAAGAAGCAAGAACGTTTGGTGAATTTTTCATAGAAAATAAAATTCTAACATTAGATGATATAGTTAAAAACAACCTTACCTGTGAGTTAAGAAATGAAGAAAAGGTGTTTTTAGAAATGGTCGAGGATAGAAGAGTAAAATTTCAAAGAAAAGTGATAGAAGAGACAAAAACACCTCTTTGGGCGTTTGAGGAAGAAAATAATGAAAAGAAAAAGACAAATGCAGCTATGACTCTGGATTGGCCCCAACAGGGAAGGTTGTGCATTAGAAGAAATAGAACAAGATATGACAACTATTTCGTGGGTTCCAGTGATTGCCATGACGATTATAACATTTTAGGAGGTTGGGGATTCAAAGGGGGAAAAGATCCAATGTTTCCTGGGACCTATTATATTTGCGGTAACAGAGCTTATTACAGGTTGCCGGACCATTGGTATGGATCATGTTACCTAGGCCTGGTCTTTCCAAAGATTTTTCATGTAGATAGAGCAGAAAAGGGAACACACGTGAGAAAAAGGGAAAGTTTTTCAGAAATAGTCGGTGATATTTTTGGAGCATTGATACCAGCAGTGGGAATATCTTTGAATGCATTTAAAATTCGGAAGTTATCCACAGTAGTAGATCATTTATCTACAGATACTGCTGGAGGGTTCTTGATGGTAAATACCGAAATGGTTGCCATGAGAGCTATGGTGATGCAAAATTGACTTGCCCTTGACATTCTTTTGGCAAAAGAGGGTGGAGTCTGTGGAATGCTGAAAGTCCAACATTGTTGCACTTACATTCCAGATAAAAGTGAAAATATACAGAAGTATATAAAGTATATTACAAATTTGCACAAAGAACTTGTTCCACTGGAGGTTGAAAATGCATTGGGAAAACTTGGTAAGAGTTTTTCCTCAGTAATAAATTGGTTTACTAGAATGAGTAGATTAATAATAGGGAAAATCATAATAGTAGCGACTATAATAATAATAATAGTTCTAGTACTGAAGCTAATTATTATATGTATAAAGAGAAGAAAAAGACAAAAGAAAATAGAAAAAGAAAATAAGATAAATAAAGAAAGAGAAATGGGTGAAATAGAGCTAGAAGAAATAAAAGAAAACATGTATAAGAAAACAAAGAGACAAGAGGAAAGGGATACAGTTGTGTAAACTAACAAAAACAAACTGGACAAGAAATATGCTATCTGACAGAATTGTGTAACATGGGTTTTTGTGGTGATATTAAAAATCACCAAAGGGGGGAGTTGATGGAGCAGGTGAAACGAAATTTTTTTAACCTCCTAATATTTATGTTGAATAATTAACACACAAGTTCGTTTCAGTAAATAACCAACCATGTATGTGTCATGATAAGGGTTATGGGTAAACTAATTTACTTACATTTGTTAACGTGGATAACATAAATCTAATGATTTGCGTACTAATTAGAATAATAATTGCATGATTTATGCTTGGAAATAAACTGTGTGGTGGCAAAGTAAAGCGGTTGGTAAGTAAGAAATAGCTTTATATGTCGCTTTTGCTAGATAACACTTAATTGGGGTACGTAGAATGATGGGAGGGAAACAAAAAGGCTTATATTCTTTATTCTTAACTATGTTCTGTTTATCTTTATAAATAGTTCGCTTAGGCCTGTTGTGCCGCGATGTAAAAATGGCTGCCGAGGCAAACAAGCTAGAGTACGCAGGCGCGAAAAGGGTTCCGAAAGTGAGAAAGGCTGTGAACAAAAGGATCATGTGACCGTCCCAAAGCCTAGGATGGAAGCTTGGTCAAGGCTGCGATGACCTTATTATACAAACGTGTGCCAAAGAAGGACATTGCGAAAAGCGTGAGAAGTTGCAGTGAATATGTGAATAAACAATGAACTGTTCAACTTAAAGTATCAGAAAAGGATACAGATTGAGTCCAATGTGCGGATGGGTAATGTCATGAACCCGTGAGAAACGACAGAAGTATGAACTTTCCACAAAGAACTGGTTGGAACAAGGATATTCATAATGAGATGTATCCTGACCCCAAATGGACCAATTAGAGAGAATCTTGCCCCCAAAGATGTAACATTTTCACTTAGTAAGCTAGTATTAGGGTATAAGAAGACCTACTCTTAGGGAGGGAAAAGGCTACTGCTATTTTATATTTTTGATTGAGCACGAGACGCTGCTGCTGGAGAACCTTTTTTGGCTTTTAATAGATTTTCCATTTTAATACTATTAGACCTTTTTGTTCTTAAATATTAAAGGGGAAAAGAACGGGATTGTGGCGGGAAACACCCTATAGGTGGTCCGTCGAGAAGGCCTGTATTTCAGGACAGATAGACAGTTTTTCGGGAGTTCTATGCTGTGATCTGAATTCATTGCTGTGACGAACTTTGTTTTTCCATCTAATAGGTATGCATTGCAACTTAAATTTATTCTTATGATGATGATAAATGTATTAATCTGAATAATAAATTTGAAACTTATTCATGCTTCTAAAAATTAGATAAACTTTATTATCTTTAAAACAATGAGTCTGTGGTTCTTTAGCTCAATGATAAATGTAAATGTTTAAAGGTTTATAGTGATTGAGCTGGTCTTAATCACCATCAACTGATTCCTACTAGTTGGTCCATCGACCAATGAGCGGAATACCTTAAAGTTTGAAAAGTATTATGTTGTTTTAAAAAGGTATCCCGTTTCCTTCCAGCAAATCATTTACTGTTTTCTCCTAAGTAGAACGGATTAAATCCAGGGAATATATGAGAGAGTGAATGTTTATGCGGTGTTATGGGCCCCACCGTCATACAGATATAAGTTGTGGAAAAAGGGATGTTTGTACCTGGACGTCCAAAGCATATAGGAGAAGAAATTTTATTGATAGCGCTGGATCAGAAGCAAGAAGTAAAAAAAGGTGACAATAGAAAAACAAAAAGTTCATGTGTAGAGAAAAAATGCTTGGGAAGTAAGAGGAATTTGTACGGGAATTAGAGAGCTTCAGTCCCTCGGTAGTTCTAAACCTAATTCACAATGCAATGCTATTTGCAACCGTATTTGATATTGAAGTGACAATGTGGTGCAATTTTATGTGTGAGTAAATTTTGCCATGGGACAGATTGTGTGGACCCGTTTAACAAAAGTAAAGTTAGACCAAAAGCTTAACTGAGACCAAAAGTCTAACTTTACTACATTTCAGTATTCACAAAGGGACTTACGAGTAGTATCTTTTCGCCTGTAGAGGTTCAGCACTCGGGCGGAGGTACCACTCTCAGCACTGAACCTCCACTCAAAGTGTGAAACCTCCGCAGGCGTAAAGATACTACTCGTAAGTCCCATTGTGAATACCAAAAACTAGTAAATTAGACTTGTGGTCTAACTGTATGCTTGTGAATTGGGCCCCGAGTGTTTAAAAATGGAGACAGCTGCAAAAAGATGGCGAACAACAGCCACTGAAGTTTATGATTTTCATAAACCTTTTGCAACTAATATCCTTGAAAAGAGTCAAATACTTCTGAATAAGAGTAAATCGGTTTTCAGTATGAAGAAGGAGCAGGAAGTGGGATGGGGTTTGTTGAGGGGGAAAAGAGATTTCTATCTGGAGGAATAAAAAAGTTAAACTGTACAAATGTATTGAAGTGTTATGTTTACACATGTGGAAATGTACACTTGTATTTCCGGATGGGCAAACATTTCTGTTTAGGAGTACTTCTGGAAATCTGCGACACATGGATTTTCAGGAGTACTTCAGTGTGAATTCCAAGAAGGTTGGATATGTGGAAAACATCGGAGTAACCCTGAGCAGGCAAATTTCAAACTTTCTTTGAGAAACGTCCATATGGGAATAGGTGGAATGGGACAAGTGCACTTACATTCTGAGATGAATGTGTAGCAGTTCATAGTGGCCTTGATTTCGAGTGCCACAATGTCCTTTGCGATGATTATTGCACCCATTACAATCCGACACTTAGGGCCATATGTACAAACACGTTTTCTCATAGACACAGAATGGATAAAATCCTTTGTGACATCTGGCCCCTATTCTTTTGCTGAAGAAATGGGGCAAAAAGCACCAAAATTGCACCAAACTCTGCATGTCTCAGTTATTAGCAGGGTTGTTTCCTCCAGTAAATATTGTTAGGTCTTACCTGCTGAAATGTACCTGGGGAAAATAGTAGTGGTGGGGGGGTGGGGGGTGTTGGCACAGAACTCATAATTCCGATATGTGCTGTACCAGGAGTTACTGCCCGTGTCTACATTTTCCGGAGCACTCGTAAGCAAGGTCTGGTCTGTAACTGTAACAGTGATCTGGTTAGTGACGCCACATGGTGCAGTTGGACTGATTGATTTGCTTAAAAGTAAGATGTGGATAATGGAACTTACATTAAAAACTACACTATCAGTCTGGAAGAAATGTCAGAACGCATCTTGGATTATCCACATGCATACCCCAAAAACTAGAGCATGGGGTCCTGAACCACAAAGTTAAACTTATACTTCAGTGTAAGTTTACTATTTTTTGATATTCACAAAATACGAATTTAATTTTACTAATAGCAATTACAGACTCTGCAGATTGGTCGGAGAACTCCGCACATAAAATGATAGGACAGGCCTATCTTTTTATGTGAGAAGTCTCCACACTCGTAAAATTACTATTAGTAAAATTAAAGTTGTAGTTTGTGAATACCAAAAAATAGCAAACTCACACAAAAGTGTAGGTTTAATTTTATGAATCAGGCCCTGGGTGTGAAACACCTACTAGAGCTACTGAATACCACACTAGAATGTGGATGTGAAACACTTGCTGGGTCTACCGACCACTACACTAGAGTGTGGTTGTGAAACACTCACCGGATCTACTGAACACTACACTAGAGTGTGGTTGTGAAAGACCCACTAAATCTACTGGACACTAGAGTCTGAGTGTGAAACATCCACTGACTCTACCAAACACCACTTTAGATTGTGGTCCTGTAATACCTACTCAGCCCGCTGAAGTACTGAAGTGCGTATATTAAACAACCACTTACTCTACTAAAAACTTCACTTGTTGCTATGGTTAATTCAGGGGCGGCTGGCATGGTTCGCGGGTGGCGGGGCATGCGTGGTGGAGGGGATGGGTGGGAGGAGGTGGTCGAGCATGGATCAAATATAAATAAAAATTAAAAAGTAAAAATAATCTTACCTTGCCACCGGCTGGGTCCCGCGTCTCTGCTCCTGCTCTCTCGAGCACATCAAGGAACAGGAAGCAGGCCCCACTAACCAATAGCATTGTGATTGGTGAGCATCCAGGCTCCCCTGACCAATCACAACGCTGCAAGGCAGCGTTGTGATTGGTTTTGAGTGTCCTGGTTTGACGCTCTACCGCGGGGGCCTGGGCTTGTTCTCCATGCAGGCTGTAATGCAGCCTGCATGGAGAACGGGGAAAGTGCGCATGACTGGTTTGGGTGGCCCAAGAGGGCCGACCTAACAGTCATTGCACACTTAGAAGTGGGCAAACCACTCCTGCCCTGCTCCAAGAGCAGAGCAGCCCCGCCCACTTACCCACCGGCAAAGCAGCAGGAAGCAGCCTAAAATGATAATAACACAAAGTTATCATTATAGGTTTCTGCTTCACACTGCTTAAAAGCAGTGGGGCGACACTCCTCCACCGTAGCGGAAGAGCCACCCCTGGGTTAATTAACATCTGCAAAACACACATTCTGCCATTAGTATGGCTTGCAGTGTTTCAGGAGTCTGTAGTATGTATGTATGACTTTCTGAACGTTTCCACCACTCACCAGACTCCATTTGGGTTTTTTTGTAGTGCGAGGTCAGTTGAACAAGGCTCCACCATTGCACAGACGGTCACTTCACTGTTCGTGCGCTGCAAAGGAAGAGCTTCTCTACAGAGCGGAAGTAAATCTTTTTCCAGGTTAGGACTGTGAGGGGGGCAGGACATCCCCAAACTTGGTGTGGGTGCAATGGAATGGGTTTCAGCAAGGTCAAAAACATGTTCCCTCTAGAGAACAAAAGTTTAATAGTGCAAATGCACTTTTGCAAAGTATTTTCAAATGTGAAAGCGCACAACTGTTACCTTTATTCAGAGCAAAAACGTAAGTACTGCAAGACTGTAACTGTCACAGTTTCCAATGGTTCTTCTGCAATTTATTCTGGATAGCAGAAATTTACTCCAAATGTAGGCAGGGAGTACAGGAGTGAATTTCAGACCATCTTTTGCGAAATCGTAGTCTGTATTCAGTGCCTGCTATCTGCCCCATGAGGGGTTAGTGGTCTCACCTGCTGCCCCCTCATGAGGTGTGGATCCCAGTCCTCCATGTGAGTGTAAGGATACTCACTGAGAGTAAATGCAGGCTTCTTGGGTTCCCTTTTGGGGGGCTTCTTAGTAAGCCTCTCCCTCGACATCCCACGAGTACCCATTTTACCCCTCTGCACCCTCATCAGAATGCATGAGCGCCCTAAAAAGCACCTTTACATTCAGTATTACAGAATTTGCATCTTTTGTGAAAATGGTGCAGAGCGCAATTTGCGCAGCGCATGCACATTACGCAGTAAGTCACCAAACGTTTGCATCTGTTTCCGCATTTGGGGCCAGATGTACGACCTGCCAAATAGCGCCTCGCAAATTGCGTCGCATTTGCGACTCGCAATTTGCAACGCGCTATTTGCCATGTACAACAGTGTGTTTAACACTGTTTGCGATTCCCAAAGGGGTCAAAATTGCGAGGCTCATGAATATTAATGAGCCTCTCGTAATTTGCGAGCCCATAGGGAATGACCGGCCCTCCCAGGGATGGTGGCCTGCTGAGCTCAGCAGACCACCATGTCTGGGACTGCTTTTAAATAAAGCAGCTTTTTTTAAAAAATGCAGCCCGTTTTCCTCAAAGGAAAACGCGATGCATTTTTTTAAAAAAATGAAACGTTTTCGTTTAATTTTTTAAGGGCAGGCAGTGGACCACTGCCTGCCCTTAAAAAATAATATTGCATGCCTTTGCAAAGGGGAAATGGGTCCCCTGGGGCAGCCGCGGTCCGTGCAGGTAACATCGGTGGGGCGGTGGGGCCGGGTAAGGGGGATTTCAAGGGACAATGCCGAGGTAAAATCAAATAAATAATTAATTTTCCCTCTGCATCGTCCTTCGAAATCCCCCCTTACACGTGCCCACCGCTGTTACCTGCACGGACCGCGGCTGCCCTGGGGACCCCTTTCCATTTGCGAATGCATTACCACCTACTTGAAGTAGGTGGTTATTTGCGAGTGTTTTGCGACCGCAATTGCGGTCGCAAAACATTGGTACATTGCTTTGCGGTCGCTATTAGCAAGGGAACGCCCCTTCCTAATAATGAGTCGCAAAACAGTATTTTGCGAGCCGCAATTTATTTGCGACTCGCAAAATACTGTTTGTACATGGGCCCATGCTTTTTAGCATGCGCAAACGGGTCTAAGACCCGCTTGCGCACGCTAAAAAGCGTCGTACATCTGGCCCTTGAAGTTGGTAGTCCAAGCTCGGGGTGCACAGAAAACACCATAAACCATCAATGCAGGGGTTCTCCGGTGCTCCCAAAAGGCAAGGAAAGGCAGCAAGCTCATGGTCTCCCCTAGTTCTGGTCCCACACTGATGAAAAGACCGGACAATGGCTTTTTTCAGCCTATGGAGCGCTCCAGTTCTCAAGGTGGCAAAATAGTATTTTTTTAGTTTTGCTATCTGTAGTTCTAAAATCCTACCGCTTTTTCTTAAGGCGCATCATGGTTCACCATCACGGAGATGTATGTAAATGGATATCACAGACATAAAATGGCATATATGTTACATGAACTGAACATACTTTGCAGTTAAATAAGATGTTACTGAACCACCCAGCATGCAACTGATATGTCTGTATAAATACAATGCAGATCTCTTCAAGGTGTATTCAGGGGCCACATGAAAATATGTAAATATGTAAAGCCAATCAGTCCACTGCACTCCACGAGAAAGAGTCTTAACAGAACAATTCAGGTTTAACAAATAGGAAACAAAGCTATCATGCATGCTTTAAAGGGAAGTCCCCAGATAGAAATAGTCCATTTAAATCAGAGGCCGCAAAGCCTGGGTATTTGGGGGAACACATTCGTTATCTCAAGTGAGCGTCTTACAAGAGTTTCCTTCGATGCAGAAAGAGTATACACATTTAGTAGGGTGGCACGGAGGCCAGGCTAAGGGTGAAGGGAACAACGTGGGGGTGGAACAGATCACTCCAAAGGAAACTGATGACACCAGATTTAAGTCAGGATAAGGTCAAATATATATTTATATAGAATTATGGAAAGAGGCTGCCAACAACAGACAGATGTCGAAAATCCCCCCTTTTCTTGGCAAAGACAGTTCCTGATTCACAGTACACCAACAATACATTGAACTTAAAATGGAAGCTTTCTTTTTAACGTTAACTCCGTTACTACTCTATGTACGTAAACATGTAGGGGTCGAGTCACATTCATTTTTGTGAAAGTCGTAAAATTATGCCTGAAATCCAAGTTGATTTTTGAATTTTTTTGGGAATTCACAAATATCATCCGCAGAAGTCAATAATAACACCTACTCAAGTCATCGATTTTTAATAGTGCATTTTGTCCCCTAAACGTAAAAAACAAATAGGGTCTACCCCAAATGAGGTTAAGCAGATATTTGAGTTAACATGTTTATTATCTTTTCCTCATCAAGAAAATATCTTTTTCTGAAGGGAAATTCCACCTCATCGAGCACACAATATAAAAATTGACCATTTTTTTAAGCAACTCTGGGGCATATTCTCAAGGACTTATCGCCGAGTTAGCGGCACTTTAACGCAGCCAAAGTGGCAATAGATTTATCGCCCCATTCACAAGCAGGTGCTAACAGCCAATATCGCCAGTTTTCCTGCGATAGCAGCCGCAAAAAGCATCGCCACGGATGACACCGGCAACTAACGCTAATGAGATGCAGAGTAGGCGTTCCTGTGCAAAAAGCCGCAACAACACCACTTCGCAATATTCTCTACGACCAGCCAGATCGGCGATAAGATCCCAAAACAGGCGATAAGGCGCGTTAGCAGCAGGGATTTAACACCTGCTCCTACCTGGTGTCGGGCGACAACCTGCACCACAAAAGGGAGCCCAGACCAGAGCCACACCTGAAGAACAACAGATGCCATGGAGCTACTGATCATGCAGCTTGGAGCCCCAAGAGGGCCACAACACCCACCGCCACCTCACCCAGGACCCCCCCCCGGGGCCCTACCACGGACAAAGAAATTTAACATCAACTCTACGAAATCATGAACAAAACAATTCGCCTGATGTCGCACAAGTACAACAATTAACATTCATCGTGACGGCAGAAAAAGGAGAATCATACATTTATCTTTGAATTTCCAAACAAAAGATTTTATTCAAATTCAACTCAACTATTCGGAAGAGCCATGGCGGGTCTTCTCTGGACAATCTGTAAGACACAGCCAGCAAGACAAAATTCAAGATAAGAAGGTGTGTCATGCGCTCATCAAAGGACCGAGAGAGAGAGAAAGAGAGAGAGAAAGAAAGGGAGAGAGAGAGAGAGAGAGAGAGAGTGAAAGAGAGGGAGAGAGAGAAAGAGAGAGAAAGGGGGAGAGAGAGAGAAGGAGAGAGAGAGAGAAACAGAGGAAGAGAGAGAGAGACAGTGAAAGGAAGAGAGGGAGAGGGAGAGAGAGTGCCGACACTGCAGACCCAGGCCTCACTGCTCACCTGCTGCCACCGGTGTGTCTCCGACCACGTGCCGGTATACACTGCAGTCCACCAGGTCCCTTATCTGAAACAGAGTCCAGATTCATGAATGGCAGAGGTCATATCAGTGCACACGCCATCATCGCTTGGCCGCCCCTGCGCACACAAGCTGCTGCACCCCAGCCCCTCCCGCCGCCCTGCGGTGTATGGCCGCCCCTGCGCACCCAGGCCTCACTGCTCACCTTCCGCCACCAGCGTGTCTCCAAGAGGGTCCACCACGTGGCGGTGCAAGCTCCAAGTCCGGGGCCCGCGACCTTGGCAGCCGCCACATCATGCAGCCCCGCCCTGAGGGCCACCAGGTCACACACGTGAATCTGGGTCTTGATTTCGCAATGGCAGAGATCATATCAGTGCACACGGCACCATCGCAGGCTGCACACCCGCTCAGTGCTATAGGTGCCACTAACTCTGTGAACCGCGAGGCAACGCCACGTGGCGGTAGGCCCGCACTGCCCACTGGCTCAGGCCTACACTGCGGTCCAGCAGGGCTCACACAAACCATTACCAGTTCGGACCGCCAGGACGGCGCATCATCGCAGGCTGCACACCCGCTCAGCACCGAAAGTCACCGTCCCGTGGCGGTAGGCCTGTGCCGGCCGCAGTGTTTCCGGTGCCACCAACTCTGTGCAACGCAAGTCATGGACCCTTTCTGATTGAGTCCTGTGATATGCCAGGCGGACGCAGCCATGTCACCTCCGGCAGTGGGGAAGAACTGGGACACGTAGCGTCGTCGTCCCCCCCTTTATACGTACGCCGAGTGGGCTGGGTCGGCGTACGCCAGGCCAGCGTAGGGGTGTGAATAATCCCTGTGCTCTGGGCGTGGTTCATTTCTGGGCTGGACAGGAAACCAACTGATGCGTGTGTCTCTGTTGCAGTGTCTGCGCCACACGGCCCGCAATCGACAATGTTGCAATGTTGCATGCACCCGGAGGGCGGCCGCACACGAAGGGATTGTACAAGGAGCGCAAGGCCGCTCGGGCTCTTGGCTCATGCATGCCAACTGTTGTGTGTGTATCGCTATTGGTGCACCATAAGCCAAAGGCCTAGCCTCAATTGCAGCGCGAAAGCCACATCACATTTCCAGAATGCAAGCAGTAGTCAGACTAACATTAGGGATGAAAGCTCCTTTGTCTCAATACATAAGGCGGAAGGACATCTGCACCTCCGACCTTGGTCTTGCATGTGGCAGGCACACCCTGAGAGCGATACCATAGCAGATGATGACGACTCCCACACTACGCACAGCGCTAATGATAGACCAACGTATCCACACCCAACACACAGAAGTCCTTGCTCGAGGTACTCCTGCATGGAATGCCCTTGACACTTACGTACACAACAACCCATACGTCCAAACGTTGCACACACATACAACTCATTTCTCCGAGCTGTGGCATATCATCCACATAACTGCCGCAGGTCAGAAGAGTGCCGGTTCTACGAGAGCCACCAACGCAATGGCAGAACATCCCGGGCGCATGCACAATGCCTGTCAAGTGGAACTGTACCGTGACCGAATGCTGCCTGTTAGTGTCTGATGCATTGGTCTGCATGTTGTGGCCCTTGTCTTGCCCGTACTGACACGCACATGCTAATAAAGTCTACGCAACTTCACTAGTGTTCAACTGTGATGAGTGTTGATTAGAATGACAAATCGTGTGCCTCAATGAGCATTGTCAGTACACAGGGAGGGACTGACTGACGCATTTCACTTAGGGGTGAGTCCCTATTGCCAGCTCTACCTCTGTGAGCCCGACATAGTGGTTGGGATAGTTACTGATAGACCTGTGCTCTTACGTGTCTTCAGCAATGTGAGTATGGTGTCCATATTCTTGCCATGTGGATCAAGGTGATCCATCACTACAGGCTGTGTCCACCCAGTTGAGTGTGAGTAGGTATGCAGAGAGATGTTCTGTTGTCAAATGTGATGGAGGACACTACTTTAGGCCTGCCAACGACTTTGACATTTCATACCCAGCCCTATTTCTAACATTGCGTGGGGCAAAGTTGAGGAATTGCGCGATTGTTGTTTCAGAGCAATGAGGCCACAGCTAGTGCACACATTCCCAGTCATCTCACTTCCTATGTGTGTCACGGTCAAACATGCGCATTGCTTTCATTTCCCAGGGTGTACCTATTTGGGCAATCAATGCCCTTACATTCATCCACACTTTCATACTTGATCGATTATGGACATGACACATCTGTGTGAATTTGAATGATTTATTCACATTCGGTGGAGTGTCGGAGCTGGAGCAGTACATGGCCATGCAAACCCCACATTACATTGTAGCCCAGTGGAGGGCCAGCCAGAGTCATTTAGGGATTGACAAGTACATCGGAAGAGGAAGAGTACAGTCCGCAGTCTGATTGCTGTGTCATTGGTAAGCAAACAAAATATGGCAGTCCATGTCGAGGTCCAAGGTGAGTGTCGCAGAGTGTTTCGGGGGACAGTGGGAGGTGTTGTTACAGGGCATGATGCAGAGGGCAGAACCAAGCTGAAACAGGGCATATGGCGGAGAATAATGCTACTGGCGCCTTCTTACTACAAAGGTGGAATCCCCCGCATCTTCGTCCTCTATGTCATCTGTCTGACATGTGGGTGCTGATGTTTGGTCTGCAGCACTGTGTGCCACTGACACATCATTGGCCGGAGATGTGTGTGTAGAAGTACCAGCAGCATTCATCAGCAACTGCCTTAGTGGTAGCAATGCGATGATGAGGATCTGCAGGGCATGGAAGATCCCAACAACTTTTCGCGGGTGTGCATCGGTGGCAGCCATTCTTTCCGCATGCATCCGCTCCATGTTCTCCATTATCCTCAGCATCTGTGCCAACTCTTGGCTGACATCGCCGAGGCCACTCTGACTAGACAGTTGCTCTCCACTCAGAGTCATGACTCCAGCGATGTCGGGCATGGATTGTTGGGCATGATGGAGCGAACTGTGGGTGGCCGTTAGGGAGTGTAAGTGGTCCCTGATGGGACTTAGACACCCACGTATGGCATCTAGTTTGGCCTAGATCTAGAGGTCGAAGCCCATCCACGCCTGTTCAGCCACCTCTTTCTGGCAGTCTAACACATGGCCTTGGAATGCGATGTGTTCTTCGGTGAGGTGCTGGGAGCCAGGCGTGGTGGTGAGTGCTTCCTGCTGCGTGGTCTGTGCAGGGGGTGGGGTCTCCTCGATGCAGCTGGGCTGCCCTGCTCCTGGAGGTGGGTTGCCGTAGCTGTCCATGAGCTGTTGTAGGGCATCAGTGTCGAAGGTGTGGAGGTCCTCTCCATCATCACTGATGAGTTGTCTGGTCTGCTCTGCAGGAGGTGTGGATTGTCCCTCTGCAATGTGAAGGGGAGATGCATTTTGACATTGTGTTGACATGTATGTTGACGCATTGTTCAAGTTTACATACAGACTACATGGCAATGTACATTGTGACTGTTTGGGAGGAGCTGACTTTTGGTGCGGGACAGTGGACATTTGAACTACATGAAGGATTTGAGGTTGTACACGTACATCATCATCTCACCGTTTCCTGCTATGCCAGATGTGATTGTCCAGTTTCTACGCACAAGCGGAACCAGTTGTGTCCTCTGTTCTGTAGTGAGAGTGTTGCACTTTGTACCACATTGTCGTCAATGATGATGTGCTGTTATTGCTATGTGTGTGTGCTGCATTGTGGGAGAGTCGCCCCTGCAGCTGTGATTTTGCTGCCCCTTATCCCTTTGAGGCGGTGTGCCTTTGACTTCTGTGCTTCTACAGTACTGGGATGTTGCAGACTTGGCTAATTTTGGCTCTAGTTCGGATTTTGGACTCCTGGGCATGGTTTATCTGCAGATGTGTTGTTGGCGTCAGGGGTTGTTTGTGCACGTGGATGTGTCAGAGTGTGACCTGCTCCTTTTACGGATGTGTTCCACACTCAGCCACCTCAGTGTCGTGGCGTGCACCATGTCATGATAATTGGACTGCAGCCATGCTGTTCGTCATGCAGTGTCACTTGCATTGTCAGTGTGGCTCACAGACACGCAGCTTTGCTGGTTTTGACACGTGTGCATGGGTTGGTTGTGAGATTGGTGCTGTGTGGGGATGGACCCCTTTGTGCCCAAAGTGGACGGGGGCCTACTTGCTGTTTGTATGTGTGCTGCAGTGTGCCAACGGGATCAGGGACATGATCCAGAGTCATTGTGGGTGTGCAGTGTGCTGTACTTAATTGTGCATGTGTGCCATTGTGCCCATCTCCCCCCGTCCCCCCAGTCCCTGTTCGGTACTCACCCTGGTGCTGTTGTGTCAGGTCATGTCGAGCAGTGTCCGGACCCCCAACTCCTGCCACCGTCTCCCCACTGATGACTGTGGCCATCATTTCCTCCATCTCGTCCAGCTCCTGGTGTTCCGCTGGACTGCCACCTCCAGTCTGCATTGCTGCCTGATGGTTGTCAGCGAGTTTCTTCTTGGTTTTGCGCTTCGCATCATTCCAGCGCCTCTTGACCTCTCCAATTGTCTTCCTCCTCACTCCGACTGCATTCACCTTGTCCAGGATGGACTGCCATATTGCATTTTTGTTTGCCAATGCCACGTTGGAGGTGACGAACAGTTGTTGGTGGTGTTCTATCACCTCCGTGATGATGATCCTGTTTTCCTGCGGACTGAACCTCGTCTTCATCGTCTTCTTCTCCTTACCCTTCCGTGACCCCGAGGTACCTGGCTGGTCCTCCTGGGTGTTTGTAGGGTTCTGGTCGTCCTCTGTACTTGCTCCGGCTTCCTCCATGGTGCTACGCAGTTTTAATTAATTTGTTTGTGTTTTTCGGTGCTTTTATAGTGCAATTTCCCTCATGACGCGTGGGAATTGCAGGCCTGTCGCTGGTTATCGCTGATTTTTTTATCACGGTTGGCCACATCGCAACTTTTTCCGCGTTCGTGCTTCGCGTTTTTTCGGCGCCGCGTTTATTTTAACGCGGTCATTTGGCACGTTGTCGTGGGACTATCGCATGGTGCCGCAGGGTTGAGAATACAACGTTAACACGGCGTTATTTTCCCGCGATAGACTGCAATGTGCAAAGTTGCGTTAAGCTAATTTTGCGATAATTATCACGCGTTCTTGAGAATATCCCCCTCTGTGTGGAAACTTAATGTGAGGTAAACCATGTGAAGATGTGTGAATAGAAGGTTGTGAATTTGTGAGTCTTGGCTATTTTCCCAACGGCCACCCTCTTGTACAACCTCCAGGCCTGACCCTAAAATGTACGAAAGTGGAAACTCCGAGACCCTGCAGTGAAGCCATACTTGGCACCGGGGACCTGGTTCATCCTTCTCAGGTCGCAAAGCTATCGCTGTTTTTGCAATGTGATTGGTTTGCAATCTGGGAATAATTTTGCGCTGCGATGGATACTAATCAGTCACAGCTCCGAAATGACAATTTGGTAAGGTTTGAAGAGTTTTGTCCCATGAATACGAGCGAGGCAAGCTTCTGTCTTCTGAGTCCTACTGAAAGGTTTTAGAACGCCGTTATAGGGGCCTGGGAGAGCCAATTGGCCTCCACTCCTGCATACCCATTCATAAAATGGCAGATGGCGATGCACTAAAAATACCAGTGTGATGTAAAGGGCCTTGGGAGAAGGATGCACCGGTCCCATAGACCCAATGTTGGAGCAAACATTTAGAAAGTGGAAGCTGCCCCTCGTGAACACCTTCCACGCCGCACATACCACGCCACTTCTTTTGAGTAGTCGGTATGCCAGAATGGTTTGTGACTGCAGTTGTTGTCTCAAAGCATTGATATATTTTTCTGTGATTTGTCAAGTAGAGGAACGTCTCATTCCCTCCTCTTTCCTATTCAAGGAGTAGCAAAGTGTAGTTTGGAAGTCACAAATACGGTTGCAAGTTTTAATGTACCTTTTTTAAATTGCGATTTTAGGTTTTGCAGTCACAAAACCTATGATTTTGCAAATCACAGGCTTTGTGACAGTAAAACCTTTAGTACATCAGGTTCCAAATTCTATTTGAAGCACCACACATATACAATAAAGGGTAATTTGGGAATTGCATTCACTCTTGCCCTTTTTTGGGCACATAAGTTGAGGTATGATACCCATAAATAGTAGTGTCTCAACCCCCCTAGCTAATCCTAAAATAAAAAGGAGCAGTCTCATATTTGACAAATGAGAACTTTTACCATAGTGAATATCAGTTTTCATATTGGTACCCTGCACATGGTGCCATGCCGTTTATTTTACAGACACTAATCTTGGGGTCAGGAGTAGCATGCTACTCGCTTGCCTCAATGCCTCGTCAGGGGTTGTATGCACTGTATAAATACATTTACAAATACAACCTAGCTCCTTTTCTTTGCATATAAACTAGATTCTAGCCTCACACCCTCATGTTCTTCTGACAATATGCTCCCTGGTGATGTCCACCAGTTCTTGTCTCATCAGGTCCAAGAGGCCTTCCTGCCCCCTTCTCTTGCAGCCACGCCCTGGATGCTGTAACTGCTTTTGGCAAGACTTTCTGACTAATAACTAATATTTACACCGTTCTACTTTCAGATTGTGCTCATTGGGGCCCAAAATGGAGCTCTGAAAGGAGGTCACAGCTGTAAAAGTGAACTCGTAAAACTGAATCCTTCAGCCTGTGTGTGTGTGTGGCTTCTCTTTGACTTTTACGGCAGGTCAGACCACTCGACTCTCTCTAATAATGTTTTAACTCAACAATTCATTGAATCTTGGAATGGCAGTGTTGTGCTAATGTGGCAGCCATAGGTCTGGCTGCCAACAACTGACCCATAGTTAAACCATGACATCGGTGCACTGACATTTTTTGCATTTTTTTATTTGATTTTTTGCTCATTTGAACTTGCCACCGGATGGGTTCTCCCTGTTTATTTGTGGAGTACTCACAGGCAGTTTGCGGTGAACAACATGTTACTTAGGAGTAACCATGAGTTGCAACTTATCTCACTGCTTGGAACCCCTATAGACAGCGTTGCGTATGCCATGATTCACTGAACATATGTATGCCACTTTCCAAAGCCAGCACTCCCTATATTTTTTTTTTGTTGTAGCTAGATGTTTGTGCTTGTTCTTACTCACTGTTTATCAACCTGTAGCAGCATCTGGGGGCAGATTTACGAGCCCCTTGTGCCACTTTTGCGCCGCCGTGCAGCGGCGGCGTAAACCATGCACCACCATGCACGCCCTATTTACAACGTGACGCATCTAGGGAGATGCGTCACGTTGTAAAGCCCTGCGCCACAAGAAAAACCTGCGTCAGGTTTCATGTGGGCGTTCCGGCGCAGGGGGGGGCGTTCCGGCGCAGTAAAGCCTCGGAAAAGTGCCTGAGTGAAATCTACAAGATTCCACTCAGTCACTTTTCCGACGCCGCTGCGTCAAAACCTTGCGCCTGCTTGAAGCAGGCGTAAGGCGTGACGCACCACGTTATGTATGGGCAGGCCACGAGCATTGCTGGAGTTGCGTCGCGCTTGCGACACGACTCCAGCAATGCACCACCCTTCCGACGGGAGATGCGTCACGCATCTGTTTATCCTTGCGCCACGATGCGCCGCATTGTAAATGCGGCGCATCTGTGGTGGCGCAAGGGTAAACTTGCGTGACGCATCTTACCTGGCGCATCCCTGCTGATTTGCAGGGATGCGCCAGTCGTCATAAATCTGCCCCCAAGTATTTGCTAAAGGTTGATTCCAAATACATGTTTCATGGCCAGTTCCCTCAGGTAGGTCAGGTCAAATTTCATCCAATATCAGTCACTGTGAGCTAGAATGTTTGAGCCTCAAGCCAAATTATATTTTGCTGCTTGGACACTCCCATTGCAGAGTTTAAAAAAACAAGCATAGGCAAGCCCATTATGTGTCACCTACACAAGAGCTATTGACTTTGCCAATGTCTTTTAGCCATGTTGAACAGCAGCGTGGAGTGGAATAGAGTGGTGAGGTATGGCGAAGAGTGGAGTGGAGTAGAGTAGCTTGGAGTGGAGTAGAGTGGAGTGGAGTAGCTTGGAGTGGCGTACAGTGGCATAAAGTAGAGCGAAGTGGCATAGAGTGAGTGGCGTACAGTGGAGTGAAGTGGCATAGAGTAGAATGGAGTGGTGTAGGATACAGTGGAGTGGACTGGCGTAGAGTAGAGTGGCATAGAGTGGAGTGAAGTGGCGTAGAGTAGAATGGAGTGGTGTAGGATACAGTGGAGTGGACTGGCGTAGAGTAGAGTGGCATAGAGTAGCGTGGTGTAGATTGTAGTGACATAGAGTGAATTGACAGAGTAGAGTTGAGTAAAATGGCGTAGAGTGGAGTGGTGTAGAGGGGGGTGGGGTGGCAAAGAGTGGAGTGGCATGTAGTAGAATGGTGTAGAGTGGAGTAGAGTGGCGTAGAGTAGAGTGGCATAGAGTAGAGTGACGTATAGTACGGTGGCGTACTGTAGAGTGGCCAAGAATGAAGTGGGACAGTGTGAAGAGAGGTAGAGTAGAGAGGCCTAGAGTGAAGTGGGTAGGGTAAAGAGAGGTAGAGTAGAGTGGCATTGTGTGGAGTGGGATAGAGTGTTTTTAAAAACAAATTATATTAGAAATGATTTTCTAGAGGACCTAACAGAGCTGTATTTCGGCATACATCCCAGTATATCAGATGTTCAGCTTTACAGCCCTAAAATCAGGGTTGCCTCCAAAGTAATTGTAGGTAGTCGACTAGCATTACACTGGCTGTGATGGTGGGAATGGATGTATGATGGAACCACGCATTCCATTGTAACGCATGCCATTGCAACGCAGCTGTTACAACTCGAATGTCATTACCATGCATAACCTTCACCACGCATCTTTTTATAACGCATATGCCTTTACCACGCATGCCTTTACAATGAATTTCATTGTAAAAGCATGAATGGTAAAGGCATATGTGTGGTAAAGGTCTTACAAGTAAATATAAGTATTTTACAGGTAAGTATAAACCCTTGCGCGCTCTCTCTCTCTCTCTCTATATATATATATATATATTTATATGATTTAAATTTTCCTGTAAAATACTTACATTTTCATGGTAAAGGCATGCATGGTAAAGGCATAAGCTTGCTAAAAAATGTACAGGTAGATAAAAAACACTTTTTACCAGTAGGTAGTTATATCTAGGCTGTAGCTTCCATAGGAAAAGTGTTTTTTGACTTGCCTATATCTTTGCCGCCTTTTGACGAATCTTCACAAACTTTTCCCAAAAAAGTGCCCCAGTAAATATTGTGGCGCATGGAAAGTTTCGGGGCGATCCATCAAGCGGGGGCAGAGAAAAATAGGTGGTCAGAAAACATGCATTTCCTGTGTTAATTCCCATAGGAACTTTAGACACGGCTATAGCCCCAACTGCTGAATGGAATTACCTCAAATTTGACAGAAAGGTAGATGTTGGCCCAGAATGCCCCCTTTTTGTAAATTGACATAAATCCGTTTGGTAGCTTCGAAACTTTTAAGGTAAATCCCAATTTGTATATATGGGGACGCGGACCATTCAAGGATCCGACAGTCCCCGTGCTCAAATCTGATTGGCTGCCGAGTACAAGACAAAAAGTAAAAAGAAAAGAAAAGGGGGCAGAGTAAAAATACCCTGAACCCCTATACCTCTTGGTCTAGAGGGTCAGGGTCCCAAAAACATTTTTTTGAAAAAGAAATTCAAGGGATCCGTAGATCCCGCCGAAAATGTAAAAAAAAATGAAATGCGGGCTCCTGCACTTCATTAATTATCGGAGACATTTTCCATATAAAGGGGGGGCACACGGCCCCACCTCCTTCAGCTTATTTTTCCCACCACCACCTCCCCGAGGCTTGATTAATAATAAATGGCGAGGCATCTTGGACCCCACTAGGCCCCGGGGACTACCACCTCCCCGGGGCCATGCACCAAAAACAAATCAGGAGGGCCTTGAGGACCCTCCTTGCCCCTGGGACCACCACCTTCCCGGGGCATATGCATTCTATGGGGGGGACTCTCGGCCCCCCCGGCCTGGTGGACCACCATCTCCCCAGGGCCATAAACAAGTTTTAGTGGGGGGGGGGCTCAGGCCCCGAGGACCATCACCTTCCCTGGGATAAGTTCATATTTGTATTAAATGGGAGGATGGCTCCCAGGCCATTATATTCACGTGGCCCCTCTCCCAGACCATTATATTCATTGAATATATATATACTGAAAAAACCAAAGGTTACAGAGACGTTATAGTGAAATTCAGCTGTTATAGTTAGTGAGCTAACTATAACTCGCACCCCCACAATGCACTGCTTATGACCTCACATATTACATCACTCATGACATGGTCAGTGACATCACTGATGACATCTCAAATTACATCACTGATGACATCATCCACAGAATCTCTGACACACCCACTCACACCCCAATATAACCTTTCATACACCCACTCCAACTTCCACACTACCATTCTAAAAACCATTGGCATGCACATACCAGTACTTATATACCCACTCACTGATTCCTAGGTCTACACACACATCCACTCAGTCACCCATACAGCCACTCATAACCCAACTCATTCAATAATACAGCCACTAATATATTCACTCATACACCCATACAACCACTCACACACTGTCAGTCATCCATAGTGTTACTCACACACCTACTCACTCACCCATTGAGTCAATCACACAGCCACTTACTCATCTATACAGTTATACAGAAACCATGTTCAGGAAAGCCTTAAAAACATGGATGTTCGGCCTGCCCTAGAGCTCACTGTCTAGTCCGGCTCATGACCCACAGGTGGGACACGCTGCTAGCGCCGGGACACCTCCGTCGGAGGTAGCCGCGCGCTCTACAAGCTTTAATAATAATACACACACCCACTTATTCATACAGATACTAAAACATACTCCCTCACCTATACAGTCACCGACACAAGCACAGTCACCCATACAGCCACTCTCACAATCACTCACTCACACATACAGTCGCTCATATACTCTAACACTCACTTATACTGCCTTTCACATATGCAGTTACTCACCCATATACCACTGACACATCCATTCACTCACTGACATAGCCATACACACACTCAGTCAGCCATACAGCCTCTCACAGATGCACTCACTAACCTATACAGCCACTGAATCACCCACTCACTCAACCATGCAGGCAGTCACACACCCCCTCACCCACCCACACAGACACTCATACACCCATACAGGTACTTAGATAACCAATCAATCACCCATACAACCACTCACGTACCCACTCACAAACCCATATAGCCACTTAGACACCAACTGACAGACTGATACAGACATTCACAAAACCTAATCATTCACACATACATTCACTGAGACAGCTAATCAGTCACTTATACAGTCAGTCACGCACCCACCTAACCATCAATATAGGCACTCATACACCCACTGATTTACCAATACACCTTGGTATACATATTTAACACTCAAACTTTTTAAAAACACTGACAGTCACTGGATGATGTCATCAGTGATGTCATTTGAGATGTCATCAGTGATGTCATCAGTGATGTCACTGACCATGTCATCAGTGATGTAATAAGCAGTGCATTGCGGGGGCATGAGTTATAGTTAGCTCACTAACTATAATGGTGGAATTTCACTGGTTTTGTATGAGTGAAACTTGAGCCTAACTATAACGTCTCTGTAACCTTTGTTTTTTTCACTGAATTTGTAAGGTTTTTTTATTCCATTTCCTAACTATAACATCTCTGTAACCTTTGTTTTTTTCAGTGAATTTCTAAGGTTTTTTTAAATGTTAATTCCTAACTATAACGTCCCTGTAACCTTTGTTTTTTTAGTGAATTTCTATGGTTTTTATACTAGTAGTCGTGCCTGCAGAGTGGTGGAGAAATTGGGCTGGGCTTCCGACCAGCTCTCAGGAATCCCTATGTGTAGGACTTACAGGAGGTACCAGGAGGGCTTCTTGCCCCCCAAGATCCCTCAGGAGTAAGGTGGACTTCATCTCCCAACCAGTAGTGCACCTCAAGTCACATTTGCAGAGTGGTGGAGAAATAGGCGAGGCCTCCGAAGACCTCTTACCAATCCCGCTATGTGGGACTTACTGAAGATAACAGGAGGGGTAGTTGGCCCCAAAGGATGTCCTTGGAGGTCAACTACCCTTCCTGTTACCTCCAGTAAGTACCACACAGCGGGATTTCTGAGACCTGGTAGGAATTTCCACCCCCTTTCTCCACCACTTTTCAAACGCGCTCCTGGCACACTACCAGTTGAGGGATGAAGTCCCCATGGCTATTGAGGGTCCTTGGGGGCCAACCTCCCCTCCTGTTACCTCCAGCAAGTCCCACATAGTGAGTTTGCTGAGAGGTTTTTGGATGCAACACCCCCTTTCTCCACTACTCTGCAAACGCGCCTCCTGGCCCACTACTAGTTGGGGGATGAAGTCCCCATGGCTCTTGTGGGTCCTTGGGGGCCAACTAGCCCTCCTGCTATCTCCTGTAAGACCAACACAGCTGGATTGCTGAGAGGTCGTCAGAGGCCACGCCCCCTTTCTCCACCACTCTGCAAATGTGCCTCCTGGCGCACTGCTGCTTGAGGGATGAAGTCAACTTTAGTCCTGAGGCCCTCAAGAGGCAAATGGACCTCATCCCCGCACCAGCTGTGCATGGAGAGGTGCGTTTGCAGAGTGGTGGAAAAAGGGGGCGTGGCCTCTGATCACCTCTCAGCAGTCCCACTGTATGGGGCTTACTGGAGGTAACAGGAGGTCTTGTTAGCCCCTAAGGACTCTCAGCAGTCAAAGAGACTTCATCTCCCGTAGCCTGCCACTTTGTAAACAAAATGCATATAAAAAAAGGAGGGGGGCTGCTGGACCCCATCCTCCGGGGCCTGCCCTTTATTTCTTTTTTATTTCTTTTGTACATGGGAGGGGGGCCTTTATATATTTATTTAGCAAAGGGGAGGGGGGCTGTAGCCCCCCTTCCCAAGTCGATTTTGGTCCCTGGGACCCTAACCCCCAGGGGCCAGGCCTTAGCATATTTATTTTTTTAAATGAGGGGTGGACCTGGGGCAGCCCCCCTCCCCGGGTCAATTACGGCTCCGGAGACCCCATCCCCAGGGCCTGACCACTTCCTTGGGAACTGCGGGAGGAGCCTGAAGGCCCACGCGGTCCCTGCCGTCTCTCTGCCTCCTGCGCAAGCCGGCATTGATTTCAGACCCTGGGAGCTGCTAACATGCAGCTCCCTGAATCTCAAAGCAATATCTACTTCCCTGTTCGCTTCACAGTGGGCAGGGAAACAGACATGCTCTGCTTTTCTGCTCTCGCTTGTTGAAAACAGAGATGAGTTTGCTATGGCCATGCCATATATATTCATTTCACAGGTTCACCAGTAGCTCGTCTGCACTCAGGGTGGGTGCCGCCGTTAAGTGGTGGCGAAACCACAATATCTGCATTTCTTGCATCCAACAGGACAAACAACGGAGCACTCACAGGATGAAATTTTGTGATTTTATTGCCAGTAAACGCGTTTCGGCTTTCGCCTTTCTCAATACTAGCAAAAACGCCATGAACATCTCAACCATGCTTTTAAATTCAACAATTGCACTCCCATTGGTGTAAATCTATTCAGTAGCTGTTGAGAAATAAAAAAAAAGTTAGTGATATCTGTGGACTTGCAGGGAAATGCAGAGCTCTGATTGGCTGCGAATACTTCACCCAGGCTTCAACTGAGTCCCCAAAAAATAAATACAAAAAGAAAAGGGGGCAGGGTAGGAAAAATAAGAAAATACAGCGTAATCTTGGTATTCAGGAATTTGCAGGAACATTTTTTTTTTTTAAAAGACGCGTGGGCTCCCGCACTTCTTTAGTAATGGGCCTCAAGGTGGGCCAGGTCCTGGGGGCATGTTGATAATAAAGAAGGGGGGTGCATGGGCCCCCCTCCTTGTACTTACTAATGCCCCGGGGACCACCAGCTCCCTGGGAATTATTTCTTGTTAAATAGGGGGGGGCCTCTCGGACCCTCCCTGATCCCCGGGTATTACCACCTCTCCAAGGTCTCATTCTAAAAATGAATTGTGGGGACCTCGTGGACCACCCCATGCCCCGGGGACCACCACCTTCCGGGCCATAATTAATTTGTAATGTGGGGACTCAGGGACTCCCAGGGCCCCAGGGATCACCACCTCCATGGGGCCAACTTCTTTTGTAAAAAATGAGAGGGGGACCTCCTAAATTACCCTTGCCACCCAAAAACCCTTATCCACCCTAAACCTTAAAGTTATCCTTGCCACCCAAAAACCCATACCCATCCCAAAAATGCCTACCCTAAACCCTTTTTAAAAAAACTTTCCCTAATATATATATATATATGGCTCATTGCTGGGGCTCATGAAGAGCCTGAATTTGCAGTAATAAGTGCGCCGAATTATGGAGGATATTTCGGGTCACTACAACTCCCAGAATGCTCAAACACTGTTTCATTGGAACAGCCCCATCGGGGGCGTGGCATGTTGCAATATATTGGGGGTGAGTGGCCACCGCAGCACGTACCTTTCGCCAATGCCTTTGAAAAAGAGAAAGTCTCGAAACGCGTCAGGCTCGACATAAGGCTGCTACATGTTTCTGGCAGATGAACTTTGTCCATACCTGTTATTAAAGGCTGGTAACCTTCATGTCTGTTCGAGTACTTCTCTAGCGGGTGTTACCTGTGTTTTGGAATATATATATATATATATACACCTAGTACTTACATGCAAAACACAGCCCATACCAGCCTAAACCCTAAAAATGCCCACACGTCGACACACTGGCTCCCCTCAAGAACGCACCAGGCAAGCCACACTCCAAAAAAGCCAGCTGGTTCTCTCCTGCCCTTTATGAGTCCAGACTCAGGGTTTTGTCCACAATTTAGAGGCTGTACCGTGTCCCTGTGATAATGTTTCAGGCCAATCAATGCTCCATTTTATCTTCTTTTGTAAATTTTATGTAAGGTATATGAGATTGTTTTTAATTCCGGTTCTAAAAAAGTATTTACAAAGCACTGGACAATGCAGGCCCACCCTTAGACTTTTAATGACCCTACCGAATGATGAAATTGTTTTGCATGTTGGGGCCTTCTTAAAATGTGCTGTGCGAGCCCGTAGGTCTATGTTGTCCTAAAATTATTTTAACACATATTGTTATGCTTTAACTTTATAGTTATTGTTTTATTTGTTTTTATGCATCAAATATTCTGACGTAATGTTATATGTGCTTTTACAGTTGTTATCATACTTCGGAATAAAGCTATTTATTGATTGATTGATTGATTGAGTCCAGACGCACCTGTAGACGGCTCGAGAAGAGATGGAGGAACAGCAAGAGTCTGGAAGACTGCTCAGCCTTCAAAACCACTGTCACAGCACATCACTAGCTCATTAGAACAACAAAGAAAGCGGCACTACAAAAAAAGGATTAACACCGAAGCAATCAATAGAAAAGAAATGCTCGCCGTGGTCAAAGAATTCGCCAAACCCAGCACAGAGACAGCAGACATCCTACCCTCCCAAGACCTCTGCAATAACCTCAGCACCTTCTTCCACCACAAGATTAAGGAGATCTATGACAGCTTCAACAGCCCTGATACCCAAGACCTTCTCACCCCACTCACAACCACCGCACCCAACGACACCGGACCCCAGCAGACCCTGCTCAGCTGGACTCCCCTCCCCGCTGACGAAACCCTCAAGATCATGAAGAGCACCCACTGCGGAGCATCCTCGGACACCTTCCCGTACCACATCTTCAACAGAGGCGGCACCTCCATAGCCCCAGAATTATGCCGAACCTTCAACTGCTCCATCAACTCTGCCCCATTACCGGAAGACAGGAAACACGCAGAGATCAACCCCTTGCTGAAGAAACCCTGGCCAAGCCGAAGGACCTCAAGAACTTAAGACCCATCTCTCTGCTCCCCTTCCCAGCCAAGGTCATCGAGAAGGCCATCAACGCCCAACTCTCCGAGTTCATTGAATCGAACCACATTCTGGACCTCTCTCAATCCGGCTTCCGAAGCAACCACAGTACAGATACTGCCCTCCTCACCGCCACAGGAGGCATCCGCACCCTCCTCGACCGAAGCAAAACTGCGGCCCTCATCCTCCTGGAACTCTTGGCTGCCTTCGACACTGTCTCCCACTGCACCCTATGCACAAGACTCCACAACGCTGGCATCCATCACAAAGCCATGGAATGGATCCGCTCCTTCCTCACCCCCGAACACAGAGGGTCAGACTACCACCATTCCGCTGTGGACCCACAGAGATCAGCTGCGGAGTGTCTCAGGGCTCCTCCCTGAGCCCCACACTCTTCAACATCTACTTGGCCCGTTCGCAGCCATCGTCAGGAACCACGGCTCAACATTGTCTCTTACTCGGACGACACACAGATGATCCTCTCCCTCATCAACGAATCCACAGTCGCCAAGAACAATTTCTACAATGAACTTCTACAACGGGATGAAGGTTGTCGCCACCTGGATGAAGGGCAGCTGCCTCAAGCTAAACTCAGAGAAGACTGAAGTCCTCATCCTGGGTTCCACCCCCTCCGCGTGGGACGACTCCCGGTGGCCTGCCGATCTTGGATCACCCCACACCCACGAAATCTCAGCATCATCTTGGACTCGTCACTCACCATGAACCGCCAGATCAACGCCGTCTCATCATCCTGCTTCCACACGCTACATCTGCTCCAAAAGATCTTCAAGTGGATTCCCACCGAGTCCAGAAAGACGGTCACCCACGCACTCATCAGCAGCAGACTCGACTACGACAATGCACTCTACAGGGGCATCACACAGAAACTCCTCAAGAAACTGCTGAACATTCAGAACGCCTCTGCCAGACTCATCCTCAGTATCCCCTGCCGCAGCCACATCACCAGCCACCTGAGAGACCTCCACTGGCTCCCAGTCAACAAAAGAATCACCTTCAAGCTCCTCACACATGCCTACAAAGCCCTACACAACGCAGGACCTTCATACCTCAACCACCGCCTCGCATCCCACGCACCCACCAGAGACCTCCGCTCTACCCATCTGGCTGCCGTACCACGTATCCGCAAGACCTAGGTCGGAGACAGATTCTACTCCTATTTCGAAGCAAAAACCTGGAACACCCTCCCTCTCCACCTCAGGCAATCTCTGTCACTGCCCCAATTCAGGAAGGACCTCAAGACCTGTCTCTTTGAATGAACCACAGTGCCTTTGACAAATCAGCTGTCCCCCCTCCCACCCCCAGCGCCTTAAGACCCTTACGGGTGAGTAGTCGCGCTTTACAAGTCACTTGATTGATTGATTCCCTCTCTGCGCGCGCCCACCAGAGATTAAAACATATCGCAGGCCACATCAATGTAAATATCATTTGGATCTGTAGAGAGGAAGGAAAATGGGAATTGCTGGCCAAGCTCCGAGCCCTGTTCTAGATCAGTAACTCTGGAATCCGGCAATATTTCTCATCTCTTATCTGTCATCGTAAATTGTGCCGTGGGATTAGGGAGGGGGTGAAGGAATAACACAGCTTTCCAAAAAAAGGCCTAAAACTTTTATATGCAGAAAATTCACTTTCACAGAAGTGCTGTTCTTTCCAAGACAATAACTTTCTGGTGACGTCCACTAGCTGAAGCCAAGAGCCTGTTTTTATGCTACAATAACTCATCCCTGGAAGCCACTGCTGCTGCTCCGGTGCACAACGCTGTCAAAGCCCACGGAATTTCCTGTTTTGGACACAGCCGCTCTAGGAAGGCAGAGCAGCAAAATATTAATTAAAATGGAAAATGGGAAACCGGAGCCGTTCCGGAGTATCGCAGCCAGAAATATCTCTTTCAACTCATTTTTCAGGCCTCGAGGGGCTTTTTCTGGCCCTAAATAGCAAATAATTCTATAGCCACTTGAAACCGACAACCAGTAAAAATATAAAAGGCGGATGTCCGTCCTGTATTGTTTACACCCTCGCAAGGAGTTAGGCGCAGGGGATGCTTGTTTTTGCCAAGATTCTCTGATAATCCTGACCATGGCATAACTGGTATGGGGGCACCGACCCCTAGGCCTGACAGGCCAAGGATGTGTTCCACACCTTCGACTGTATAAAGTGCAGAAAAACAGACTGAAGGTGGTTGGGGGTGAAATATATCACTGATTTATGCACAAGTAAAGTCTAATTTAGCTAATATATGGGGCCAGTGGGTCTCTCCGATCTACCTTCCTTGGGACCATGGAACGCTTTTCAGGTACGCTTCCAAACACACATGATGCTTTGGCCATACCTGTGAACGCTTTTTTCAGTACTTCACTTGGGGGTGTGATCACACACTATGCCCTCAGAGCACCCTGGCACACGTCCTATGCTTTAATTTCACAACATGAAGTATGCTGGGTGAAATTGTCTTGGTTTGATTCCATTGAAACAATTAGAGCGTCACAGACAGTAAGGTTAACCCCCCCTGCATAATTTTCGTTATGCTGGCATAATTTGGAATAACCTTGGCATCAATCAAGTTGGGAAATGTGCGCATAACGCCCGAGATTACACCATTAAACCGCCTTGCATAAACAAGATCTCCATGCGGGGGGAAAAAGTCCAATAGTGGGAACACGGAAGTAACACAATTTACCAGAACGTTAGCAGCATTTCCTTAATGAAAGTGCTGATAACATAACTAGGAAAGTCATTTCACATCAACTTTTCTAACCCAGTGGACTGTTGAAGTAAATTTTGAGTGCGAGATGCATCTTTTTGTTATTATTTTATGTTTTTTGAGGTTACACTGAGGTAGTACCATAAAGAGTGAGGTCCATAACGGATGAAGAGACAATGGACATTTTTGGATTGTGGCGGCCTGGGATTAATAACATTTTGTCACTTTCTTTTCGTTTGTGTGAATTTTGCCCAGATTTGTCTTCATACCGTGGTGCGCTTTACATTAAGGGGAGTAGTCTGCTGTAGGCCTTTGATGCTTTTATAAATGTATTTTTTTACATTCTCACCACTTGTGTGTTAGAGATTTTTTTATAATTATTTTATGACCCTGTGGTTCGCCTTGTATTTATGTCGAATGCAGTATTTTGTGTCTTCCTGTGCCTGCTGATGTCTAGAGTCAGAATAGCTCCAGGAGAACAGGCACATGTAACCAGACATTCTCCTTTGCTCTTTCCCATGTGCTTGCTCACCATTTTTGTGTGTGTATATTTGTGCTTGTGTGAGATGGTTGATAAATTGTTTCTCTTCATCTTTTAAAAGTATTTTAAGGGTTGATTGCTGCTTTGTGTTGTTTGTGTTTGGGGCATTTTTAAAGTTTATTTTAATTGTTTCTCATTGTACCCAATTTGCTGTGCAGTTGAATATATTGTTGCTGCGATATTTGTCATGTACTAGGCTCACGGATAGGCACAGTCACATTTTGGTTGAATATTTGGGTAATTCTTTTCTTGCAAACCAGCAAGGTTTTGTTGATGATGGGTAGAAAAGGGGCTCCAGCCAGGGTAAGGCAGCCATGTTCTCTTTCTCTTACATGCCTCCTTCTTTGCTGGCCATGTGGTGACAGAAGACATTTTGTGGACCCAATGTATGTGTCTTAGGTAGCCATTTTGCCTCTTTTCTCCATGTCTCCTTCTTTGCTGGCCATTTGGCAGTGCCCATTTTGTGGAGCGAGAATATGTGTGTCATGGGCATTCATTTTATCTTTGTTCTCTATGCCTCCTTCCTTTCTGACCAATGCTATGTGGTGAGCAACCACCATTTTGTTGAGTGTTTATGATTATTCATAATTTTATTCCACTTTTAAAAGCTATTTTCTAGGAGCATTGATATTAGAATAAGTCCATGCCATTTTCTTCATTTTTTTATTCGTTCCTACTATATTTTCTTGACATATTTGTTTGTGCTTCTGGCTGATTGTAGTTGTTTGTTGTACACAGTGTTTGTTGTTAAATATTTAATTTAATTTTTGCCTTCTGTGAGCCATAGAGGAATATCAAGTATTTTTGTATTAATTTATTTCATTATGTATTTGATTTTTAACTTGACTTCTATAGGTGTTACAAGGGCCGTGGAAGTACACCTGGTATTTTTATGTTAATTTACTCTATTTTTTGCCTGCCCCCATGTCTCCTGTAGGGCCCTCATAATAATTTACTTGATTTTTGGCTGCCCCTCTGCCTCCCATAGGGGCTTCATGGGCCCTGGAGCCGCACTAACTATTTATTAATTAATTACATTTTGCCCATTTCCCCCTGCCTCCCATAGAGGGTTGATGGGCCCTGAAGGGACACCAACTATTTAATAGTTAATTTATTCCACTTTTCGCTGCCCCCGTCACCCATAGTGGCCCCATAAGTCCTGGAAGACACCATATATTTACATATTAATTTGTTTGATCTTTGCCTGCACCCTCCCCTTTCCATAGGGGCCCCATGAGCATTCGACGGACACCAACTATTTATTAGTTACTTTATTCAATTTTTGCCTGCCTCTGATAGGGGCCCCATGGGCACAGGAGGGACACCAGGTATTCTTAGATTCATTTATATTAGATTTTTGGCCTGCCCCTTCTGCCTCCATGGGCCCTTGAGACACTCTAACTATTTATTATTTAATTTTTGCCTGCCACCTCCTGCCTCCAATAGAGGTCTTATGGGCCCAGAAGGGACACCAACTGCGTATTAATTATTTTATCCGATTTTCAATCAATCAATCAATCAGGGGGATTATAAGCGCATTACTCACCCGGGAGGGTCTCAAGGTGCTAGGGAGGGGGATGTCAGCAGGTCCGGTTCAGTCGAAGAGCCAGGTCTTCAGAGCCTTCCTGAAGGTGTTCAGGGAGGAGGCACGTCTGATGTCGGTGGGGCGCTCGTTCCAGGTCTTGGTCGCGATGTAGGAGAAGGATCTTCCCCTGCTCTGGCTCTGCGGATGCGCGGGGTTTTGGCGAGGAGGAGGTTGGTGGACAGGAGGTTTCGTTTGGGTACGTGGAGGGTGACTCTGTCGTTGAGGTATTGGGGTCCGGTGTTGTGTAGACATTTGTAGGCGTAGGTGAGTATTTTGAAGGTGACTCTTTTCTCGAAGGGGAGCCAGTGGAGTTTGCGTAGGTGTTGGCTGATGTGTTCGTGTCGGGGGATCCCGAGGATGAGTCTGGCGGCGGTTCTCTGTATAGTCTGGAGCTTGCGTAGTAGAGACTTGTTGATGCCGGCGTCGAGGGCGTTCCCGTAGTCCAGTCTGCTGGTGATGAGGGCGTGGGTGACTGTCTTCCTTGCCTCGGGGGGGATCCACTTGAATGTCTTACGGAGGATGCGGAGGGTGTTGAAGCAGCTGGAGATGACGGTGTTGACCTGACGATTCATGGAGAGGGAGGAGTCGAGTACGATGCCGAGGTTCTTGGCGTGGTCTGTGGGGGTAGGGGAGTGCCGAGGGCGGTGGGCAACCAGGAGTTATTCCATGCTGAGGGGGTGTTTCTGAGGATGAGGACTTCTGTCTTCTCTGAGTTGAGTTTAAGGCAGCTGGTGCTCATCCAAGCTGCAACGTCCTGCATTCCTTCCTGGAAGTGGAGTCTGGTGGTGTTGGGGTCCTTGGTGAGGGAGAGAATGAGCTGGGTGTCGTCGGCATAGGAGATTAGGCTGAGGCTGTGCTGTCGGACGATGGCGGCGAGGGGAGCCATGTAGATGTTAAAGAGGGTAGGGCTGAGTGATGATCCATGAAGGACTCCGCAGTTGATTTCTGTTAGTATGGAGAGAAAGAGTGGCAGTCTGATCCTTTGGCTCTTGCCGGTGAGGAAAGATCTGATCCAGTCGAGGGGGGTGCCTTGTATGCCGGCGTCATGTAGTCTAGCTGTTAGCGTGGCGTGAGAGACGGCGTCGAAGGCTGCCGACAGGTCGAGTAGGATCAGGGCTGCGGTGTGGTCTTGGTCGAGGAGGGTGCAGATGTCGTCGGTGGCGGCGAGTAGGGCGGTCTCGGTGCTCTGGTTGCTTCGGAATCCGGATTGGGAAGGGTCGAGGATGGCGTTTTCTTCAATAAACCTTGTCAGCTCTGCGTTGACGGTCTTCTCGGCGACTTTCGCTGCGAAAGGGAGGAGCGAGATGGGCCGGAGGTTCTTGAGCTCCGTCGGGTCTGCTGAGGGCTTTTTGAGCAGAGGCTTGACTTCTGCGCGTTTCCAGTGGTCGGGGATGGAGCCGGTCTCGAAGGTGGTGTTGATAGTCCATTGTAATATGGGTGCGATGGTGGTGGCGGCTCTGTGGTATATGTGTGGTGGGCGGTTCACTGACAGAATATCGAACAAAAAATATCGTGTGGACAGAATATCGTGTCCAAAATATCGAGGACAAGAATATCGAGTAGGTAAGTGCAAATAGATAGGTATAAATTTACTATTCTTAACTCCAGATCTACGTACCTTGAAGATATATATATCATCAAAGTACATATATGTGGAGTTATATATAGTAAAACTTTACTTACCCATAAGCAATGACCTTCACGATATTCTTGTCCTCGATATTTTTGACACGATATTGTGTCCGACGATATTTGTGCTTTCGATATTTTGTCCACCCACTGTAGTGGGCAGGGGTCTGTGGGGTCCCCGGAGTGGATGCCCTTCATCGTAGCGGCAGTCTCCTCGGTCGTGATTGAAGTCCAGGGGGAGATGGTGGTCTGGCTGGTGTTGCCGCAGGGTGGGGTGGCTGCAGGGATGGGTGTGTGGTCGTTGAAATTGTTGTAGAGGTTCTTAATCTTCAGGTGGAAGTGGGAGCCGAGCTTGTCGCAGAGGTCCTGGGAGGGGGTGATGTCCGTTGATTAGCTAAGGGGCTTGGTGAATTCTTGGATGACGCTGAAAAGTTCCTTGGAGTTGCTGGAGTTGGCGAGGATTCTGTTGTGGATGAAGGTTCTTTTGGTTGTTCTGATGCGTTGGTGGTAGTCTGTCATGGCTTCCTTGTAGGTGGTGTGGTTTTCGGGTGTCTTGGTGTTTCTCCAGTTTTTCTCCAGGCACCTGCAGGTGCGTCTGGCTTCTTGGAGCTCAGTGGTGAACCAGGCGGCTTTCCTGGGGCAGTGCTTGTCGGGGTTGCGTAATGGGCGAGCTTGTCTGCGCAGTTGGCGATCCAAGTGTGGAGTTCCAAAGCTGCGTGGTTGGCGTCTGTTGCAGCAGAGGGGGTGTTGCCGTTGAGGGTGGAGTTGAGTTGTTCCTCTGTGACTCTGCTCCAGTTCCTGCGCGGGGGACGCGGGGCGTGTTCGAGTGGCTTGGGTTTGTTGACGAGGAAGTGTACGCAGTGCTGGTCGGTCCAGGGGGGCTGCGTGGTGTGGCTGAAGTGGACGTTGCCGCCTCCAGCGAAGATGGGGTCGAGAGTGTGTCCTGCCTTGTGAGTCGTGTGGTGACCAGCTGTCTCAGCCCAATGTTTGCGAGGTTGTCGCGGAGGCCTGAGGAGTTGGGGTCGTTGAGGTTGTCGAGGTGGAAGTTCAGCTCTCCTATAAGTATGTAGTCCATGGTGGTGATGGCGTGGGGTGCGATGAAGTCGGTGATGGTATTGGTGAAGAGAGCTTTGGGGCCGGGGGGTCTGTAGGCGAGGGTGCCGCGGAGAGTGGAGTTAGGGCTGCTCTGGACCTGGAAGTGTAGGTGTTCGGCGGCGGGGAAGTTGTCGTTGGATGTGGTGAGGCGCAGGGAGTTTTTGTGTGCGATGGCGATGGTTGGGGCGGTCCTTTCTCTGGATCTTGTATCCATCTGGGAAGGCGACGGCGATGTCGGGGGCCGAGGAGGCGTTTGTCCGGGTTTCCGTGAAGAAGGCGACGTCGGGTGAGAGCGAGTCAAGGAGGTCCCAGATTTCCGTGGCGTGTCTGTGCATCGAGCGCACGTTGAGGAGGATGCATCTAAGGGCATAGGTGGTGTTGGTATTGGTGGTGTTGGTGTCCGTTGCGCTGGTGAAGGTCTGGCGGCAGATGTAGTAGGAGAACTGGCAGTGGGTCATGCTCGGCATGGCGTGCTGGCAGATGTTGTGGTGACCGGGGTTGAGTGCGAGGAGGGTGGAGGCGTCATAGCGGTGGATGGTGGGTGATCCATGGTTCATGTCGCTGGTCGCGGTCGGGTCGCGGATGGGCGCAGATGGGCGCAGACAGGCGCAGACGGGCTTGCCTTTGACGCGCCTAAGGCGTGCCAGCGGCGCGCCCGCTGCGCGCGGCCGCGCAGCAGCTGCCATTAAGCAGGGAGGGGGGAGAGACGTGCAGCTGGGAGGCGGGAGTGGGGACGGTGAGGGGGGGAGGGGCCGAGGGGGCAGAGGCGGTGGCGGGAAACGGAGGGAGGAACACAATCCCAAGGATAAAATTAAGCGCCACAAGAAAACTAATGAAAATAAGCACAAGGCACAAAAAACGAAACACCACACAAAATGGGCACAAGGCACAAATAAACGACATACCAACAAGGGCACAGGGCACAAAAAACAAAATACCAACAAAAGGGCACAGGGCACCGAAGCGAACGAAATACCAACAGAATGGGCACAAGGCACAATAACAGAGGCAATGCAGGCAGGTAAGGGCAGAGCGGGCAGCGGCAGGCATAGAGCGGAGCGGCCTCAAACCCTACCAGGAGGAGGGGATCAGAGGATGGACGGCGGAGCAGAGGACAGCGGAGCTGCTGGGGAGAGAGCAGGCCTCAGACCAGAGGTCAGAGGTCTTGCTCGCGCTCCCCCGCAGCGGCCGCCATTAAGTAGGGAGGGGGGAGGGACATGCAGCTGGGAGGCGGGAGCGGGGACGCTGAGGGGGGAGGGGCCGAGGGGGCAGAGGCGGCGACGGGAAACCGAGGGAGGAAGACAATCCCAAGGATAAAATTAAGCGCCACAAGAAAACTAATGAAAGTAAGCGCAAGGCACAAAAAACGAAACACCACACAAAATGGGCACAAGGCGCAAACATACGATATGTCAACAAGGGCACAGGGCACAAAAAACGAAATACCAACAAAAGGGCATAGGGCACAGAAGCGAACGAAATACCAACAGAATGGGCACAAGGCACAATAACAGAGGCAATGCAGGAAGGTAAGGGCAGAGCGGGCAGCGGCAGGCACAGAGCGGAGCGGCCTCGAACCCTACCAGGAGGAGGGGATCAGAGGATGGACGGCGGAGCAGAGCACAGCGGTGCTGCTGGGAAGAGAGCAGGCCTCAGACCAGAGGTCAGAGGTCTTGCTACTCACTCCCTGCCTCCTATAAGGTCCCCGTGGTTCCTGGAAAGACACCAGGTACATTTTATTAATTTATTTAATTTTTTCCTGCCTCCCATAGGGGCTTTCACGGACCCTGGAAGGACACAAACTGTTTATTAATTGATTGAGTAGTCTATAGTAAACGGTTTTGATTATTTTATTAAATTTTTGTCTGCCTCTCATGTGTCCTAGGTGGTATAGCAAGTATTGTTATATTAGTTTATTTAATTATTGATTTGATTTTTTACATGTTTTCTATCAGGATACCATGGGACATGGAGGGACCCCTAATATGTTTATGTTGATTTATTCAATTTTTTGCCTGCCCTCCTACCTCCTATACGGGCCTCCTATTAATTTATTTGATTTTTGGTCTGCCCCCTGCCTCCCACAGGGTCCCCATGGGCACTCGAGGGATACCAACTATTTATTGATTATTTCACTTGCTTGTGGCCTGCCTTCCTGCTTTACCTGAGCTTTGGAGGCACACTAGGTATTGTTACATTAATTTGCTTGATTTGTGGCCTGCACCTCTGCCTCTCATAGGGGTCCATTGGGTCCCGGAGGGACGACAACTATTATAAATTGAATTTTTATAATACTATAATTATTATTAAGATGATGATGATGTCATCATCCTTCTATGACAGATGAGACAAGCGCCTGGACTTGCAGAATGCTGTTATTCTCTCTCTAACATTTTTTGTAACTACCCCTACCGATCCAATCATCGATACCCTTCTATCCCAAGTTGAAAGATTTATAGTGCTGTTATTTAGTTTCACTATCCATAAATTTCACACTTGGTGGAGCAGATGTGGTGCACGGAGCATCTATAACAATGGCAGGTCAAGGACAGGCAGTGTGCACTTTTTTCCAACAATCTACACCCCACAGTGTATTAATCTACCTGATGATTCAATGATTTGCTAACTTCTTTCTGTGGCTTAAATGTTCATTACATTTACTTTAGTAAATGCTCTCCCTTTACACTGTATTGGTTTATCATGATTTTTGTCTTAGATTTTCCATTCACTCTGTTTTTCATTTTGTTTCATGTTGCAAAATGAGGATCTATCTTTGCTGGTTCACTTGCTTCATTCTGAATAAGGAGAACATTGTTGTGCCTGTGACATCTTCCCTGTTTGAGTCTGTTTGGGGTCACCAGCAGCTAGTCCCTTTGGAAAAATCCCTGCATCAACAGCAAGGCTTGGGGGATGTGACAGAGCATACATTTCTGCTCCGGTAAGACCTGGAAGGAGGGAGTAGCTGAGTTTGGGTAGTAGTATGCATACTATAAACAGGTCTATTGTATTCCGTTGGTTATTGTAAGTAGTATTCCTCCTTAGTGGTGAGTGGTTACTACTAGGTCTGGAGGATAGGGCAGCATACAGATAGTACTAATATTGAATGAAGGGAGATTGGATGCTCTCAGGTGACATCAAGTCATGAAGGGGAGAGGTACAGGTCATGTTTTCCAATACTGATTGTAGGAGGGTGGACTGGAGGCATGCATTGTAGTTTTCTTGGTGGTAAGGAAGCTCACGTCAAGTAGAGAATAAACTAGAGGAAGGATGATGTGGGTGAACAATAGGCCAAATTCCTGTGATGGGCCAGGTAGAGCATCCTTGTTTATGGATGTCATAGAAAAAAAGGACAACTAATGAAAAAACTAATAATAATCATAATAACTGTTAAAGGCTTTAATAAATTGAATCCACACAATATTAAAGTTGGAGACTGTATTCATGTCTCATCATAAGAGGAGCCCACGACCAGGTCCTTGCACGTCCCGAGCAGCGGTCAGAGTGAAGCTCTAACCACAACTTTTATCGAACCAGAACCTGGAATGCCGACCAGAATCAAACCATAACAATCAATCTAATAACTACTACTATGTATCTTGTGATGCAGCATGAGATACACAGCAACTCATATGTATACAACTCCACCCTTCCCCTTATACAAATGAAAACAAATCAAGATAAAACAAATAAAAAAAACACAATACACTCAAGAAGATACACATAAACATAAAAAATGCACATATTTCACTGCATATATCAATATTTAAATCTCACAGGTACAGAAACATTACGACAAGCTCTTCATGCAGTACTGTTATCTCCGTAAGTAGACAATTCTGTAGAGTCAGACACTGAAGAAGAACCAACCTCAGAACCGTGAATCCACAAAGAGCCATCATTGCTGCTAGTACTAGTTGCCTTTGTCAGCAACCGACTTGCCCCCCCCAGACCAAAGGGTAGAAGGAATATGCTCATGGTCAACCTCAAACAAGTTTGCATTGTCAATGTGATTAGCATATCTAACAAAACCTTTCTCTTTAGTTTTTTTAATTTTACTCGCTTGTTCAGCTGAAATTTTAACCAGACTTCTTCTGCTCCACCACCCGTTCTCCTAAAATAGAATGGCACCTTTTTTTTTTTTTACTGTATTGGGTTTCTTTATAATAACCCAATCCCCAATCATAAAATTAACATTTTTGGTATGATGTTTGCTGTCAAAGCAATATTCCATGACATCCGGTTTGTTTTTAGCAATTTCCTTGATACTTGTATTGTCATCTGACCCAAAAGGTCCTTGACCCAATCAGGGCATAAAGCATATCTTAGTAACCTTTTACACATTAGTTTGAAAGGAAACAAACCAGTAACACTATGGGGAGTCACCAAATAGTCCCATGTCTTCCTCCATAAAAAAATGCAGGACAATGTAGTTTGCACCCCCTCTTTCAAAAATGTGTTAACACGTTCAACGAGGCCATTGGAGGTAAAAGACTTCATCTGAGCAGCTTAAAAGTGTGTACCATTGTCGGTAACAATCTCCCTGGGAGGTCCTTCAATTTCAAAAATCTTCTCTAGAAAAGAAATCACAGCTTTGGTATCAGGAGATGACACAAAATCAAAATAGTACCATTTTGAAAAACCGTCAGCCAGTACAATCATGTACTTCATGTGACGGGAAGTAGGCCAAATGGACCAGCAAAATCCAGTGATATTGTCTCCCATGGACCATCAGGAAGTTGGACAGCATGTAACTTGGTCTCGGCAGTTTTTCAGTGTTTGCCGAAACCAAACACGTATCACATTCAGCTATCCACCTATTAACCTGAGCATCCAGCCCTGGCCACCAATAAAATTGTTTGATGCTGCATGTGGTAGCCGAAACCTCTAAATGCCCTTCATGGGAGATGTTAAACAACAGCTTCCTTAGAGTTACCGGTGGATTCAATAGGTCATGTCTAGTTAGAAAACCATCGACCACAGAAAGTTCATTTGATACTTGCACAAAAGTATTTAGCCCTGATTCATGGTTCCTTTCCTTAGGCCAACCAGCTCTCACAAATGTAATGACATCCTGCAATAACCTGTCTTTATCTAAAGCCTCTAGCCATTCTTTCTTTGATAACACATGATTTTGTTCAGCACACCCATCCCCAGTGAGTGCCACCACACATTCTATATATCATTCATCTGACTGTCCTCAGTTTCCACATTCAAAGGCATTCGCAATAGGCAGTCATCTCTGGCGTTCTAGCCACCAGGAAGGTATTTAATGCAGAAATTATGTTCTTGTAGCCTTGACAAAATCCTCACTAATCTGGCAGATGCCCTACCTGTGCCATTGCACATATATATCAATGGCTTATGATCAGTGAAAATGTTGACTTGTGTACCCCAGAGGAAGGTTTTGAATTTGTCCACAGCCTATGCTTCCTGTTCTATTGTGGTGTAATTAGCTTAAGTAGTTGTCAGAGAACAGGAAGCAAAGGCAACAGTATGCTCCTTCATAGTAACCCTCTGGGATAACACTGCCCCTAGTCGGCTCACATCAACCATTATAAAACTGGGTTTCCCAGGTGTAAAGGCACACAGGATCGGTGCAGAAGTGCTCAAAGATTTGATTTTCAAAAAGGTGTCATTAGCCTCTTCTGACCTACTAAATCTTTGTCCTTTTTTGAGTAGCAGTCCTAGGGGTTGAATCACTATGGCATAACCATGGATGAACCGTGAATAATATTCACATAGGCCCAGAAATAAACGCAAAGTGTCTTTGTTGTCAGGTGGAGTGGTTTCTTGTATGGCCTGTACTAATTACATTTTGGGTTTAATGCCCTAATCGGAAATACAATGAGCTAAGTAATCTAATTGATTGACTAGGAATTTGCATTTTCCTTCCTCAACATGATGCCAACATCCTCAAATATGCTATGCGTAGAAACCTTTCCAAAATAAGATTGTGATCCCTGACACAGTCCGCAAAAATATGAACATCATCCTGAAAGGCCTGAACCGCAGGAATTAATTCCAGATAAGATAGTATCCATGAATTTTTGGAAAACACTTGCTGTAGAAGCCAAACCGAAGGGCATTCGTAGGAATTTATAAGCACCAAACAGAGTAATAAAGGTGGTAAGGTCTTCTTGACTCTCTGCAACAAGTGGAATCTGGTGGTACAATGATTTGAGGTCTAACAAAGAAAAAACTTTAGAACCTCCCAAGTTGGTCAATAATTCCTGTACTTTAGGCAAATAATGGCAATCAATTATGATATTCTTATTTAAAGTACTTACATCCACACATAAATGGATCACACCAGTTTTTTTTTCTGACAATTACCACAGGACTAACCCACTCAGAGGATTCTGTGGGTTGCATTACCTCTTCTGAGCATAACTTGTCCAATAACATTTTTAACTCACTTCTAATGCTCATAGGAACTGGTCTCACCCTGTGTACCACATGGTCAGATGGAATATGCCTCTTTATTCCGCTTGCCGTCACCCCGCATGTTGTTACACCGCGGTCGTTACAACGACCGAGTTGTAACAACGCATACCATTACCCCGCAAGCCGTAACAACGACTTGTGGAGGGGGGCGCTGGATGTTCGAATAGTATAATTTACTATTCCAACTCCAGTCTGTGCGGACAGTAGGGAAGGTGTTGGATTTTAAATCCCACACCTTCTCCCCCCTCCGCAAATCGTTGTTACGCCTTGCGGGGTAATGGTATGCGTTGTTACAACGTGGTCGTTGTAACGACCGCGTTGTAACAACATGCGGGGTGACGGATTCGTAGTAAAGGCTGTTTACCGGTCAGATGTCTCCTTGAGCTTTATGTGGTGTTCAAATTTTTAAAGTTTCCTATTTTATCAGAAAAAATACGTGAAAATGTGGAGATTACATTGTCTGCTAACAACTCCTCATCAGATTCAATAAAGGATACCATGGTTGTCAACAACAACTGGGTTTTCTGAAACTGGAATAAGCATGATACCCAACCTGGCCGATTCCTGCCAACCAATAATGTTTCTCCTTTTGACTGCCACATACATTTTTGTGATGCTTTGTCTGCCCAACAACAAAATACCCTAAAATGTCTATATCCTGTTCCCTGAAAGTGTTGGGATTCAGCTAATTGAGTATTGTTCAATTTTTCATTGCACAATGAATCTGATATAATCATAATTGGAGCCCCTGAATCTGCCATCATGGTTAGTAACCAACCACCAATGAGGGCCTGACACCAAGGTCCTTTGGCTTTGCTTGTGACATTTTCCTTAATGGTTAATACCACTCTAGACAATACCACTCTAGACAAATCCATAGCACATTGTCAGTGTTTAACTCAATGCTGTTAACCCTATATGGTGCTTTAGAATTTCTGCAGACACCTTGAAAGCGTCCAACTTTCTTACATTTGTTACACTTTTTGTTGATGGCTGGACATGTAGAGCTATTCGCCATATGTATTTTGGATCCACAATGGTAGCGTACCCCAAACTCTTCTTTTGGGGAATTTTGATACTTTTGTTTTTTGCATAAACGGCAGCAATGCTGTCTGCCCCACAGGGTAGATCTATTGTCGACACACTTTGAGAAATCAGTAGCGATGAGTTTACTAGAAACGATAGACCTCTCTATGCCCTTTGCAATGTCAATTGCTTCAGACAAGCTTGGGTCTCTACAAGATTTTTTGGGATTTTTTTCTATGCCCAGCTAAAAACAAATTGATCTCTGATGTAGACATCAAGTGAGTTGCCAAAATTGCATGAGGAAGCCAACCTCCTAAGTGGAGAGATGTACTCTTCAAATTACTCCTCAACACTTTGCTTGAGTTTGATATATCTGGGCGGAGCCTAACCACACATGTCATCGTGAGCACTTCATCCTGGAATTGCTGGCAGCCATCTTGGGACCAATATAAATGATAGTACCCCATTGAAATGCATTGTAGTGAATCGAAGATTTTGAGGGTTACCAAAAGGAGAACTATAAAGGGTGATAACAGACTTTAGTTACATTAGAATTCATTTGTTGATGGTACCATACTAATTTCAGGAATTGTGGTGTGTTCTAAGGTGATTTTACCCTGTGAAAAACCTTCTGCTGGGATATCATGAATCATGTTTGAGAGAAAACTATTTTCACATGCTTGTCCCATACAGTTTTGGAAGGTGCTCCAGAAGCTAAAATGAGAGCATATTTTCTGTAAATTCACATTATCTTTCTCAGTCATGTGAGAATGAAGTCTGATATTCTCAGTAAAACATGTACATCCAACAAGGGCAGAGACTGTCAGTTGATTCCTTTGTGTTCTACTGCAGCTTCCCAGAGTGTTCTAAAGAACAACTAGAGCGCTAACAGTCTTACTTATGACAAAATTATGGCACACCTGAAGCCATCTTGATTGGAATAAACTGGTAACTCTTAAAACATTTAATTTAAAAAGGAACAAAATGAGGGGGTTCATTTTGTCATAGAAATTATGGTTAGTGCTGTAGAAAGAAAAATTAGGACATGTTTTAAGTGAGATCTCAAATATCTTCCTGTTATATTTCAACAGGAGCAGCCTGTCAGTTGATGCCTTTGTGTTCTACTGCAGCTTCCCAGAGTGTTCTAAAGAACAACTAGAGCGCTAACAGTCTTACTTATGACAAAAGTATGGCACACCTGAAGCCATCTTGATTGGAATAAACTGGTAACACTTAAAACATTTAATTTAAAAAGGAACAAAATGAGGGGGTTCATTTTGCCATAGAAATTATGGTTAATGCTGTAGAAAGAAAAATTAGGACATGTTTCAAGTGTGATCTCAAATATCTTCCTGTTATATTTCAACAGGAGCAGCCTGTCAGTTGATGCCTTTGTGTTCTACTGCAGCTTCCCAGAGTGTTCTAAAGAACAACTAGAGCGCTAACCGTCTTACTTATGACAAAATTATGGCACACCTGAAGCCATCTTGATTGGAATAAACTGGTAACTCTTAAAACATTTAATTTAATGAGGGGGTTCATTTTGTCATAGAAATTATGGATAGTGCTGTAGAAAGAAAAATTAGTGCTAAAACACTACCCCCAGCACGACACCCTACACTACCCAAACATAACTGCACTACCCTAAACCCTAAAACACTACCACCAGCACGACTCCCTACACTACCCAAACACCACTGCACTACCCTAAACCCTAAAACACTACCCCCAGCCCGACCCCCTACACTACACAAACACCACTGCACTACCCTAAACCCTAAAACACTACCACCAGCATGACCCCTACACTACTCAAACACCACTGCACTACCCTAAACCCTAAAACACTACCCCAGCACGACCCCCTACACTACCCATACACCACTGCACTACCCTAAACCCTAAAACACTAGCCCCAGCACGACCCCCTACACTACTGCACTACCCTAAACCCTAAAACACTACCCACAGCATGACCCCCTACACTACCCAAACACCACTGCACTGCCCTAAACCCTAAAACACTACCCCCAGCACGACCCCCTACACCACCCAAACACCACTGCACTACCCTAAACCCTAGAAAAGAAACGCCCACCCCATGCCCAATCCCCCTGACCTCTCACTCCTCATGGTTCCTCTCTCCTCATGGTTCCTGCTTCACGTCATCTCTGAGGGGCGGTGCACGTCGTTGTGAGGAAACGGAACAGCCTCTGTTTCCTTACAACGACATGGATCGTCTACATGTTTTTAGAACGCATGGTCATTTACCATACATACCTTTACAACAAAATTAGTTGTAAAGGCATGCGTGGTAAATGACCATGCGTTCTAAAAAAATGCGTAGTAATGACTTCGTGATGTACAACGCATGCGTGGTAATGCATGCGTTGTAATGGTATCGCAAAGTAAAAAAGTTGTTGTAATGGCTGTTTACCGATCGAAGCATGCCTCTGTTCTTCAGTGAGACGTTTATTTGATTAATTAGGAGGAAGGAATGTGTTTTTTTTACCGAAAAGTGCATTCCCGGCTGTTGTATTGTGAAAGTGTCCGCGTGGCCTGGTCTCACTTCCGGTGAGAGATTGGAAGAGTCTGTTTGGATCTAAAGGAGTTCTGTTGTTGGACGGGGCCGGCGCGACATGTCATCAGAAAACATAGCTAATGGAAAGCGTCCTCCCTGAAGTGTGGAGCAGTGCCATGAGAGGTCAACGAGTGTGCGTCCCACCGCAGTATGACCGTACCGCGTGACCCATGTGCCGCCTCCAGGGTACGGGAGGCAGAAGCGGCATCGCAGGACCTCTTGAAGACCGTTGTAGCACTAATTCTACATTTTGGTACTAGGGCATTTTAACTTCGTTGTTCCTGCCAGATACAAAGAGAAGATCCTGTGTTATTCAGTGCCCTCGTTACCTTTTTTGTGGGTTGTGGTGCTTGTCACTTCGCTGCCCCGCCGGTGCACACGACTGGGCACCCCACCTCGTGTGCCATCTGCAGGGCCTCTGCCCTCGGATCACTGGTTTCGGTTTCTGGAGTGGCAACATAAACAGTTGCTCCCAAAGGACTAGCCTGAACACTTAGGTGAATATCCCCTGCACCAGCATTGCACGGAAATTCTTTCCTAGCTCTCCCACGTCAACGAGCACGGCTCCGCTCGCGACACCGTATGACGTCATCGGAGCCATAAGAGGACCTCGTCGGCGTGCTGACGTCAGTTCCACCCATTTTTTCCGTGCCACCGAGGCAAACAGGGGACCGAGACATTTTCACATGTATACATAGTATAATAAATATATATATATTCACTGAAAAAACCATAGGTTTCAGGCACGTTATAGTTAGAAATTAGCATTTAAAAAACCTTAGAAATTCACTGAAAAAACCATAGGTTTCAGGCACGTTATAGTTAGAAATTAGCATTTAAAAAACCTTAGAAATTCACTGAAAAAACCATAGGTTTCAGGGGCGTTATAGTTAGTTGGACATTTTACTCATACAAAACCATAGAAATTCCCCCGTTATAGTTAGTTCAGCTAACTATAACTCGGCGCCCGCAATGCACTGCTGATGACGTCACATATTACATCACTCATGACATGGTCAGTGACATCACTCATGACATCACTGATGACATCTCAAATGACATCACTGATGACATCACTGATGACATCATCCAGTGAATGTGTGTTTTTCTGAAAATTAAATATGTTTTATATATGTATATCTCAAGGTCGATGGAAGAATAAATGGGTATATAAGTTTCTAAATGGATGATTTTTTTTGTAAAATTGATTGTATAACTGACTAAGTGTATCTTAGTGAATACATGGGTTAGTGAGTAATGTTTAAATATGAAAATATCTGTATCAGTCTCTCACTTTGTGTATAAGTGGCTGCATGGGTTGGTTAGTAGCTACATGAGTGTCTATATGGGTTATTAGTTGGTTTTTTGAGTATCAGTATGAGTGTCTGAGCGGCTGTATGGTTCGGTGGGGGGTATTACTTAGTGCATAGATGCATGAATGAGTGACTCACTGTTTGTATGTGTTGAAGACAGCATGTATGCAGGACTGTATAGGTGGATGAGTATGTGTATGGGTGTGTTAGTGAGTGAATGACTGTCTCAATAGTGTCTTTATGAGTAACTACATATGTTTTAAACTAGTATATGTGAGTATTGGTGTATATAAGTGAGTATATGTGAGAGTGAGAGATTGGAAGAGCTCCTGTACAAATAAGTAGGTGTTTCTATAAGTGATTGTTTAAGAGAGTAAGTATGTGTACGTTTCTGTGAAGTAAGTGTGGTAGTGTGTGTATAACTGTATATGCAAGTAAATGGATGTTTGATTCTTTGTTTGCATGTGTGACTATGTGTGTGAGTAACTCTATGGATGAGTGGCGGTGTGTAACAGGATGTATAGGTGTATGAGTACATATGATGAGTGAGTACATGAATGAGTGACTGAATAGGGACTGTTGGTGAATGAGTGGATGTGTGTGTAGATCTTGGAATTACTGAATAGGTGTGTTGTAAGTGGTATTGGTAGGTCCATTGTTTTGAAAATGTTAGTTTGTATTTTTGAGTGTGTGTATCAAAGGTTATATTAGGGTGAGAGGAGGTCTGCCACTCTATCACAAGGATGATGTCATCAGTGATGTCATTTGAGATGTCATCAGTGATGTCATGAGTGATGTCACTGACCATGTCATGAGTGATGTAATGTGTGACGTCATCATTCTAGCAAGACACTAAGAGGCATATTTACAAACCCCTTGCACCCATGGATTCTAATGCATTCCCAGATTTACAAGGTTTCGTAAACCTGGGAATGCGTCAGATTCTAACGCCTCCCTAGGGAAGGCCTCAAAGTGGCACAACGAGGAGAAATACCTTTATTTCTACTCGTTTTTTCCTCTTTCTTTGTGTGCGTTCTACAGCACACATAGAAGGAGGAAAACGCCATCAATGATTGTTTTTGTGCAGGAAGGTGTCAGCGCCGGCACCCTTGCACCATTGTGCAAGCGTGCCTGCATTGGTTGCCAGTGCAGAGGAAAGCACAGTGATGCATCATATTGTTGTAAATATGACACATCCGTGCACTTTCCTAATGACTCAGCTCGGTGCAGCAAGATGGCTTGAAGCGCTGCACTGCATCATTAGCTTGTAAATATGCCCCTAGGTTTCCCATAAAATTTGTTAGCTAACCTCGCTACAGCCTCTGCATATTCATTCTAAGTGCCAAAACTGTCTGAAGGGGCATCCAGCTCAGGTAGGTTGTCAAATATTTGTCACCCTTCATGTCCTAAATGACTGAACAGAAGCGTCATTTTTCTTTTGGAATAAAAAGGTTTTGCGACTATGACAATCATATAATTTTCAAAATTATGGAACCAATGTTTTCATCAATGGGTGGTTTTCCTGGATTCTGTAGAAAAGGTGCAAATTGTGCATGCCGGGGAATACAAAGTTATTGTAGTGCATTACTGTAAACAACACTTACTAAAATCATTGTAACAAGGGTTGCCAACCAGGAGAATGAGAAAGAGTAAAATTAACAGTTGTCTGACATATGTCAAATTAAACTACTGTCCGTAAATTATACACATAAGCAATAATATTAAATTCTGAAATGTAAAACAATCAATTAAAGGCACATTGTTAAGAATTTCAAAAATGTGATGTAAATAAAGTATGCTGAACAGTATGCCCAAAAAATCAACTTTAGTAATGTTTGGCAACCCAACTGTTTTAAATGACAAAGTAATCAGTCCCTCAAGTGGTGTGCCTGTCACCGTAGTAGAGCATTTAGGGTTTGTTCTAAAGAGTACACAATAAATACCGTGACAGGCTGCAATATCGAAGGTGTGTCTGTCACAGAATTACTCACACAGAGAAGATCTGTAACCGGCCTCAAGATTAAAGGTGTGCCTGTCACTGAACTCCTCACAAGAAAAAGCTTTGCGACAGGCCTCTCAGTTAAAGGCGTGCCTCTCATCAAAATCTTACTTGTCTGTGCCACTTCTTATGATTTTTAGGTCTCGCCTGAGCCAGCGCATGCGATGCTCTGGCGAGACATTTAGTGAGTGGGCTTTAAAAAGCCGACCACAGCTTTTTGTATGGCCTAGAGCGTGCGGTTACGCGCACAGTTACGAGCAGAGGCGCCATCTGGCTTTCCTCGTCATGGCTCATTAAGCGCATCGCTCGCGGCGCGCGATCACTTTCACTTTCGCGGCCGCGTCACTTTCACGGCCGCGCGGCCAATGCTAGTTATTTATTTGAGGTCCTTTATGCTTTCTTTTCTTGTTATAACTGACCTCTAAACCTATGTATAGTTGAGATCTAAAATGGAGGAATGTAAAGTACATTGGGTTGAACAAAACAAAAAGTCTTTCTAATCTGCACTATTCCTCCATAAGCTTCTGACTTCTCAAACATTTTGTGTCTATGCAAGTACAGCAACTTTAAATGACTAAAGTGCTCATGGTCAAAACTGAGTTTATTTGGTTTCCTCTTTTACCAAGGTGATGGAGGTCCACTCATTTGTGATTGCATCTTATTATTTGAACCTTTAAGAACTAGGCCATTTATTTCCGAAAATAAATTGTTCTTCGTAGCCCGTACGTTTAATGAAGTGAAACTCTGTATTTGTGATGCTGTGTGTAACATTATGCTACCGCTACTCAACCACGTTACGGTTGTGCCAAATTCTGCTGCTTCATCTGTTGCAATTACTCCAAGAACTAATTGTAAGACCGCGGTATTAAGGCGCTTGCGTTTTTTCTTTGGTTTCAACTTTGCCCACCGCGTGTCTTTGCTGCCTTCTATCCTGGCACTAAGGTCTTTATTTGTGCATAGCCTACTGGAAGGCCAGTACCGTGTTGTGACTCCATCTTCCAGCTGATTGCTGTGGGTCTAGCAGTGCGGCTTCGAACCGTTTGCTAATAATTTCTTATCTCCAGCTTGCATTACTCCGGAGATGTTTTATGGGGGTTCTGTTTTACAAATGCAGCTCAGACGGTTACATTTTAACGCTTCCTGCCCACCAACTGCTGAAGCAAATTACCCATCTTTTTCCACTAAACCATTTATCAGGTCCATTCTGTTAGTTACTACATCTGCTGTTTCCGAAGAAAACTTGTTTGGCAAAAGTCTTTTAGTTACTAGCGGTCAGTGGTTAAAATGGCGTTGGGCAAACGTTTGTTATTTTCTCTTATTAATCGTAGTGGCTTTGCATTATCTCCCTGAATGTAATGTATTGCTGGTTTTGACTCACTTAATTCCATTGATATAATTATCACATTGCTTAAACGTTGGGTTTGTGGTGAGCTTGCCTTGAAACACTATACTTGTCCTGTGGTTCTCGTCTGACCAGTATTCATTTCTCTGCTTGAGTTTGTACAGCAAACGTCGCGTGCAGTTTCCTGTTCAAATATTTTTTCTTTTAAGTGCAGGGTCGTAGCCTGATTTTAAATCTTGTACTGTATTGCGGGTGCTTAACTCATTGTAGTTATCAATGGCGTGATTAGTGTCAACATGACACCCTGCCTGTGCGGTAAATCAGTTCTCGAATACCGTCACATTTTTTTGATTCTACATTTAGGAATAGCGCATTCAGCCCGGTTGAAATAACGATCTCCAGCACATGTGCTGGTGCTATCTACTTTTGCACCCCTATGTGTACTGTAATTTTGCTTCCCTAATGAGTTCGCTATTATATCCACTGGTAGAGTCTGCAAAATGTGGACAGAGCACGTGAACCTGGAGTGGTGACCCTGCTAATACTTTTGTGTAGCCATGCAAGGGCCTAATGCACATATGTGCCGAAATTGTTTCTCTTGCACCTCCCAGATTTAGGCAAATTTAATGCCATCTTCCAGTGAAACATATTTTTGACAATGAAATTGAAAATCTAAAAAAACAAGCTTTGGTAAAGCCTGTAGGTCTCTCCTTTGCGGCCTATGCCTTTGATGATGCCTTTTGGAAATGTTGTGCCGCATGGCCAAAACAAAGAAAACAAGCATTGGCATAGCCAATAGGTCTCGCCTTTGGAACCTTATAAGTATTTAGTTATGCAGTACAATATCCTTGGTGCAACATCAACTGTTGCATGGCTAAACACTTATAAGGTCCCAAAGGCGAGACCTATTGGCTATGCCAATGCTTGTTCTATCTTGCTGGGGTCCCAACCGAAAATGGCAGCCACATTGCGTCTGGACGCTGTGTAGTACGTGCCCGACACGCTGGCAGGTTTGATTCTGCTAATGACGCAGAGAATATGTGCGCGCACACCGCGAGCTCTCCGGAGCTTGATCAGAGTGTGCCGTGTGTGTGAGGGGTAAATCAAAAAGTCACAAAAACCACTGGTGAGCATCTTCCACCCTTAAAGGATTGTAGATGGCAACCACACTTAAATAGTATGAGCAGGAAGAATTCCAGCAATAATCCACCAGTCGGTGAGCTCCTGAGCGTTGTCCACTCGTCGCCATTATATGTTGAAGGCTTTAATAAATAGAATCCAAGCAATATTAAAGTTGGAGACTTTATTCATGTCTCATTATAAGAGGAGCCCACAACCAGTTCCCTGCACGTCCGGAGCAGCGGTCAGAGTGAAACTTTACCACAACTTCCAACGAGCCAGAACCTGGAGCGTCGGGCAGAATTAAACCATAACAATCAACCTTATATCTACTACTGTGTAACTCATGACGCAGCATGAGATACACAGCAACTCATATGTATACAACACCAGTAGCTAGGTGGAGCATCCTTGTTTATGGATGTCATAGTAAAAAGTACAACTAATGATAAAATTAAGAACAATCATTAGAATTTAAACCACAATAATACATTTAAAACCCATAAGCAGTAAAAAATAAACTGCTTATTTTTATGGAAAATAAATCCACTGACGCCACCTGCAACAGGCCCCCCATTCTCCCTAATGAAATAGCCCTTCCAAATGATCAAGTTCCTTTTTCAATCTCCCTCTCACCCTCCTTTAGATCATTAATTCTATTGACAGCCTTTCAGAGGAGGACCCCTACTGTTAAGGGGGAAGTGGTGGTGGCTGCAGTGTAGGAGGAGGATCCACTCTGCCACCTGCAGTGCATGAGGTGATGCTGCTTTGTCTTTGGTTTCACTGACTCTGCACTGGTTGTAGGGACTCCTGTAGCTTCCTCCCCCTCCTGCTCCAGTTTTACCAGCCCGCAATATGCCACCATGATTGCCTCCATTTGTTGGAGGCAGATATTGCTGAGCATCTACTTCCCTCAAGCAACTGTACTCCTTAGGGTATCTGTGGAGCTTGGGGATGGACCTCCAATGGGAAAAGTAGGATTTTGACCCGAGGAAACAAGAAAATAACATGCATTGTAGCATCCACTGCAAGCACATTTGTACAATTATTCAGGCACACTGAGATGCTGGTTCTCTAGGGCCGCTGGGATTTTTTTGTGTGATTCTGTATTCCTGTGACTTACAAATGATTCCCATAACTACTATTTGCAGAACTTTGCATTAATTAATTTACCAGAAGTGCCTTCATAATTTAAACAAATTTGTGTTCAAAGGGAATAAAAATAGAAAAGCGTTGGGGCCGATTACGAGTTTGGCGGCGCTGCGCCGGCTCTCTGCCGGCTCTCCGCCGACACAGCACTACCAAAGCTGCGCAAGGATTGCCTGCCTTATTACGAGTTGAACTTGTGTAAGGCAGTCGGTCCTTTGCCTTTCCCATGGCGGTGCCTGGAAAACAGGCACCGCAATGGAAACAGCACAAAAGTTCCAGCACGGCATGGACGTTGACGTCCATGCCGTGCTGGAACTTTGGGGGAATACAGACAGGGGGAGCACATGTTGTGCCCCCATGAATGTATCCCCATGGCTGGGAGTATGGGGCCCTGTAAGGCCCCCTTTGTTCCTGTACCACCAGCCTTTTTATGGTGGGGCTTCTTCCATAAAATGGCTGGTGGAGCAGGAACTCGTAATATGCTCAGCGGGACTGCACCAGTCCCACTGAGCATATTACATTGTGGCGCAGCTCCGCCACCACCAGGGAACAACTGTTCCCTGGCACGCTGCAACGACTTTTAGACTTGTAATGCGGCGGATGGACCACCGCCAGCGCGAGTGCGGCGGTCTTACAACTGCAGCACTCATAATCAGGCCCTTCGTTTTTACCTGCTATGAGTAAATTCACTAAGAGAAGAATGACCATTGATGAACCCTTCTTAAGTTCAGATGACTAGGTCACAAATTACACAAGTGATTCATTGGCCTCGGCTGCAAAAAGTTTGAACTCTGCTCCACCTCCATTTGTGATCTTGTCGAATTTCTCTTCTCATAGCCATCTGAACCTATTTCCGTAGACTAGCTACTCCAACCCAGCAATATTAGGAGCTAGATTTTATTGTTTAGCATGTGTAGGCCGTACCTTACACAAATTTCACATCCTACTGTGACATTGTGTCAGTCAAAAATAGTTCGATTTCTCCATCCTGTACGGGTATCCATTACATCATAAAAGTCAAACACACTCTTCCTAATTTAATGAAGCTCCATAGAAGATTTAATTCAAATAATGGATTGCTTAAAAGGTCTTTCCGACATCAACATTATTTCTTTAAAGCTCATTCATGGAACCTTTACAGTTCTTCGATTGAACTTCTCTCCACTTGCTGCTGCTCAGTTCTTCTTGCATCTTCTAAAGTGCCCCTCATATCTAAATAATATCCTGTCTGCATCAATGTGTCTTTGAAGTACTTGTGAACTATGTTTTCTTCCATATGCCTAGATGACATCAGGGAGCCCAGTGCATACTTGATATTTCTTGTCTCTGCAAAACAAGAGATGTTTTAAATGTTTTTCACACTGATCCAACAGTCTGTCAAACAAATTCAGATAATTGTCAATTGAGCTATTGCCATATCTACAGTATAATAGTCTTCAGTGGCTGCCAGACTACATATATCAAGAGAGTTTTATAGGACTAAGAAAAAACATGCCAAATCTATACTCATCCGGAAAGCATTAGTATTGAAGTACTAGTATATCCATCAACCAATCAATCAATCAGGGGGTTGTATAGCATGGCTACTAAACCCGTGAGGGTCTTGAGGCACTGAGGGGTGGGGGAAAGGGAGCAGCTGATCCATCTGGGCACTGGGGTTCAGTCCAAGAGCCAGGTCTTGAGATCCTTCCTGAATTGTGTCAGCGACGGGGATTCCCTGAGGTGGAGAGGCAGGGTGTTCCAGGTCCTGGCGGCGAGGTAGGAGAAGGATATTCCTCCGGTTCTGGTCTTGTGGATCCGTGGGACGGTGGCCAGGGCCAGTTGGGTGGAGTGTAGGTGTCTGGTGGGTACATGGAATGAGAGGCTGTGGTTCAGATATGCTGGTCCTGCACCATGGAGAGCTTTGTAGGCGTGTGTGAGGAGCTTGAAAGTGATTCATTTGTTGACTGGGGGCCAGTGGAGTTCTCTGAGGGTTGTTCAGTGATGTGGCTGCGGCGAGGGATGTTGAGGACCAATCTGGCTGTGGCATTTTGAACGTTCTGTAGTTTCCTGAGGAGTTTCTGGATGACGCTGGTGTAAAGTGCGTTGCCGTAGTCGAGTCTGCTGCTGCTGAGTGTGTGGGTGACCGTCTTTCTGGATTCGGTGGGGATCCATCTGAATGTCTTTCGAAGCGGGCGAAACGTGCGGAAGCATGATGAGGATACAGCGTTGATGTGGCAGTTTATTGTGAGCGAGGAGTTCAGTATGATCGTGTGTGATCAGTGTGGGGGTTCCCAATGCCACGGGCCACCAGGAGTAGTCCCAAGCTGAGGGGGTGGGTCCAGGATGAGGAATTGGGTCTTGTCTGAGTTGAGTTTGAGCCAACTGTCTTTCGTCCAGGTGGCAACGGCCTTCATCCCGCTGTGGAAGTTGTTTCTGGCAGCTGTGAGTTCATTGGTGAAGGAGACAATCAGCTGAGTGTCGTCGGCGTAGGAGACGATGTTAAGTCTGTGGTTCCTAACGATGGCTGCGAGGGGGGCCATGTAGATGTTGAAGATGGTGGGGCTCAGAGAGGAGCCCTGGGGCACTCAGCAGCTGATCTCTGTACAATCAGTCATGAAAAATATTGATTGATTAGTAGAAAACCACCAACAGTATTTTACAGTATCAAAATGTCAAATAATGCTTTAAAATCAATTTTACAATGTTTGTACAAGTCATATAGAATGTCACAATCCAGACTAAAAAGTACAGCATATTCACCAGTTATGATTCCATATTCTACAAAAATGGGATTTAGGATATACCTCCTTCACAGGCGAATTGTGGGCAAAAGCACAGCATATCGAGTAGTGGTTCAGTGTGACACAGCATACCTAAACAGCTGCAACCATTGAAGTCGAGTGCCGTAGCTAGACCTACTGCCACCCGGGGTGGATCCTCAGTTTGCTGCCCGGAAGGGGGGTGGCCGATAGACTACCTATTCTGAGGGATGGGGGGAAGGTCTGGCGCCCGACGGACTAATTGTTCTCGGGGGCAGGGGGATGGTGGTATTCGACAGACACGACTTGCTCACCTCCGCTGCCCCCAAAAACAGTGCCTCCCAGGGCAAACTGGCCCTCTACCCCCTAGCTATGCCACTGTTGAAGTCTTATTATAAACTCATATTCCCTATGGTCTCACTATTTATAGTTATTGAACTGAATGTCATGGATGACAGTATGGAATGACACTCAAAGCAGGTCCAGTGTCTGTATTTTTCATTTAAAAAAATACAGAGAGTGACACAGATTCTTTTACATCTGTATTTATGAGTACAACGTTAATAAAAGTGGAAAACTGAGAGCTGCACTTGTAAACTACTGGGAATATACCCCCAATACCTTCTAAATCACAGTGTAACATATTTTCTGCTCCCCGCGATGCAGAAATGAAAGAGGACTAACCATGAGGAACACAACACATACCTACTCCACAGGGGAGAGCCAAGCCTGACCTGCTAGTCCACATCCTTGCTGTTCCTTATAAGTAACCCTAGATGTGTGTCTGCTTCTTTTTGCATTGCAAGTGAAGCAATAACTGGATATTTCCTGCTACTCTGAGTTGCAAGCAATTCAAAGGTTTTAATGAGCATTGCTATGGAAGTACAAACAGGTTAAACCCTCACAGGTTCTCTGGTCTTTCTTCTGCATCTTCAAAGTTCACACTTTCTGTAGCATTTAGCTGTTTTGATCCTCCTAGAACAATTATTGCACACTCTGTGCTTAAAGTGTACAAAAGTTCTAATGTCCTGATTCTGGTCCATACTACTCTTGAATATATGACCGAAACGTCAACAATAGAACCCAAAATCAGCATTTGATTTAATGTATTTAACTTTGTCATCCTCTTCTTTCATGAAGTCTTTGTGATTAACTGTACAACTATACATGAAACTTTTTTAACACACACAAAAATGTATGATGATACAGTTTTTTATTCATAGCAGATATAGCGACATCATGAATTCTATGCATCTGGAAGTTGTTCTGTGTCACTGTGATGGTCTGAGTAAAATTTATATGCAATTACCCTTGAAGTATTAAAGAAAGGTTCTTATTTTTTATTTCCAGTGCAGAAGAAAATTAAACGATAAACCCTTGGGGTCCTACATATTTGTTATCACACCCTGGCCTCAACCTGAAAAATGTATGTGTCTGTCTGTAACGTAACTGGTGCTCATGTAAATCTCTCCGATACCTTCGGGTCGAGTTTGCGCTATATAAAACTAAAAAAAAAAAGAAAACTGAGGGAGAAAGGGGCTACCACGTATGTTCTTTGGGAATGGATCATGGCCATCGCAGCACTGGCTCATAGAATAATTCCCAGCATGTGGATAGGGCTCCTCTCAGCAACAAAGAGCAAAGAGTTCAGAAAAAAGGCAAGGTCTGAGAACTGAAATGCCTCAACTTTCAAGTGGAAAATAAAGTGCAACACCGGATTTTCAAAAATCAGAGACAATACTCTTAACCTAAAAGATGAGAACCTTGAGAGAAAGCATGATTTAAGGTTTTGGTGCTAAGACTGGTGCCGCCTTTAATTATGGCGAACAAAGCAAACACAAGGATATATTCATGCACACATATATTTCTTTAAACCCATAACTATTCTACTTTTTTTTAAACGTACAAATTCTCATAAATAAATTACAAACTCAAGGTGATTTTTATTGTTAAAATCAATTTTTTTTACATTATTCCTATCAGTTACATCTAAAAACAAAAATATCCTAAATTCTAAGTTCAATAAAGGGAAACCCAATCGATTTAGCATAAGGTCAGGGAATGGATGTCAAATGATGGGAAACGACGGGGAACTAAATATCACCTTGAATGTGCATACATCCAGGGTAGAATCTGATGCCTGGTGCCGCCGGGCAGGAGAAAGAAAGCAGGGTGTCCGGCGCTTGTAGAGAGAAAACTCCCTGTATGTGAGACAGGGCCCATTCTAGAGGTTGGGCCCACCCAAGGAACACCCTGGCCTATCTAAGGCCATTCAGAACTGAAAAACAAAGACTTTTCACCTTAATGTTCCACAGGGGCGTGCAGGCTCGTGGACCCTCACATCGTTTATTTTAATGATTTGCAACATTGACATATGACACCTTCAGGCCTGGGGAGAGGTGTGAAGTCAGCAGAGTTTATTAGCTGCTGTGATGCACAAATGACCAGCACAGATATCCTGAAAACTGAATCACCATTCTGGGCTTATTGCATCGTAGTTTTGAGCTTCAATGCTTTTCAAAGTAAAAAGCTGCCAAAGTTTTTTAAAAACGTGAAAAGCTGTAAAGCAGCAGAAACATTTATGCTGCTGCACAAGACCAGGAGCATGTTGCGGTCTTTAAGATCTGCAGCTTAAGGTTCTGACGAGCAGCCCCCTCCCCCCGGTCTTAAAGATCTGCAGCTTAAGGTTCTGACGAGCAGCCCCCCCCCGGTCTTGAAGTTCTGCATCTTAAGGTTCTGACGAGCAGCCCCCCGGTCTTAAAGATCTGCAGCTTAAGGTTCTGACGAGCAGCCCCCCGGTCTTAAAGATCTGCAGCTTAAGATTCTGACGAGCAGCCCCCCCCCGGTCTTAAAGATCTGCAGCTTAAGGTTCTGACGAGCAGCCCCCCCCGGTCTTAATGATCTGCAGCTTAAGGTTCGGTCGAGCAGCCCCCCCCCCCCGGTCTTAAAGTTCTGCATCTTAAGGTTCTGACAAGCAGTGCCCCTCGTTCTTAAAGTTCTGCATCTTAAGGTTCTGACAAGCAGTGCCCCTCGTTCTAAACGTTCTGTATCTTAAGGTTCTGACAAGCAGTGCCCCTCGTTCTTAAAGTTCTGCATCTTAAGGTTCTGACAAGCAGCCCCCTTCTGCATTTTAATGGTTCTGACGAGCAGCCCCACAGCTCAGTCTTAAAGTTCTGCATCTTAAGATTCTGACAAGCAGCCCCCTCGATCTTAAAGTTCTGAATCTTAAGGTTCTGACAAGCAGCCCCCTCGATCTTAAAGTTCTGCATCTTAAGGTTCTGATGAGCAGCCCCACAGCAAAGTCTTAAAGTTCTGCATCTTAAGGTTCTGACAAGCAGCCCCCTCGATCTTAAAGTTCTGCATCTTAAGGTTCTGACAAGCAGCCCCCTCGCTCTTAAAGTTCTGCATTTTAATGGTTCTGATGAGCAGCCCCACAGCAAAGTCTTAAAGTTCTGCATCTTAAGGTTCTGACAAGCAGCCCCCTCGATCTTAAAGTTCTGCATCTTAAGGTTCTGACAAGCAGCCCCCTCGATCTTAAAGTTCTGCATCTTAAGGTTCTGACAAGCAGCTCCCTCGATCTTAAAGTTCTACATCTTAAGGTTCTGAGAAGCAGCACCCCTCGGTCTTAAAGTTCAGCATCTAAAGGTTTTGACGAGCAGCCCCCTCAATCTTAAAGTTCTGCATCTTAAGGTTCTGAGAAGCAGCGCCCCCTCAGTCTTAAAGTTCTGCATCTTCAGGTTCTGACAAGCAGCCCCCTCAATCTTAAAGTTCTGCATCTTAAGGTTCTGAGAAGAAGCCACTCTCTGTCTTAAAGTTCTGCATCTTAAGGTTCTGACAAGCAGCCGGTCCCCCCCCTCCCCGCCCCCCCGGTCTTAAAGTTCTGCATCATAAGGTTCTGACAAGCAGCGCCCCCTCGGTCTTCAAGTTCTCCATCTTAAGGTTCTGACAAGCAGTCTCCCTCCCCTTCCCCAGAGCTGGAAGCACATCAGAGAAAGCAAAATATGTAGCTCCTTTGGTGCTGATTATTGTGCTAAAAATGTCAAAAGCGGACAGATGACAATACCTAAAATATCAGATCAATTAAATACTTTGTTGTTTTTTTGGCCAGTACCCATTCGTCTTCATGGCCCACTCATGCTTCTTTACGGCCCTCCCAGAGAAAAAATCCTAGATGTGAGAACTATTTTTATTTGAACAAAAAACCAAAGGTCTTTTTATGACCGTACCCGCTGTACAGGAAGAGTGCTTTGGATTTTGTTCGTAGCCATATTCAGGTTGATCAGGTATTTGTCCTGTGATTTCAAGCCCACCAGATTGAGGCGTGGCTACAGATAAGGTCTGATAAAGTGTTATCAGACCTTAGATTTCTACAAATGGTGATAGAGAAGTACTCTTCGTTGTGATATCTATCTGTTGGAAAAAGTGCGTGTAATCTAGACCAAGAAATCTACTTATTGTGGACACCCCGACGTTGATTCAGCTTGGAGTGTCCGGTTTCGTATTCTTATGCCCTGAAGAAGTCCTTTATTGGACGAAACGCGTCGGCTGTCTTTTACACAAGTTCGATACAAATAAAAGAAGAGCCTAAAAAGATTTACATTATGGATATGGATTGTTATATTTTTTCATATTATCATTAAGTGGTGCACCTTTGGTATTTTGTTTAAATTATTATAATCCTGTATTGGATTGAATCGTGGCAGTGGGTGGATTAACGGTGTGCACATATGCGTGATGGGTGATTTCCATCTTTAGAAATAACAACTAGGGATAACGGGTCAGGTGCTTGGTCTCTACAGGGTACATTGCCAATAGTTTGTTTTACTATTTTTATTTGGTTCATAGAAATCAACACCGGTTTTAACTGTTTCACCTGCAAATATAACAGATGTGTACAAAAGCCTCTGCTGATCTAAGCGGTACCCTGACCTTACTCTCCCGGTGGTGGAGGGGGACCAGGTCTTGCTCGTCAGTTTTCATTCTCAAAAGTCTAACGCCCACCCAAACTATTCCTCTGCTCAACCAATGTTCTATAGAACGGTGATCTTTCTCAAGATGAACATCACACATAACCATTGCCACCATGCCTGGCCAATCCTTGGCAGAGTAACCCACGAAGACCCTGGGTTAATCGACCAGACATACCCTTATACCTTCACCACCCCAAGAGATAGTGAGGCCGAAGCCAGGGTTCCTCTTATCACCTGGCATTTGATGTCTTCCCACTGGACGTGAGTGTAAACAAGTTTAACACGACCTTGTAGTTCTGCTGCCTGGGAAGTGGACATTGGCTCTGGTAGCGCTCCCTGGACCTCTCGCGCCCACTGATAATGAGCGGTCAGGGCAGCATGGGGTCTATCCTCCTGAGAAGAGCACTCTAGCTCCCTCTGCTCATGACTACACCTAGCAGGGTCACATACGTACTGATGTCACTCCTGGGTCCGGCCAGTCCCTGAATCGAGAAGGCGTTTCCACAAGGGACTGCACTGACTGAAGCATCACCTAGCTTGAGCACATTCTCTGACTTGTGCTGTCTGGCACTGGCAGCTCTGGGCAACTACCAAGGCACCCTGAAGACATACAAAGGACCTGGGTGATCGTATGACAGGGGGCGAACGGTGGAGGCAATGCCCACCCCACTCAAACTTCATCCACCCCTACTGCTTTTGGGAGAAACATATATTACTCAGTTAACCCGCACCCCAAAGGAGCAGTGTGCCCCTAACTGCAAGTCTAAAACTCTTCAGTGCATGTTTTTTTAAGGGTCAATGTTTACATTATATGATTGTATGGCACTTACAACCATTTGTTTGTTCCTGTATTACTTTTTGAATCACAGTTCTTCGGTACTTGTAGAGTGAAGTCAAAGTGGTTTGTTGACATTGCATTTGGCTGAGTTGTGTATTGTTTGAGGTGACTCAGATTGGCTGGTGGCCAGAGAGATTAGAATAGACTAAGTGATGGATGGCATTGGACGGTGGCCAGCAGGATGGTCGTGTACTGAAGGCCGTTGCCACTTGGGTAGCACTGCAGGCGGAGCCGGATGTTCACTGAGCAGCATCAGAAAACTTATATTTCGAGGCACATTTCCCCATGATATGTTTTGATGCCTTGATGGGGGGAGGAGTACATTGGTGAGAGGGTATAAATGTGTTCGTTTTGAGGCAAACGTGTAGCGCACCTCCTGACTTGGAGATGAATTGTGCACGTGATGGGGCATACGTTGTCTCTAATGAGTCTTGCAGGTTTATGGTGTGGTGTGAGCGCAGTTTGATAAGTGGGGTGAAGCCTGTGCTTGTGAAGTGCAAGAAAGCCGTCACCTGTAGTCATGCGACCCTATCATTGGCTCAGCAGGTGCAGTGGCACCGGGGCCCAGAGCCCTGAGAAGCCAATTCAACCCTGGCTGTGCCGCATTTTACTACCTCAACAGCAGTCAGTGGGGCCATAACATCTGCGCACAGCAGACCACCTGCACCACAGCAAAGGCCACAGGGTTTTATTTATTGCGATTTTATATAGCGCGAACATTACCCGAAGGTGTCAGAGCGCTTTACAAAAGAACCAGTTGCGTTACATAAGGACTTTGGATTATATGAGTTACATAGGAGATACAAATGGAGGAAAATCAGGCTGCTGTCTTGCTGCGCCACCACAAAGAGAGACCCAGTTTGTATCAGGTGGACTCTCAAAATGCCGCGTTGCCGGGGAAAAGGGACTGCACAAACGGCAACAGATAATTTTACTTTCTGTCTCTTGGAATCTACGAATTGGGGCTATATTAACGGTTAGTCAATAAACCACAAAAACTGACTGACTACGCATGCGCCTTTGAGCCATCTGCAGTCGAACCTGGGTGGCTTCTTTTCAATCTAGCACAAACACCAGCGCACTGGGGAGTCGGGCAGCGCGAAATAACGCACCTCGGCAGAAGAGCACCCAGATCCAATCTCCCGTCCTGCGAGCTCAGAAGCTGCGCGCAGGAGATGAAGTTACAAGCCGAGATTTACACCATGGCAGCTTTATCGCTGCTGCCAGCAGGAGTTACTGCGAGCTAAGTGCCTCCTCTCTCAATTGCCTTTGTAGGTGGTTGTAAATTTCTAGCCAACCCACCACATAGCCCGGCTCCAAACGGTGGCAGGTGTGAGATGTTCCTGCTTTTGCCACCTTTGACCTCTTATTTCATTTCAGCGACTTGAGATTTTGTAGGACAGAGGCTATAAAAAATCCAATAAACACACTTATTTTGCCATCTTAAATTTCCAGAAATAGAGAGGAACATTGAATGTCATCCCCTGTTCTCAGGATTACAATGTGGACAGCTGGACAGAATTTGAAATCCCTTGAAATAAAGTGCTCTTTTTTGCGGGGAGCGTTTTCTGTTCTTTCTACTGTGCTGTCTCTTTAAGATGCACGTCGAACATTGCCAACTTTCTGTTTCAATCAGGTTCACGAAGCATATGGGTCTGTCACTTTATAATATGATTTTTCTGTTGAAAGTCAGATATAGTAGACAGGGAGAGATAGCGCATCTCATCATGCCAGGCATTTTATCCGACCAAGAAAATGTTAGTTTATGAGCTACGGAAAGTGTAAAGCATCTATCTATCTATCTATCTATCTATCTATCTATCTATCTATCTATCTATCTATCTATCTAGCTATCTTTCTATCTAGCTATCTTTCTATCTATCTATCTAGGATAGATAGATAGATAGATAGCTAGATAGATAGATAGATAGATAGATAGATAGATAGATAGATAGTCTCTTTAACTATTAGATAGAGATCAAGAACTGACAGCATCACGATCTTGGTAAATAAACTTCAGAGAGTCCACACCCATTAAAAAAACTGAAAACTAGCAACTAAGGGCGTGACACGTGGAGGTGGGTCATTGAAGCCAACCACTGCTTTGTTTCCAGGTCTTGTGCCACCTCCATGATTCAAGCACTTGCCCAATAACCCTGCACACGTCTTGTGCCGTTCTGTTCAGAAGCAACATAAGAGTTCTGGGGGAGGGGTGGCAGGGGTTAAAAAAGGTTTTCAGGAGGCAGTGGGAAAATAAATGAATTGGAGTGCTAGTTTCATGAGTCAGTGAGATCAACACAGAGAAAAGTTCTAAAATTGTTGGGTGAAGACTAGGAGTGGACGAATAATTCAGCTCCGCCGGCGGGGTTCGCGGAGTTTATCCCACTCTGCGTTCCGCTTGGAACACTGGGTTCTGGCAAAAGTCAGCATACAGACGCATGGTGGAGTTTGTTCTTGCACTCAGCTCTCCAATGTTAAGTTGGCGAGTGCGAGCAAGTCTTTGCATCCTCTAGTGCGATTTCCAGGTGCTAGAACGCCTCCGGGCGAGATTTCTAAACTCGTACAGTCGTGGCAGGTCACAACCGTTCATATTGAGAAAGCTGCAGCGCGAGTGGAAAATCGACTCGAGTGGTAGAAAGAAGCAGCACCCTCTGGTGAGCGGCATGGTACCATTTGTGCTTTTTTTACAGTGCAGAACAAGTTTCCGGTTCTAAAAATCAGTGTGAGCAGTGATATGTGCTGAATTCTGCCCACTTGCAGAACTCCACAGAATCTCGCGGAGCTTTTGTAAAACTCCATGGAATTCCACGGAGTAAAACTTCACGAGTTCCGTCCACCCCTATTGCAGACTAGTTCAGATTTAGGAGCAAGGCTTTCAAGACCGTGATTGTTCATGTCCTGATTACTTACTGGCAGGGCTATTGGAATTATATGACAGGAGAGGATCAAATTATGCAGCAAGGTTGACTAAATTATGCAGCAATAAAATGACAATTATGCAGCATAATGCAGCACATATTGTGGAAGGACTACTTCATTATCTTGTAATTTTTACACGTTAACACTGCCTAGGCAAATGTTTCAACTCATTAGCAACAGATTAGCACCCAAATACAGCAATAAGCAACCGATAGGTGATCAATCAACCTTTGAGAAGGGCCATTAACTACACAGCAACACATGTTGACTCATGTTGACTCATTCTTTTATCCATATGAGCGAGAATTTTTTTTTTTTGTTAAAATCTGAAAATTATGCAGCAGATGATGGATTATGTGGCGTATACCGCAGGTCCATAATTATGCTGAAATCACTGCAGGCACAGAATCACATGAATCCAGAGCTGTGCTTACTGGTAATCTTCATCATTCTAAATTCTACTAATTCTCATCCCATTCATTACTAAAGAGGTGAATTCCACCACAAGAGACAAGAAATCTCCAGGAAATGCTAAAAACAAAAGCCCCACTAACCCTTACCTGGATGCCATAAGAGGCCTGGAATTTCCAGCATCCTCTTTTCACTATGAAGTATTGTTAAAGGCCAATATAACGTGGGAGTGTAGGCATGGTGTAATGATTAGTACAAGAATGAGTTCAAAAAAGTGTAATGAAGATTACTGGTAAGTAATCAGTATATTACCTCTACATCCACCTTCCTCATCCCAGTCATTCATATTGAAATATACTTACAGTTTCCAGTTTTCATGTAAAACCGATTATAACTGATATAACACCACCAAAGGGAATATTTGTTTTTCAGTAGAAAACAAAAAGTACCGGATTTTGCTCCACTTGTACTGCTTTAGCATCCGTGGATTCCAAACAGTATAAATCGAGCCTTCAACTCTAAGCACTTTTCTTTATTTAATGCGATTTTATATAGCGCGAACATTACCCGAAGGTGTCAGAGCGCTTTACAAAAGAACCAGTTGCGTTACATAAGGACTTTGGATAGCAAGAGTTACATAAGAGATACAAACAGAAAAAATTGCAAATGTACAAGTTGTAAGGTCACTCAAGGAAGAGACACAAACGGAAAAACTCAAAATCACTTAAGAATGGTAGTAAGTACAAAGGTCTACTACATATACTAGTGGTTAGAGTTCTATATATACAAATAGTAAATTCACTCAGGATTACATTTTAACAGCGATTAGGCTTGGACAATTATATATTACATATTTACATATATATATATTTATGAGTTACAGAAGCATGGCTCAGACTATGCCCCACTCGGGGATGCCCATAGTGATGTCATTTGAGATGTCATCAGTGATGTCATTTGAGATGTATCAGTGATGTAATGACTGATGTCACTGACCATTTCATCAGTGATGTAATATGTGAGGTCATAAGCAGTGCATTGCGGGGGCGTACGTTATAGTTAGCTCAGTTAACTATAACTGCTGAATTTCTCTGGTTTTGTACGAGTGAAATGTCAGCCTATCTATAACGCCCCTGTATCCTTAGGTTTTTCCAGTGAATTTCTAAGCTTCTTAAAAAATCTATTTCCTAAATATAACGACTATGTAACCCTTGGTTTTTGTCAGTGAATTTCTAAGGTTTTTTAAAATCTATTTCCCACCTAAAACGTCCCTGTTACCTTTGGCTTTTTTTTGTGAATTTGTACATTTTTTTTAATTCTATTTCCTAACTATAACATCCCTGTAACCTTTGGTTTTTTCAGTAATTTCTATGGTTCTTTGAATTTAAATTTTATTAGTTAAACAGTGTTCTAACTTTTGTCTTTTTTGAATAATTACTATAGCTCTTTTAATTACGTTTACTAAGTATAACGTCTCTCTACTTTTTTTTGAGAATCAGTTTTTCTTATTTATTCATACTGTAGTAGATTGTTTACAGGATGTGTGCTACAAACACAGTTTTTCGCCAATCACATTGATTAATATTAGTTTACACAATATTAAAAAATAAAGAATATGCAGAAGTAGAATATGACAAAATCATACAAAAATAATAAGTTGAAAGCTGTGACGATGCAAAAAGGTAGGAAACAATATACTACATAGGGGTCGATTCCGATGTCGGACAGACCGGAGTCCGTCCGACATCGACAGGAACTGGAACCGAACAACCTATTGTCGTCGGTTCCAGATCTGCAAGTAGGATGCGACCGAACCCTGTTCGGTCGCAATCCTATACTTAACAATGGGAGCCTGCATTCCAAATGGAATGCATGCTTGCTTTGTTAACTGCAGAGGTGCAGTTCAGCCCTGCACCCCATGGCAGCCACCTCTAGGTGCCTGCCACGGGGTGCAGGGATCAACGGGGGGCACCGCAGGTGCCCCCAAGGCCGCCATTCGGCGACCTCGCTCCAATGGGGGCCCTGCTGGGGGCCCCCAAAGACAGTTTCCCACTGCCTTTTTGTGCCAGAAAGACCGGCACAAAAGGCAGTGGGAAACTGCCATCGTACTCCCTCGGCCAGAAAGAGGCAGCCGGGGGAGCACTGGAGGGTTTCCGGATGGTGGACGGGCTCTCTGAGCCCGTTGTAAGCCATACGGAAACCGAGTCTGATTCCTTTCTGACCGAGCCCATCAGAATGGCTCGGTCAGAAAGGAATCCAAACGGCACATTCCGATGCCTGCATCGGAATCGGCCCCATAGAGTAAAAAAAAAGATGGCAGATAACTGATAATCATAGTAAGATGGTGTTAGACTTGGCACCATTGGCGTGGGTCTCCCTTCCATTTTTTTGCTGTTGCCTCTTATGTTTTGCTGGTTTTAGATGCTTTTGGGCACTGTGCCACTGCTGTTCAGTGCCACAGTGCAAGTGCTCCCTACTGTAAATTGATGTATGGATTAGTGACTCCATGATTGGATGATTGGTTTACTTGTCAGTCCCTAGTACAGTGCACTGAGTGTGCCCAGGGCTTGTAAATCCAATGCTGCTGGTGGGCTTGCAGCACTGGTTGTGCCACCCACAGAAGCAGCTTGTAAAATGTGTCTCAGGCCTGCCATTGCAGAGCCTGTGTGCGGTCTGTGACTGCCATGTCGACTTGGCAAGTGCACCCACTTGCCAGTCCCTAAACCTTCCCTTATCTTCATATCAGACACCCCTAAGGTAGGCCCAAGGGCAGGGTGCATTGTAAGTATAAGGTAGGACATGCCCTGGTGTGTGTGGCATGTCCTAATAGTGAATTACAGCCATTTTCGTTTTTCACTATTGCAAGGCTACCTGTTCTCCATAGGCCAGAATGGGCAGTTTGATTATTACACCTTATAATCCTAACTGACCCAGGGAACATGGTAGAAAAACGAATTTAGTATGCCTGAACTCAGAATGATAAAATACATCTTTTAGTGAAGTTGGTTTTAACATTCTGTGTTTGAAAATACCACTTTTAGAAAGTGGGTATTTTCTTGCCTAAACTTCCAAGCCTGCCTCTGCTAGGTTGTGTATTCCTTGTCTGGAGATTGAGTGACAGGGGCTGGGGGTGGCTACAGGAGACAGGGTGAGTCAGCACAGGGCTGAATAGAAAGATCTGCATCCAGAGTGGAGGGAGGAGTTGCACCTGGGTCTGAATAGGGCTGTGCCTGCCTTCCACAATGCTGGCTCCACCTCCTGCCGGGCGTCTGATGGCTCTGCCCCTCACTCACAAAGGAAAGAAGGAGTCAGAAAAACAAAGTGCTCCAGGACTGACCAGAACTGGTTTTGGACTAGGCAGAGGCCTCTCTGCCTTCAGAGAACAAAGAGAAACTGTGTATAAAAAGGGGACCCAGACCCCTAGGAAATTAGATCACTTCTGGGAAATCAAGAAACCTGTTGCCAAGGAGAAGAACCGGAGAAGCTGAAGGAGGAGTACTGCCCCTGTGCTGTTTTGCTGATTGGGGTTGGCCTGCAGTGGTTGCTTTCTACCAAGGACAGGAGAAAAGACTTTGCTGTGCTTTGTCATCTTGAAGAAGAGAATCTCCAAGGGCTTGAACTAGAGCTTGCCTCCTGCCTGAAGTCTCAGGGATACAAGACTTCACCAACCAGCTCCCCCTGCATTCCCTTGCTGGGAATTGAAGTGCCTGCTGTTGTGCTGGGCCTTCTGAGAGACTGCGTGTCGCTGGGAGCTGGAAGCGCGACGCAACAACGAGAAGCGTGTCGCCGCCGCAGCCGCGGTCATCGCATCGCCAAGGAAGCGAGACGCCGCTGCCGCTGTCATCCTCGCATCGCCGAAGCGCGGCGCATCACCGGAGAAGCGGGACGCTGCCACAGAGGTCATCGTCGCATCACCGGAGAAGCGCGTCGCAGGGCCTGTCGCGGCTCCAAAGATCATCGAGTCGCCGCACGGCCGTCGGGCGTGCACGCATCACACCAACGTTGTCACATCGCAACCAAGACGCCATTTTGTCGCATCGTACCGGAGAAGAGTATCGCATCGAGGTGCCATCTTGTCGCATCGCACCGGAAAGCAGTAAGAAACCGACGCATCACCTCCCCACACAGTAAGGAAGCGAGCATCAACTCCCCTGCGCAGCAGTAAGGAACCGACGCATCCACTCCCCTGAGTGTAAGGAACCGACGCATCACCTTCCCTGCGACCCTTTTGTTTTCTTTGCGTTACGCATTCAAGGTACATTGAGAGTAAAGTGTCGCATTTACAACTTGAGAGAACTGAACTATTTTATAACCTTTTAAAGTCTATTTTTGAGTACAGTATTGTGGATTTTTGCTATTGGGTCTTGTGATAAGTCTATATAAAGATTACTTATTTTTACATAACAACCTGTGTGGTGTCCATCTGTAGTGTTTTCACTGTATTACTGTATGTGTTCCCAAATGCTTTACACACTGCCTCTGAGATAAGCCTGTCTGCTCGTGCCAAGCTACCAGGGGGTGAGCAGGGGTTATTTTAGGAGTGTATCCCCCTTATCCTGACTAGAAGCAAGGGTCCCTATTTGGACAAAGGTGCAAACCATTGCCAACTAGAGACCCCCAGTTCTAACATTGGTGGTCAGCGGTGAGGATTTGGACTTGCATTTGTGATTCATATACAGTGATTGGTGTACACTACTAGTGAGTGCAGACCAATACGCGACCACATACATTTTGAAAGGACTTTTTTTCCTGGGAACCTTTATTTTTGTTGAGAACTGCCAATTTTCACAATGAGCAAAAGAGGATCCATTGCACCTGCAGATATTGAATTTGAAGAAGATAGGGTTGATACCTACACTGTGCCAGAGCTCAAAGCCGTTTGTAAAAAGTTTAAAATCTCTATGAGAGGCCTCACCAGGAAGGAGGAGCTTCAAAAGGCGCTGAGGGCCTGGTTGGAAGCACGGAATGCCGGTGGGCAGCCCGAGGAGCCTGTGGAGGAGGCAGAGAATTTAGATGAGCAGCTTGAGGGGCCATTAGGCTTACCCGGGAGGAGAGTGCCTTCCAGGGAGGGCAGCAGTGTTTCTCAAAAGGGCCTGTCTCCAGAGGAGCTGGAGGACAGGGACAAAAGCAGGATGCATGAAATGGAAATGGCCAAACTGAAACAGGGAAGCCATGATAGCCTTGAGCACAAGAAATTGGAGTTGGAAAGTAAGAGGTTGGCCATGGAAGAAAAAAGGATGCTTTTAGAGCATGAGAGAGTGGTGAGGGAGCTAGAGCTAAAGGCTAGGAGCCTAGAGATCACTCCCTCTGGTGGCAGCACACCTCCAGTGCCTGTAGAAAGTAGAGTATACATCCCCAAGGAGGTTATTAAGGATTTCATGAAGGGGGAGGACATTGGGCAATGGTTTAAAGCATATGAGATCGCCATGACATCACACCGGGTCCCTGAGAAGGATTGGGGAGCGGGGTTGTGGGGCCGCTTTACAGGTGAGGGAAGGGAAACCTTGCTAGCCTTGCCCACAGAGGATCAGATGTCCTATGCCCACCTGAAGGAAGCTTTAGTGGCAAGGTATGGGTTAACTCCAGAGCTTTATAGGCAGAAGTTTAGGAACTGCAAAAAGCTGGAGTCTAGTACCTGGGTGGAGTATGTGTCTTATTTTTGCAGAGCATTGGATGGATGGGTGAAGGGTAGCAAAGTAAATGACTTGCAGGGGTTCTATGATTTAATTGCATGGGAGCACTTGTCCAGTAGTTGTTTTCCAGAGCTACGCCAGCACCTTGTTGACAGTAAGCTGACTAATCCTAGGAAGCTTGCTGAGGAGGCGGACCGCTGGGTCAGTACCCGGGTCCACAAGGGTCTTGTGGGAGACTCCGCCAAAGGTGGGCAGGGTCCCCAGCAGAAGAGTGGGGGGGACAAGGGTAAACAGAAGGAGTTCCAAAAAGGGCCCCAAAGTAAACCCCAAGAGAACCAAGGTAAGGGTTCCCAGCCTCCCACTGAGAAAAGACCATGGGTCCCAACAGATAAGTCTGTTCAGAAGGGGCCCAAAGCATGTTTTAGTTGTGGTCAGGTGGGTCACTTTGTAGGAAGTCCCAAGTGCCCCAATACCGTGACCACTGCACCCACTGGTGCACCACCCCGGCAGATGGCTAGTGTAGCCCTGGGGGAGGAGTTGGGTGCCCAAGGTGGGTGGGGTCCCGCAGAGATGTCCCTGGTCTCTTTAGGAGACAGTGAGATGGTCCCTAGGACCCAGCTGCCTGATAACACTAAAAAATACAGGCAGTGGGTGACCATCAATGGCCATAGGGTGGAGGCTCTCAGAGACACCGGGGCCAGTGTGACAGCTGTCAGTTGTCGGCTGGTGTCTGAGGAGCAGGTGGTCCCCAACGTATTCTACCCTGTAGTTGCCGCTGACAACTCAGAGAGCCACTGCAAGGTGGCCCAGGTTCCCTTTGAGTGGGGGGGGTCTCAGGTATCCTTCAAGTAGCTGTGAGGCCAGCCATGCCTGTTGACTGTCTGCTAGGCAATGATTTGGAGAGCTCCCCTTGGGCGAAGGTGGAGCGGAGGTCTCATTTGGAGATGTTGGGTCTGCCAGAGTGGGCGTGTGTGACCACTCGGTCAATGGCAGCCGGTAAGGGTATTCAGGAGAACCTGGAGCCTGGAAGAAAGGCCCAGGTGCCTGCCTTAAAGAGAGGAGGCGGGGGCACGGGAAACCGGCCCCCGAAGTTCCCACGGTCCAGGAGGAGGCAGACCTTGAGGGGGATGCCCTGGAACCTACAGGGGAACAAGTGGCTGAACTGGGGGACCTGCCTGAGCTGACCCATTGGCAGCAGGAAGGAGGCCCCTCCAGGGAAGAGTTCTGCGAGGAGCAGAAGAAGTGCCCTTCTCTTGAGGGCTTGCGGCAACAGGCTGCAAGCCAGGCAGCAGGTGATCAGTCTGGATCACACTGGATCTACTGGGAGAATGGTCTCCTGTATAGTGAGCCTAAGGTTGCTGAGCCTGGGTCAGCCCGTGTGCTGGTGGTACCCCAGCGCTTCAGAGCCTTCCTACTGGGTCTGGCTCATGATGTGCCTTTAGCAGGACATTTGGGGCAAGACAAGACCTTTCAAAGGCTTGTCACCCACTTTCATTGGCCCCAAATGCGCAAGAGTTCAGATACTCATTGCAGGACCTGTCAGACTTGCCAGGCAAGTGGTAAGAGTGGGAGGAAGCACAAGGCTCCTCTCCAACCTTTCCCTGTTGTCAGCACCCCCTTTGAGAGGGTGGGTATTGACATTGTGGGGCCTCTGGATCCCAAGACAGCCATGGGCAACAGGTTCATCCTGGTCTTGGTGGACCATGCCACCCGGTACCCGGAAGCCATCCCTCTTCGGACAGTGACGGCCCCCGTGGTGGGACGTGCACTGATGGGGATTTTCTCCCGTGTGGGGTTCCCCAAGGAGGTGGTGTCCGACCGTGGTACCAACTTCATTTCCAAGTATATGAAGTCCCTGTGGCAGGAGTGTGGTGTAACCTATAAGTTCACCACTCCTTACCACCCCCAAGGTAATGGGCTGGTTGAGAGATTCAACCGGACCCTGAAAGGCATGATTATGGGTCTTGAAGAACCCATGAGGCGTAAGTGGGACGTCCTCTTGCCATGCCTGCTCTTTGCTTACAGAGAGGTGCCCCAGAAGTCCTTAGGGTTCAGTCCCTTTGAACTGCTGTACGGCCATCCTGTAAGAGGACCTCTGAGTCTGGTCAAGGAAGGCTGGGAGGAAGCTCCCAGGAAAACTCCCCAGGATGTATTTAGTTACATGCTGGCCTTCAGGAACCAGACTCGGCGTTTCAGACAACACGCTGAGGCGAATCTGGAAGCCAGCCAGGAAGAGATGAAACGTTGGCATGATCAGAATGCCACTCTGATCGAGTTTCAGCCTGGACAAAAGGTTTGGGTCATGGCCCCAGTGGAGCCCTGTGCGCTCCAGGATAAGTGGACCGGACCATTTGAGGTGGTGGAGCGCAAGAGTGATGTCACCTACTTGGTGGACTTGCAGTCTCCCAGGAACCCCTTGCGGGTCCTGCATGTGAACCGCCTGAAGCCCCACTTTGAGAGGTCTGAAGTGGGCATGCTCTTAGCAACAGATGCTGGGATGGAAGAGGAGACTGAACCTCTTCCTGACCTCCTGTATGCAAAAGAGCAAGATGGGTCAGTGGATGGTGTGAACCTCTCTCCCACCCTGACCCCTGAGCAGCAGAATGACTGTCGCCAACTGTTGGGGCAGTTTTCTGATCTGTTCTCCCTGACTCCCAGTATCACTGAATGGTGCATCCATGATGTGGACACTGGGGACAGTCCTCCTGTGAAGCACAAAACTTACAGAGTGACTGACAGGGTGAGAGCTTGCATCAAGGAGGAGGTCTCCAAGATGTTTGCCTTAGGGGTGATTGAGTCCTCTAACAGCCCTTGGGCCAGCCCAGTGGTCTTGGTCCCAAAGGCTGCCGCGCCTGGTGCCACACCCGAACTCCGGTTCTGTGTGGACTACCGAGGACTCAATTCAGTCACCAGGACTGACGCGCACCCCATCCCCAGAGCTGATGAGCTCATTGATCGGTTAGGGGCTGCCCGGTACCTCAGCACGTTTGATCTAACGTCTGGATACTGGCAGATTGCCTTAACTGATGGGGCCAAAGAGAGGTCAGCATTCTCCACACCAGATGGGCACTACCAATTCCGGGTGATGCCCTTTGGGATGAAGAATGCCCCTGCCACCTTTCAGAGGTTGGTCAACCAGGTGTTGGCTGGGCTGGAGGATTTCAGTGCCGCCTACCTGGATGACATTGCAGTGTTCAGCGCCACTTGGGAGGAACATCTGCACCACCTCTGGGAAGTGTTGAAGGCGCTGCGGAGGGCAGGCCTCACGATCAAGGCGAGTAAGTGCCAGATCGGGCAGGGTTCTGTGGTGTACTTGGGACACCAGGTTGGGAGCGGCCAGGTGGCGCCCCTACAACCCAAGATAGATACCATCCTGGCTTGGGAACCCCCAAAACCCAGACAGAGGTGAGAGCCTTCTTAGGACTCACCGGGTATTACAGGAGGTTTGTCAAGGGGTATGGCAACATTGTTGCACCCTTGACTGAGCTGACTTCCAGGAAGCAGCCCAGGAAAGTGAACTGGACTGATGCCTGCCAAAAGGCTTTTGATGCCCTGAAATCTGCCATGTGCACGGCGCCCGTGCTTCAGGCGCCCAACTTCTCAAGGGAATTCATTGTGCAGACAGATGCTTCAGAGCATGGTGTTGGGGCTGTGCTTTCACAGATGAATGAGGAGGGCCTAGACCAACCTGTAGCCTTTATTAGTAGGAGGTTACTCCCACGGGAACAGAGGTGGAGTGCGATTGAACGTGAGGCATTTGCTGTGGTCTGGGCACTGAAGAAGTTGAGACCATACTTGTTTGGGACTCACTTCCGGGTTCAGACAGACCACAGGCCCCTCAGATGGTTAATGCAGATGAGGGGTGAGAACCCAAAACTGTTGAGGTGGTCCATTTCCCTACAGGGGATGGACTTCACGGTGGAACACCGCCCTGGTACAGAACACGCCAATGCTGATGGTCTGTCCAGATTTTTCCGCCTTAGTGATGAGAACTCCCAGGAGGAAGGGTAGTTCTCCCCACATTTCAGCTGGAGGGGACACGTGTTAGACTTGGCACCATTGGCGTGGGTCTCCCTTCCATTTTTTTGCTGTTGCCTCTTATGTTTTGCTGGTTTTAGATGCTTTTGGGCACTGTGCCACTGCTGTTCAGTGCCACAGTGCAAGTGCTCCCTACTGTAAATTGATGTATGGATTAGTGACTCCATGATTGGATGATTGGTTTACTTGTCAGTCCCTAGTACAGTGCACTGAGTGTGCCCAGGGCTTGTAAATCCAATGCTGCTGGTGGGCTTGCAGCACTGGTTGTGCCACCCACAGAAGCAGCTTGTAAAATGTGTCTCAGGCCTGCCATTGCAGAGCCTGTGTGCGGTCTGTGACTGCCATGTCGACTTGGCAAGTGCACCCACTTGCCAGTCCCTAAACCTTCCCTTATCTTCATATCAGACACCCCTAAGGTAGGCCCAAGGGCAGGGTGCATTGTAAGTATAAGGTAGGACATGCCCTGGTGTGTGTGGCATGTCCTAATAGTGAATTACAGCCATTTTCGTTTTTCACTATTGCAAGGCTACCTGTTCTCCATAGGCCAGAATGGGCAGTTTGATTATTACACCTTATAATCCTAACTGACCCAGGGAACATGGTAGAAAAACGAATTTAGTATGCCTGAACTCAGAATGATAAAATACATCTTTTAGTGAAGTTGGTTTTAACATTCTGTGTTTGAAAATACCACTTTTAGAAAGTGGGTATTTTCTTGCCTAAACTTCCAAGCCTGCCTCTGCTAGGTTGTGTATTCCTTGTCTGGAGATTGAGTGACAGGGGCTGGGGGTGGCTACAGGAGACAGGGTGAGTCAGCACAGGGCTGAATAGAAAGATCTGCATCCAGAGTGGAGGGAGGAGTTGCACCTGGGTCTGAATAGGGCTGTGCCTGCCTTCCACAATGCTGGCTCCACCTCCTGCCGGGCGTCTGATGGCTCTGCCCCTCACTCACAAAGGAAAGAAGGAGTCAGAAAAACAAAGTGCTCCAGGACTGACCAGAACTGGTTTTGGACTAGGCAGAGGCCTCTCTGCCTTCAGAGAACAAAGAGAAACTGTGTATAAAAAGGGGACCCAGACCCCTAGGAAATTAGATCACTTCTGGGAAATCAAGAAACCTGTTGCCAAGGAGAAGAACCGGAGAAGCTGAAGGAGGAGTACTGCCCCTGTGCTGTTTTGCTGATTGGGGTTGGCCTGCAGTGGTTGCTTTCTACCAAGGACAGGAGAAAAGACTTTGCTGTGCTTTGTCATCTTGAAGAAGAGAATCTCCAAGGGCTTGAACTAGAGCTTGCCTCCTGCCTGAAGTCTCAGGGATACAAGACTTCACCAACCAGCTCCCCCCTGCATTCCCTTGCTGGGAATTGAAGTGCCTGCTGTTGTGCTGGGCCTTCTGAGAGACTGCGTGTCGCTGGGAGCTGGAAGCGCGACGCAACAACGAGAAGCGTGTCGCCGCCGCAGCCGCGGTCATCGCATCGCCAAGGAAGCGAGACGCCGCTGCCGCTGTCATCCTCGCATCGCCGAAGCGCGGCGCATCACCGGAGAAGCGGGACGCTGCCACAGAGGTCATCGTCGCATCACCGGAGAAGCGCGTCGCAGGGCCTGTCGCGGCTCCAAAGATCATCGAGTCGCCGCACGGCCGTCGGGCGTGCACGCATCACACCAACGTTGTCACATCGCAACCAAGACGCCATTTTGTCGCATCGTACCGGAGAAGAGTATCGCATCGAGGTGCCATCTTGTCGCATCGCACCGGAAAGCAGTAAGAAACCGACGCATCACCTCCCCACACAGTAAGGAAGCGAGCATCAACTCCCCTGCGCAGCAGTAAGGAACCGACGCATCCACTCCCCTGAGTGTAAGGAACCGACGCATCACCTTCCCTGCGACCCTTTTGTTTTCTTTGCGTTACGCATTCAAGGTACATTGAGAGTAAAGTGTCGCATTTACAACTTGAGAGAACTGAACTATTTTATAACCTTTTAAAGTCTATTTTTGAGTACAGTATTGTGGATTTTTGCTATTGGGTCTTGTGATAAGTCTATATAAAGATTACTTATTTTTACATAACAACCTGTGTGGTGTCCATCTGTAGTGTTTTCACTGTATTACTGTATGTGTTCCCAAATGCTTTACACACTGCCTCTGAGATAAGCCTGTCTGCTCGTGCCAAGCTACCAGGGGGTGAGCAGGGGTTATTTTAGGAGTGTATCCCCCTTATCCTGACTAGAAGCAAGGGTCCCTATTTGGACAAAGGTGCAAACCATTGCCAACTAGAGACCCCCAGTTCTAACAGATTGACATAATGATACTACATTTTTTGGGAAAAAAACAATTGAACACTGTTAATATTTCATATATAAGTATTATAACAGTTTTTTTTTTTTTTTTTTAAATAAAGTTTGAAATCCAAGGATTTCCTGCGGAACCTCCAGGCTTCTCTGGTTCCAATGCTACTGTTTTTCGTTGTGATCACGTGTTAGCAACGAACTTGCGGATCCAATCTGCAGATTTGGCGAAATACTAAACAATGTTTTTAGGGGTATAGGAATTTTATAATTACATATAGTATTAGGTTAAAGATATTTAAAACTTTAAAAAATATTCCCTGCTCAAATGAGCTGTTTTATCATTACACGAATCCGAGGATTTAAGCTGCGGAATCCGCAGTCGCTCGATAATAAAAACAAACCTTCATTTTCATTGGTTCCTCTTGAAGCACACCCACATTTTGGTAAAACCACACCCAAAACAGTTACTTTGATATTGGCTGTTAGTGAAGAAAGATTGAAAGCTGTTTGGTGACTTTCATTATGGCAGAAGCAAATATATCACCTGCTGTAGCTCCAGAAGAGGAAGAAGAAACGATGGAAGAAGTTACTTTCACCCGGAAGGAAAGCGATGTCTGGTTCTAGTTCCTTGTGTCTTGTGCCTTCTGGCGGGAAAAAACCACGACCAGGTATGTGGAATGTAAGTTGTGTGGGAAGCAGCTTTCAAGAGGTACCATGAAAAAGTATAGTTATGGTACAACCTCCATGTGGAAGCACATCAGGAGTAATTACGAACATTCCTATCTGAGAAAGCTGAAGAAGAAAGCAACATCTTGTAGTGACACAACAGCATCATCATCTACTTCCAACCAAACTTCTGGAAATATCAGCATTGCACCAACTTGCAGAGAATTCAAAGGCATGGTTGTTCACTGTTCCAAATGCCAAGAACTTGTTTTAAAACAAAATGATGACATTATCACCATATTGGAATAGGTGAAGGGGCATCGATGTTAATTTCCGCTTGTTTGCTTTCTATTGTTACAAAAGCACAAGGACATGTGCTAATGTTACATTTCTTAAACTCAGTGGAAGTTCCTCAAGTGACAGAGAATGATGAAGATGTACCACCATCAACCCTCTGTGAACTGTAAACAGTGGTTACCCCAAGATGTCATTTGGAAATCTGAGGACATAGTTTTCTTTTGAAGAAATACAACAGTGATGTTTGATAATTTTTCATCTTTTTTACTGTTTCATAACAGTTGTTTTTTTCATATGCAACAGTTTCACACATAATTTTCCTCTATGCACATTTACTATTGAAAATAGAGCATTTTTTTCTGGGGAAAAAACACCACATCTTCCTTAAAGAGCTGTGTCAATGTTCTCATTATTTTATAGCTGTATCAGGGTTTTAATAAGTGCTTGTATGAGTGTCTTACTACATGTATTACTATGTGTCTGGATGTGTTACAGTATGAATAAACATGTGCATGGATGTGTCAGTGTATGTGTTAATGTGTGTCTGCATGTGGAAATACATATGTTAGTGTATGCTTTGGGTGTTACTGTATGAATAAGTGTATAACTGGGTGTCTTAGTGTATGCATCTGTTTGTGGCTGGGTATGTCAGTGTTTAAATAAGTGTGTGTTGATGTGTCAGTGTATGTCTTACTGTGTGTTTGGATGTGTCTCTGCAGAAAAAAGTGTGTATATGGGTGTGTCAGTCTAAACTTGCGGTGGTTATCACACGTTCTTGAGAATATGCCCCTGTATGTGTTACTGTGCTGCTTTCGGTCTGTCAGTGAATGAATGACGGTGTGTATGGGTGTGTCAGTGTAAATGTCTGTGTGTGTCTGGGTGTATCAGTGTATCCGTAGATGTGTGCCTTGCTATGTCAGTGAGTCAATGAGTGTGTTAATAGGTGTGTCAGTGTATGTATCTCTGTGTGCCTACCTGTGTAACTGTATGTGTAGGAATGTTCCTACTTGTGTTAACGTACGTGTAAGTGTATGTTTGGGTCTTCAGGACATGAATAAGTGTATGCCCCAGTGTGACAGTGAATGAATCAGTGTGCGTTTCGGTCTCTGACTGAATGAATGACTGTCTATGGGTGAATCAGTTTATATGTGAGTGTATCTCTGGGTGTGTCAGTGTAGATGTAGGTGTGTGGCTGCCTATCTCAGTGTATCAATTAGTGTCTTAGTGGGTATGTCAGCCTATGTATCACTGTGTACTCACCTGTGTTAGTGTTTGTCTAGATGTCTCCCTCCTTGTGTCAGAGTATGTCTAAGTGTATGTTTGGGTCTGTCACTATATAAATGACTGTATGCCTGGGTGTCAGTGTATGCCTCAGTGTATCTCTAGATGTGCCACTACATGAAAGAGTGTGTGCATAGGGGTGTCAGTGTATGTCACAGTGTATGCCAGTGTGTTTTAGTGTATGCATCAGTGAGTCTCTGGGTGTGTCAGTGAATGCATCTGTGTGTTCATGGGTTTGTCAGTGTATGTATTAATGTGTAATGTGGTAAGATTGAGCTAGACTGTCAATGCATCAGAGTGTGGAGGGGTGTGCTAGTATATCTATTAGTGTGTCATGGGGCGTCTGAGCCTTTATATGAGTAAGTCAGTTAATGCATGAGTGTGTGTGCGTGACTGTGTTAGTGTATGTATCATTCACTCCTAGGGTGTGTCAGAATGTGTATGAATAAATGTGAGTATGTGTTACTGAATGGATTGGTGTGTTTATGGTTGTATTAGTGTATGTATGACTGAGTCCTAGAGTGTCTCACTGTGTGTATGAGTGAGTTGGTGAATATGTGAGTGAATGCATCAGTGTGAGTCTGGGTGTGTTAGTGTATGCTTCAATCAGTACTTGGGTGTGCTAGTGTATACATCAAATTTTAACTGGCTGTGTCAGCGTATACATCAGTGTGTACCTGAAAATGAGAAACTATAAACATTTTGGAAAAATACAATATAAAGAATTGTAAATACTACAAAAACAATAAGGTCAAACCAGTGACAATCATGAAAAAGGTAGAAAACAATGCAGTAGATGGACTTGAAAAATAGGTAACAAACAAGTAACAATGACACCAAATATAAATAGAATAACACATTTATTTGAACAAAACAATTAAACAACATTAATAATTTACATATACCTATTATAACTATTTCAACTGTACATAAATATATATATATATATTATAACTATTATAACTGTAACTATTATAACATATGTAAAACTTTTTTAATGTGCAGCCGAATTCACAGAGTGACTTAATAATAAAACTAAAATCTTCATTTCTATTGGTTCTTGTTTAAACACACCCAAAATCTGAGATAACCACACATAAAGAGTCACTTTGATCCTGTGGAACTGTTTTATTGTACCTTCTGGAGAAAAGAAAGCCAGTGCCAGATACATTGAATGTAAGCTGTGTGGGAAACAGCTTTGCAGAGATAGTATGGAAAAGCACAGCTACAGGACATTCTCAATGTGCAAGGACATCAAGAGCAATTATGAATGTGCATATTTAAGAATGGTGAAGGAGAAAGCAACATCTTCTACTGACGTAAGGGAATTGTCATATACGGCCAATCGACCTTCTGCAAATACCACCATTGCAATAACTTGCGCAGAGTTTAAAGAAATGGTTGTTCACTGTTCTAAATGCTAACAACTTGTTTTGAAAGAAAATGAAGACTGTATCACCATATTGGAGAAGGTGAAGGGACACTGTTGTTAATTCCTTTTGTTTTTTTTTGTTTTGTTGTTAAAGTACAAGCACATGTGCTAATGTTATAGTTGTTAAAGACACCAGAAGTTCCTTAAGTGACAGAGAAGCAGGAAGATTTACCATCAGCCACTCATCTTCAAAATTTTTAATTCATCAGCCAGCACTGAAGTTTAAATAGTGGTTCTCCCAAGACGTCATTTGAAAATATGAGGACAATATTTTCTTGTTGAATTAATAAAAGAGGTTTTTTGCAAATTTTTCACGTTTTTTACTTACTCTGATTTCTTAGAACATTTTCTACTTTATGAAACACCATCTCCTTCCTTTTTTCCACTTGATGTGCAAATTCCATTTTTAGATAAGACTGTACTCTCATTCTGCATTTTACTACATATTTTTGGGAGAAACTGCTGAGTACTCTTACCAGCTTCTCTTTTTTCCTCTGCACATTCTCCACTTTATTTTGTTTCTTTCCCACTTTGAAGTTGATTTTTTTTTTTTGTAAAGTATTTTTATTGGCATTTTTACGTTATTATACCTTGGATGCAAGAAGAATAACCAAAGAAACAAAACATGGTGCACCATTAACATTTGGCTATGTTCCGGAGTACATGCTCCGTCTTATCTGTTACATTTATAGAATTGTTGGGGGGGTTACTCCACCACCGGTCAACCATTATACAGTTCTGTAATGGTGTATACTTGTACATTCCAAACACTTTATTTGGACTCGAAAATCGATACGAGGAATAAAGGAGAACTGAGACAGAGAATAGAACAAAAGAATAATAAAAAAAACCTAAACTACTCATGCAGAGGAGTGGTGTGCGCGCAGCTAGTCATCTTCATACATTGGAGAATGGATCGTGAAACTTCTCAAGAGCGGGGGTATCAGGGCGACCCCCCCGGGCCTCCATAGTTCTTACACCTGGTCTAATACAGACGAGGTCTGTTCAGTTCTGAACCTCACTTTGTCTGGTTCAGTCCCTTTGGGCATTGGGAGATCTCGCGCACTGGGTAGCAGCCCCGGCATCTATAGGGGTGTCGTCCTCCGTGTCTCCCTCTTCACTGCCGGCTCCCCTTGGGTTCTCCCATTCTGCCAGTGCCTCTCTCCATTGTTCTGCAATTGGGCGCAATCTCACTTCCTTGGCCTCCTCCCACACCAATTCTCTGCCCTCCGCCCCAGCCCACGCAATGACATCTCTGTTCCAGACCGCTATCTGTGGTCCTCTGGGTGACTTCCATTCCATGGCTATCCTACGCTTGGCAAGGCTCAGCGCGAGGTCTATCAAACGGTTTCCCACTTTACGTTTAGGGGCCTAGGGAAGAGACCCAGCAGACACGTCTGGATTGTCAGGGCCAATTCCCTTCCAAGCACGTCCTTGATCTTGGCCAATACCGCCTCCCAGTAAGGGCGCACCCACTGGCATTCCCAGGTCATGTGGGCGAAGTCCGCGTCCGGGTGGGCACACCTGGGACACTGTCGCACCTCCCCTCCGTACGTCACGTTAAGTCTATGTGGTGTCATGTAAGTCATGTGGGTGTAGTTTAATTGAGTGTATTTCAACCGGGTGTTCTGTGAGACCTTCCCTGCATAGCGCAGCGCTCTGCGCCATTCGGCGTCTGTAAGGGGCCTGTCACCAGTCCTTTCCCAACGCGCCCGCAGTCCGTCGAGGGGGCCGGTGGAAGCCTCTACCAGTGCAACATACAGCCATTTCACCAGGTGCCCCGCCATGCCAAGGGTGAGCAGCGTGTGGAGGACAGGGTGCGTATCAGGCTCCGCTCTCCCAGTTCTCCATAATCGTGGAAAGGTGCGCGTCAGCGCCTCGTGGATCAGAAACTGGCTCGTGGGGAGTCCACTATCCTCATCCAAGTCTATGAAGGGAATCAATTCCTTATCCAGGTAGCAATCCCCGACGTTGTCCAACCTGGCCTCTGACCACCTGGCCAGCTGGGCACCCGTGAATGTGGTTTGTGGTTCTCCATGCGGCAACCCCACCAGGGGTAGAAAGGGGAAGTATTTTCCACGGTGTTGTCGACCACTGCAGCATCTCCTCCACGTCCGGAAGGCCGTGTTCTGGAGTAGGGAGCAGGAGGGGGTGGGGGTGGTCGGTAGCAGGAGTATCATAATTATCAACCCGCGACTCAGTGCTGGGTCTGACAGGCACGTTCCCTCCTCATTCACTCCTGCCATCCACTGCGCTAACCATTGTAGGTGGGCCGCCAGCATGTAATACTCGAAGTTAGGTACCCCGAGACCCCCTTCTGACATAGGGTGCTGCAGGGTTTTCAGGGACACTCTAGGGCGCCCATCTCCCCAGACCAGGTGCCGCAGGAGTGAGTGCAGGGGTCGGAATCAGCTTCTCGGCATCAAGACCGGTAGGTTTATGAAGAAGTACAACAGCCGGGGCAGCATATCCATTTTGGATAGCGTGATCCTGGCCATGATGGGTAGTTGTAGTGTGCACCAGAACGCAGGAGCGGAGGGAGCGCAGCGCTCGACCCAGGTTTCCGCCCCTCAGATCTTCTAGGTCGTGAAAAATGTTAATGCCCAGATATTTAAAAGTGCGCTGCGCCCAGAGTGTATCGTCCGGCAATGCCTCCAGTCTGGGCATGGGTCCAGCTATAGGGAACAGGAAGGTCTTGGTTCTGTTAACCCTAAGGCCCGAGAGGAGAGCGAAGTTGCCCGGGATCCGCAGAGCTTCCGCCGCCCCCTCGACTGCCCCCGTAAGGTACAGCAGTAGATCGTCTGCATATAATGAGATGTGGTGCCCGCCTAGCGTCAGTCCGAGCCCTCTCCCGCTCGAGCAAAACCGTTCAGCCAAAGGTTCCACAGCCAGCGCGAAAAGGAGCGGGGACAGGGGTCATCGCTGCCGGGATCCCCGGGAGATCTTGTATGCCCTAGATATGGTCCGGCCTGTCTTGACTCTCGCCGTGGGGGCGGCGTGAAGGAGTCACACCCACCGCCCCCATTCATCTCCTAGACCCAAGCGGTGCATCACTTCGAAGAGGTAATCCCAGGACACTGTGTCGAATGCCTTCTCTAGGTCTACCGACAACACTGCCGCTTGCTGGAGCGCGGGCGCTTCCTTGAGGTAGAGCACAGAGTAGAGTCTGCGAAGATTGTAAGAGGTGCTACGTGAGGGGATGAACCCGTTTTGGTACAGGTGGATCAGGGCCTTCATATGTGGAAGTAGCCTGCCCGCCAACACCTTACTCACGATCTTGAAATCCAGGTTGAGCATGCAGAGGGGACGGTAGTCCCTGACTCCCGCGTCGGGCTGCTTGGACTTGGGGAGCGGTATCACAAGTGCCGATTGGGTGGAATCCGACAAGCCTCCCCCTCCCTCAAACGCTTCTGCATATAAAGTCACCAGACGTGGGGACAGTGTATCGGTGAATCGCTGGTAGAACTCAGCCGGTAGGCCGTCGGGCCCAGGATCTTACCGGGCGCCAATGCCGCTATCGCTGCCTTGACCTCATGTACGGAGATGGGGCCACCCAGGGCCTCCCTATCCTCCTCCTCCAACGTACGGAGCCGCAGGGGGGCTAAGAAGTGCTGTATATCTGGCAGGCGTGCCATTGTTGGGGCGCTATACAACTGTTCATAGTAGTGTAGAAAGAAGTCATTGATGGCCCCAGGGTCATGCACCACCTCACCCGTGTCCAGGCCCAGACGTGTGATAGGCATTCCCCCCGACTCAGGTCATATAAGTCGTGCTAGCAATCGACCCGCCCTCCCCTCCTCCCTCTGCACTCTATCCAGGTAGTCTTTGTAACTGTAGCACTGTAATCTACCTAAAGCGTCATTGTATTGAGTCCGCGCCTCTTGCAAGGATGCCTCGGCTGAGACGTCAGCACCTTGCAAGTTATCCAATCTACAAATTGTCCCTTCTAAGTCCAGGAGTTCCTTATTCAGTTCCCTGTGCGCCCCACACACCTGGGCCATGCAGTGGCCTCTCACCACCACCTTGAACGCCTCCCACTCTACCTGCGCCGAAGAGGCGGTGCCGGCATTGGTAGGGAAGTACAGGGAAGCCCGAAAGGGGCCGCCGTCAAGCAGTGCCGGGTTTAGCTTCCAAGTGGGAATCGGAGGGCGGTGACCCAGTGGTTGGAGTACTAGAAGCAGTGGGCTGTGATCTGATAGTGTCCGCCCTAGGTATTCAGTGTGCGAGACCAGTCCATTAAGGGTTGGGGAGCAGAGGAATGTGTCCAATCTAGTATGAACCCGGCGAGAAAAAGGAATACTCCCTATCTGCCCTGTGCTGCAGTCTCCAGGTGTCCTCTAATCCACAGTCAGATATCCAGGACTGAAAGCCAGCTGCTGTGCGATGTGGCTGCGTCCCCGGCAGGGGAGGGTGTGAGCGGTCCGTTGTGACGTCTGCCACGCAATTGAAGTCACCCCCCAGTTGAAGGGAGTCTGTGTAACAGTGAGCCAAGGAGGCAGAGAATGACTCTAGGAAGCCAATTTGGTCCTGATTAGGAACGTAAACAGTACCCAGTGTCACCTCCCGCCCCGCTAGTCGCGCCGTGAGCAGGACGTACCGCACGTCCGCATCGATCCATGAGCGGTCGAGGGCAAAGGGGACCCCAGGCCTCACCCAAATCAGCGCCCCCCTGGCGAAGGCCGAGTAGGTGGTCGCAAATATCTGGCCCCGCCACCTCTTCTTCAACCTCCCAGCCTCTTCCGTGTTCAAATGCGTCTCCTGAAGAAACGCAATGTGTACGTCCCTGCGCCTCAGGTGGGAGTATATATTGTGCCTTTTGGACATCGATCCCATCCCCCGGATGTTCCACATGAGGAACCTCAGACCATTAGGTGTGCCCCCCATTCCCGCAAAAATGCGCCCGCGGCACCCATAGGGTGGACCCCCACTCTCCGCCCGCACACACTCGCCCTCCCCTGCAATCAAACAAACAAAGAAAAGCAAATGAACCCCCAACGGTGAACAACTCCCCGAACCCAGGGCAACCTGACAACGGCCAGTCGCCCAAACAGCAGACAGAACATTTCTCATAGGGAGACCCTACACTAGTAAGGTACCCAGGGAGGGGTGGGCAAAGGAGCTAGGATAGGAAGGAAACACAAAGAGGACACACAAACTGTTCTTGGCACGCCGGCCCCTTCGAATTCGAACGGCCCAAGACCAGGGTTCTGCATCGGCAGACCAGCCATGCCTTAGGTAGCGGGCTTAGGTCCCAGCGAGATCAGATGACTTCATCTGCCGTGCCCGGGGTCACCACCGGCATCTTCATGCTGCCACTGCCGGATGAGTCCAAGTCATTGCCCCCAGTGCCTCTCGACGTGTGGGTCCCGGCCTCCGGGGAGGGGCTCCTGCGCCGCATAAGCGCGCCACTGTGAGGCCCCAGCCTGCCGGCTCCGTGGTTTGCCCATGATAGGCAGCGGCCCGTCGGTTATCGAACGTGTCCGGGAGGGGGGTCGGGCCAGCAGCCGGTTTCTCAAGTCCGCCACTCACTCCAAGGCTCCGGGGGGGCCAACACTCCAGTCCCAGCTTCTGCGCCTCCGCTGCAGGGCCCACAGTGGTATAAACGACTGTGCGCGCTCCGTTGCCAGTTAGGCCAGCAATAGGCCCACCAAGGCCCGGGCTCTTCTGCGCTGGAGGGTGCAGTCTGTGATTCTGGGCAGCGTCTGGCGGGTCACAGCCTATTGCAGTTCAGATCCGCCAGGGCTACGTGTACCTCGTCTGCCACTAATGTAGGCCAGTCCTGCGTGTGCGGGGCCTCGGGGTTTGCCCGGTCCTGGGCACTCGAGCGAGGGGGGAGGGGGGAAGGCACGGTCCAGCGATCCGCAGGCCACCTCTGAAGTCTTAACTGCGATCCCCTCACCTCTGCGGGTCCCCACCGCTGTGGCAGCTCCATCGTATGCCCCGACGTCCTCCGACTCGATCGGGCCCGCTCTTCTTCCCCTCACTTTGCGTACCGCTTGGTGGGCACGGGGTTGCGCCGCTGTCGGCTGCGGTCTCACGGACCAGACTGCCCTCACACCTCTCCTCCGCCTGCTATGGGCCTCTGTGTACGTGCTCTCGGGTTCGGCTTAAACTACGGGGGGAGCTGGGGCTCCGTACTGCGTGGTTAGTTGAGACCGCTATGGGCCGCCATCTTGGATCATTGCCGGAACCAGCGGTCGGTGGGGATTCAGTCGCTTCGCCGCCTTTCTGTCGCCTGAGCGACCGTCAGGACCAGACACCGTGGATACTGGTGTCGTCCGGTCCGTGCCGATGTGTTCCCGGCCTCGGGCACCTCCGGGATTGGCTGATAAATGTCGGGCCGGCGCGGAGCTCCAAGGTCACGCGTCCGCCATGCACGGCTCCTTAGCCACGCCCCCTCACTTTGAAGTTGATAATAGTGTTTCCTCTGTTTCTTTTTTGCATTTTGTCAGGCATTGTAGTTGTTCTGCTTTTTCAAAACTGTATACCTGGAAAAGTAATAAACAATACATCAAGGTCCAGATTAAATCATCTAATTGTTTATTCACTAAGTAACTAATTTAAAAATAAAACAATACACCATATTAAGAGAAGGTGTGAGAGCCTTTGTATAGGTATGTGAATGGGTATAACAGTATCTATACAGATATCTCAGAGGATATGAAAGTATCTCCATAGGTATGTGAATGGTTGTGACAGTGTCTGTATAGCTATGTGAGAGGGTCTCATAGTCTAAGAATGGATATGTGAGAGGGTGTAAAAACCTGTGTATGGGTATGTAAATGGATATAAGGGTCTCTACATGGGTAGATCAGAGTAGGCGAGAGTCTCTGTATGGCTATGTAAATGGTTGTGACACTGTCTGTATAGCTATGTGAGAGGGTGTGAAAGTCTATGTGTGAGTATGTTACAGGGTGTGTGAATCTCTGTATGGATATGTGAATGGGTATAAGAGTGTCTACATGGGTATGTGAGAGGATGTAAGAGTCCCTATATGGGTATGTGAGAGGGTGTGAAAGTCTCTAGAAGGGTATGTGAATAAGTGTGAGACTGACTTCATATGTGGATAGAAAAAAAGTCTTAATACGCATGTGACAAGCTGTAACAGTGTTTATGCTAGTATGTAACAGGGTGTGACAATATCTCTATGGGTACGTGACAGGATGTCAGAGTCTGTGTATCAGTATTTGAATGGCTATAAAGTGTCTGTATGGATATCTGACAGGGTGTAAGAGTATTTGTGTGAGTATCGGAATAGATGTTATACTGCCTGTATAAGTATGTGAATGGGAATAAAATAAATTCTCAATATGTATGTGTAAGGGTTTGAGAGATTTTGTACGGGTATGGGAGAGTGTGGGTGAGTTATGTTACGTTATACTATTTTATAAAGCGCACAGCTGCCCCGGCAAAGGGGCGTCCCAGTGCTGATAGCAGAAAAATGGAGGGCTGCTGACAGGAGACAAATTCTATAGCGGAGGGAAGAGGTGCGTTTTGATTGCCTTGCGAAATGCCAGGTAATTATTCATGCTGCGGATGAATATTGGCAGAGTGTTCCAAAGTTTGGCTGCCAATGTACGGAAGGAGCGCCCACCCGCCCGTACCCTCCTCACCCGGGGAACAACCGCCAGATGTTGTCCCATCGAACGGAGTTGACGAGAGGGTGAAAGCAGATCGGCCAGAATGCCAGGAGATGAGAAATTCAGAATTTTAAAAGCAATGCAGAGGGACTTAAACTCTACACGTCTGGCCACAGGCAGCCAGTGTAGCCGACGGATAGCACTGGTGGTGGAGCAGGTTCTAGGGAGTCTCTGTATGAATATGTGAATGGGTGTTACACTGTCTGTATATGTATGTGAATGGGAATAGAGCAGGTCTGAATAAGTATGTAAAAGAGTCTCGGTCTGTGTGTAGCTATGTGAATGGCTATACGATTGTCTGTATGAATATGTGAGAGGGTGTGAGAGTATCTGTATAGGTATGTCAATGGGTATAAGGGTGCCTGTACAGGGTCTGTAACAGGGTCTCACAGTGTATGTATGAATATGTGAGAGGATCTGACAGCCTGTGTATGGGTTTGTCAATGGACATAAAGCTCTGTACATGGTATGTGGAAATATGTGAGAGTCTATGTATTCATATAAGGATGATTATGACACTATCTGTATGGGTATGTGGCAGACTATGACAGTTTATGTATGGTTGTGTGAAAGGTTATGACACTACCTGTTTGGGTATTTAAAGGCTATAACGCTATTTATGGGTATGTGACAGAGTGTGAGAGTCTCTCTATAGATATGTGATGGAATGTCAGAGCTACTGTCTCAGTATGTGAATAGGTATTATAGAATCTGCATGGCTAAGTGAGAGAGTGTAAGAGTCTCTCCATGACTATGTGAATAAGTGTTTGAATCAAAATAAAGGAGGTCTGTATGATTATCTAAAAGGATGTCAGAATCTGAATATAGGTATATGAATGTCTATAAGGCTGTATGTATGAATATGTGAGGGAGTGTGAGAGTATCTGTGAGAGGCTGGCTCAGTATATGATGTACACTTACGTAAGTGGACACCTTGCACGGATCCAGACAACCCTTATGGTGATTTTAGTGGTCTTAGACAACCTTAGAAAGCTCTCTAAGTGGTAGCTGTGGAGAGCAGCCTTCAGGCTTAATCCAGAAGGAGTGTAAAGCAGCTTGTTTTACCATAACATAATCTTTTAGATATAGATTAAATGAAAAAGTACCACACAGTGTATTTATAAAAAATATGTATTTATTATAAGACACTCACTATCATACAGATATCTCCTAACCGGAGATATACACAATGCACAGAAAACTTTGCAAAAGAAACAGGTAAGTAGCACAGAATACACAGTGGTCCCCAGTGGGAGACCAAACCATATACTAAAATAGTGGTATGTGAACCACAACTCGAGTCAAGACAATACTCAGAGGCCTTAGAAGTGCCGGGGACCCAAGGAACCACCCAAGGTGAGTATCTAGGAGCCCCACGGAGGTCGTGTGCAGTGTAGGAACACGACCGTGTTCTCTGTACAAATCAACGTGTAAATTCCAGTTGCAATTTTAAAGAAAGAGGACCCTTCCCAGTGGACCTTGAAGAAGCCCTGTGGAAGACAAGAGGTTGGAGAGCCACCCCACCCGTGGATACCTTAGGAACCAGGATACCTGCCCCAGGGAACTGGGTGCATAGGTGTGAAGTGACGTCGGAAACCGTTGTCGAACTCAGTGGGAGACTTCAGAAAAATGCCACTGCTGGAGATGGTGAAAGTGTCCGGTGGAACCCGAAGGTGGATTCAGGATGTGAAGCACCTGCAAGCAGAGGGGACAGAGTCTATGCCACTCAGGAGTGACCAGGAGGCACGGAAGACGAATGCCCACCGATGTCGGGTGTTGCTGGAAGGCTGACGGTGACCTTGGAACTGCAGCTGTGTGGACCAGGCGATGCTGTGAAAGACTAGGAGCTGTACACAAGCTGTCCTAAGTTGGATGTCGAGAGTTGAGGGGTCAGTGTCCGGCGGGAGCACCAACAAGCCTTGACAACTGCAAACAACGTGGAAAAAAAAGAAGGTGCAATGTCGGGACCAGCAAGGTCCAGGTCCAGGAGACTCACCACAAGCAGGGAAGTCAGGGCAGGCCCGAGCAATCAGGGGAGGCCAAATAATTAAAAGGTGATCCTCGATAGGACCCACAGGCCGGAGGCAATGGAGTCGCAAGAGGACCTCTAGCAGCTCACCAAAGAAGCAGGCCCACGATGCAAATGATGCAGTGAGGACAAAGATCTTGGTCACTGGAGATGCTTGAGGTTGGAACTACTTGGAGCCCAAAGATCTTGGTGGAAGGAAGCCAACAAGCCTTTGCAACTGCAAATCAATGTGGTGCACAGGGGTTCGGTTCCAGCGGCTCCGACGAAGGATACTGGCCTCAAACTTGGTGAGAGGACAGGGCAGGCCTCGAGAGATGTGAAGAACCACCACCTGTGTTGCTGAGCCTTTCTGAATCTGTGAGTGCTCAGGATAAGCAGACCGGTCAGCTTAGGTGCAGTGCCTGCAGATGCAGGGAAGTGACTCCTTCACTTCAAGGGAGATTTCTTCAGGTGTCTTGGATGCCCACAGGCCTTGGAAGATTTCCTGTATTGAGCACTGGCACGGACTTTACAGCAGACGAGCAGGGCGAAGAGATCAGGAGCAGCAGGAGTCTTTCCGGTTGCAGGCTTGATGCCCAGAGCGAAGTCCAGCGAAATCCAGAGTGCCCAGATGGTCAAAGTTGAAGTGGTGTCTGAATTGTATCGTGTCCCACGACGAATCTAGGGACCCACCCTGAGGTAAGCCCATAAGTACCCTCAGGAAAGGGTTGGAACGATTCAGGGTTCCCTCCGAGGGGAGGGGTTGGACAGTGGGGAGGATACTCCCATGTCCTTTGCCCAGTTTCGCACCAGAACGGGAGCCAACGGCTCCCTGAGCTGGTTTGAACTGGACTATGCAAGGAGGGCACCAAATGTGCCCTTGAAGCAGACTGAGTGGGGCTGGCATGCGCTCCCACCCGGCCCTAATACACCAAACCCTGTCTGGGAGGTGGTCACACCTCCCTGTGACAGGATACCTATTGTTCTGCCTTCCCCTGCTCGAGCTTGGCTCAGCAGCAGGAGGGCAGAATCGTGTCTCTGGTCGTCAGCAGCCATGTTGTGCTGTCTGGGTCTAGAAGACTGGTACTGGGAACACTGAGGGCCTTACGGAGGGTTTTTACAGTGCTTGGAATCATGCCTCCCACACCATTTACAGTGTGGGGGTATGATTCCAACATGTTTGATACCAAACATGATAAGGTTTGTTACAGCCAGTTTCGAGATGATCATCGCGTAATGACGCCGTGCCCCTCTATATGTTATATGGCTGTCTCACTTACAACCCGGGAGAATGGACTCCGAAGGCTGTAGATGTGTCCTGCTCATGCAGGAGCACCCTCACACTTAGAAGCGAGCACCCTGCCATCAGGACTGAAAAGGCCTGCTGTAGGGGTGACTTAAAGGTTTTAAGTGCAGTGTCCCTAGATATAGGGAACCTATATCTTTCGTAAGTGGGGTTAGCCCCAGCTTACACAGGCTGCAATGGCAGGCCCATAGTGACAGTTTGAATGGTCTCCCATGGGTGGCATAATACATGCTTCAGCCCATGGGGGACCCCTGGGGTACCTATGCCCTGGGTACCTTTGTACCATATACTAGGGACTGATAAGGGTACCCCAGTATCCAATCTAGGATGTACCTAAGTACTTACCATAACAATTTAGGGGAGAAAGCAGAGAGACTGGTGGGGGTAAGCATAAAATCAGATCCTACTTTCCTCCAGTATCTCTATAGGTATGTGAATAGTTGTGACAGTGTCTGTATAGATAAGTGACACAGTCTGACAGTCTATGAATGGATATCTGAGAGGGTGTAAGAGCCTGTGTATACGTATGTAAATGGATATAAGAGTCTGTATATGAGTATATGAAAGTGTGTAGCAGGGTGTGTAAATCTCTGTATTCATATCTCAATGGGCATAAGGGTATCTACATCAGTATGTGAAAGGATATAAGAGTCTCTCCATGGATATGTGAGAGAATGTCTAAGTCACTGTATCAGTATGCAAATGGGTATTACAGTATCTGTTATGGGTAAGTGAGAGGGTTTTAGAGTCTCTCAATGAGTATGTAAATGGGTGTCACAGTCTGTATAAGTATGCCAATAAGAATAAAAGAGCACTATTTGAGTATCTGAAAGGGTGTCACAGTCTAGGTATAGATATGTGAATGTGAATGTGTATAAGGGTGTATGTATAAACACATAATAGGGTGTGAAAGTATCTCTATAGATATGTGAATGGTTGTGACAGTGTCTGTAAAGATATGTGAGAGGATCTGACAGTCTATGAATGGATATGTAAAAAGGTGTGAGAGCCTTTGTATAGGTATATACATGGATAAAAGGGTTTCTCGATGGGCAGCTCAGAGTGTGTGAAAGTCTGTGTATAGCTATATGAATGGATGTCATACTATCTCTATGGCTATGTGTGAGGGTGTGAAGGTCTATGTATGTGTATGTGACAGGGTGTGTGGACCTCTGTATGCATATTTCAATGGGTATATAGGGTGTTTACATGGGTATATGAGAGGATGTAAGAGTCTTTATGTGGGTATGTGAGAGACTGACAGTCTGTGTATGGGTATGTGAGAGGGTGTGAGAGTCTCTATGGGTATGTGAATGGGTATAACAGTGTCTACATGACTATATGAGAGGGTGTGAGAGTCTCTGTATGAGTATGTAAATAGATATAAGGGTATCTACATGGGTATGTGTCAAAGAGGGGCCATACATATGGAGTTCATGGACCTCTCCTGTTCTTTTGACCTTGTAGAAAGGAGCATATTATGGGAAATAATGGAGCAGGTGGGAATTGATCCCCCTCTCGTGGATCTGGTAAAACGCATGCATTGGGACTCTACAAAGAGCATGCGCTTTACACGGAATTGGGACTCTACAGCCCCAATAAAGGTGACTAGAGGTTTGAGACAGGGTTGCATATTAGTGCCTTTTCTTTTTTATTATACATTAATTCCCTAGATAATGTCTCGTCCTATGCACACGCTTCTGTGTTCAAATGAAAGTTCATCAAAAGTAGGTATGTAAAGAAGAAGAGTAATGTCTCTTATGGTCTTTTCTTTGTCTTTATTCAAGAGAAAAAACACAACGTCCAGTCAACACGTGTTTCGTTGTTAGGGATATTGCCCTCGACTTCTTCAGGGCTGTAACACTTTGGGTAAGGATTTCAAAATACCTTACTGCCGGTTATAATTCCGACCCGGCTGGTCAATAATCCTTCGATTATCACAAAACCAAATGTAATTCCACAAGGTAAATCTTAAATTATATAATCCGATGTGTGTTACTTAATTGATACATTTTGTGCCGATTTGTGTGGAGAAATATTAAAACGAAGGCCGATGTAAGCCGAAAGAAATCTGCAGCGAGTACGCTGTCAATTCAATTCAATGCCGGATACGCGTTCTGTACGGGAGGTTTAAGATTTACCTTGTGGAATCACATTTGGGTTTGTGATAATGGAAGGATTATTGACCAGCAGGGTCGGAATTATAACCGGCAGTAAGGTATTTTGAAATCTTTGCCCAGAGTGTTACAGCCATGAAGAAGTCGAGGGCAATATCCCTAACGATAAAACACGTGTTGGCTGGACGTTGTGTTTTTTCTCTTGAATAAAGACAAAGAAAAGACCATAAGAGACATTACTCTTCTTCTTTTACATACCTACTTTTGATGAACTTTCCTTCGAACACGGAAGCATGTGCATAGCATGAGACATTATTTACTTGACGGACCCTCTGGTCCTACATTTTGAGGGTTTATTAGGGGTTTTTCCCTCACCTATTGCACCGCTGGAATTGTATGTTTGTTTGTACTACGCTAATTTGGCAGGCGCCGTTTTTCCTGTGTAATTAACACCCCCATAACAATAAGTATTAATTCCCTAGACACTGCTTAAAGGGCTTGCAGTGATGATGTCCCTAGGATTGGTATGCAGGCAGTCCCCGTGCTGCTCTATGCGAATGACGCGGTTTCTGAGGTCTGACCGCAAATGCTCTCCAAAACCTTCTGAGTGGGTTTAAGGATTTTATGTTGAGATTAAAACTTAAGGTAAATCAGTCAAAATCTTTTATTATGACCTGTGGTCCAAAACATACAAAGACAAAAACATTTTATATGGGGGGGCGGGGGCACAAATTGAAAAAGTTCCTTTTTTTAACTACCTTGGCATTTTGTAGGAGGCAAATGGATTGTGGGACAGGCTACTTACACAAGGGGGCCAAAAGATGTGCGCAACAGAAGATGCAATATTTAGATTTGTAAAAAGGCTAGGCCACAAGCCGGTCCACGAAATAGTCCAACTTTATAAAAGCAAGTGTCTATCGGTTGGCACTTATGGAGCCGGAGTCTGGGGCTGTGTTACCTGCATGAAACTTCAAGTAGTTGAGAAAAGGTTCTTTGTACAGGCTTTTGGCCATTCCTAAAACTTCTTCAAGTCTCATTGCACATCTGGAATTGGGTATAGGGTTAATGGAGGATCGAATCTCTATGGCTCCTCTTTTATTATGGATAAAGCCATGGAGCTGCCCGAATGCAGACTTTTCGTGGAAGGTATTGCTAGACTGTCTAAAATTAGATAACATGACTGCTCTCCCGTGGTTGGCTTAAGTAAGAAACACCTTTCATAGCCTTGGGTACAGTCATCTTTTTGAGTTACCACAAAGTATAAGCCCCGACCTTAAAATGAAAGTCAAAGGGAGCTATGAAACCTATAAAGAGGGAATTAGACTAGAAATGCCCCTTGATTTGCCTAAAGTTACAAGATATATGAATTTTTCTACATTATCTGATATGGAGCCTTACCTGATTTGGTTAGCAAATCCAGAGTACAGATTTTATCCCACTAGGTTGCGACTAAACACAGTTCACTTCCTTTTGATTTTCCCACGAGTGGGTTCCTGGTTTCCTTCCCTCCCATGTTGCCCTTGTGACTGTGTTACTGCCCAATCCACTGCAAATTTTATGTTCTTTTGTACTTTATATGACTCCTTTAGATTGTGCTTTTTACATCCTGTCCTACTGTATAAGCACCTTAATTCTTATAAAGAGGGTTTGATCTGGTTGCAAAGTTTACAATCACTTGATGTTTGCACTGCTGTTCTTAACTATATCATTGCTGCTATCAAATTGAGAAGAACCTACGCACTTTAATGACAAACTGTTTTATTATGCTTTTGAAGTGTTACTTATATTCTCGAGGATGTAAATGTTTTTATTCTGTCTCTGTATGGGTATATGAGAGATGCCAGAGTCTCTACATTAGTATGAGAATGGGAATAACATTGTCTGTATACCAGAGTCTCTACATTAGTATGTGAATGAGAATAAAGGAGGTCTGGATTAGTATGGGAAAGGATGCACACAACAGCTTACTTCTGACTATCTAAATGTATACATCATTCTACCTTCTGATCTGTTACTATATGCATAGTTATATCATTATGTGTAAAAAGTAAATATATTTAACTAAGCCTTGCTTCCTTACCAAAAGCATCAGTGTGAACCAGATCATCTTAATCTACATATCGAAGTATATGTTATTGCATAACTGTATACATAATAAATAAGGCTCCCTGTTTTCCGTTTTTACGGATTTTTACAGATAAATACAGACAGAAAAACATTTATTTTCTTGTCTGTATTTATTTTTAAATGTGGATAAAAACGGAATTGGGTGATTTTTGAGTGATTCTAAATACACTTTGCAATGCCAGGCCAATAACTGTGTGGACTGATAGGTAAGGGGGGGGGTTAAAGAAAGGAATTTTAGTAAAGAGGCTTAAACAGCAGTAGATATGCACAATGATAATACTGAAATGTGCATATTTTCATATAAGGGCATTGATTTATCTTCTGCGGGTGTTCATATCACTGAAACCTGGCAGGCATCCAAGCATGACTGCTTATTTATTAGTTAAATAAATGCGGAAATATACCAGTTTCAGCTTTATTTTTTTCACAAACCCATAATAAATATGGATAAATACAGATAAAGTTGACAAAAATTAAATATGGATAAATACAGACGGAAATGTAAAAAAAAAAAACATAAAACCGGGAGCCCTAATAATAAATACCTTTATATCTCACTGCATACATTAGCATTTTTATTTATAGTTACTGATTAATACAGTTTACTTTATTTTCATCTTTTACTCACTCTGAAAATTTCCTTTTACTAATGTCCTGCTCACTTTCATCCACCTTACTCACACTGAGTCCTTCTGTATCAACTTTTTTTATGCTACAGCTTAATACACATACCTGTTAAATGTGATTGTTGGTGAGTATTTTTCTTTCTCAATATCAGGTTGTCAGACTTGTCTCAAGAAAGCACAGAAAACCCGAGCAGAAGAATGGTAAACCACTCTCAAACAAGGCAATCACTAATGGCACCCTATTCAACTTTGCTTTCAAGGTTACAGAGACTGCAAGCAAATAGAAACAGTAATTTCATTTTATTTAATCTCCTTACTAATCATACAGCTCTTCTGAATGGTCACATTTCTTAACCCTTTGTTTAACTCATCTAAAGAGAGCCCAAATCAGTAGTGAGTGTGGGTGGGATCTTCGGATTTACGAAGGAATCCGAGGGTGTCAGCATGGCCCCTTGTGAACCCACACGGAGAATCCACGGATCCGCTCGGTAAAATGAGATCTTTTTTTAAAATTATTCCTAAACACTACCACTTACATACCACTTCATACAATCCCTAAATTTAGACCCAAACAAATATTACTCACTATTTATCTTATAAACAATGTCCCATCACACTGACATTGTAGCCTTTTTTTGTTCCCTTCCCCCATATTCCTATAGCTCTGTTTCTATGGTGACCAACAATGTTACATTTTCTGTTACCAGTAGGTCAAAAGTTCACAACTATCTCTACAGCAGCATGCCAACTTTCAAGGAAAATTTTGCAATTGTGGTAGAGTGTATACAATTGCAAACATATTCCTCATAACCAATCACATATGTTGTTTATTTAAATGTATTGCACATCCTAGTTTTAATCACTACCTTACTTACAACATCCAATGAAACTTTACTTGCTAGAGTTATTTTTAACTCACGTCATTTTGAAAACTGCCCCATTCAGCTGCAGACTTCTCCTGTGTGCTACTCCTTCATCTTTCAAAATGGTTAGAGTGTGGATTGTGGGGCACAGTTTTGTGTTCTGGGCGAGAGAGTTTGCTAGAAACATAGTTATTGACAGGGACCTAGGTTTGCCTAATGTGGATATTAATTGGTTTGGCCAGAGAGGGTTAAAGTGGCATCAATTGCTTCCATTGGGTGAAAACATTATGGAGAAGCAACATCCAGACCTCATGATTGTGCATTGTGGTGGCAATGACCTGGGCACACTGACTGGGGTAGGACTAGACATCCTAATAAAGAATACCTTTGAAAAATTAATGCAACTTTTCCCTCACACTGTCTTGGTGTTTTCTAACATATGCCAGAGGCAGAAATGGACCTGGTCTTCTGAATTTTGTCCACAGATAAAGAAATCCAGAAAGCATGTTAATAAAACAGTTTCAGCATTCCTCAGACACCAAAACATGGACTCTGTCTACAATAATAACCTGTGCTTCAACATGCATGGAATATACAGAAGAGATGGGATTCACTTGACAGATGAAGGCAACAGAGTGTTTCTGAACAACGTGAAACTCTGCATTCGCTCGTATATGTAGTCATTATATACGCACAATGAATACAACGGCTCTTTTAAGAGCCACCCTGTGTCCCAAACAGTTGTTATTTCTAACTGTAAATTCTCTTTTTAAATAAATTTGTCGACTCTGCGGAACCTTGCGGATTCGCAAACCAAAAGCACTCATTCAAGCAAAAGAGCACATTTAATATTTCTAGTATAGGTTTCTGAATGCATATCACAGTGGGGATAACAGAGTCTAAATGGGTATCAGTTTAGGTGCATAAGTGAGTTTGTCAATCAATGTAACAGTGTCTTTAAGGTATATACATGGCTGTGGCAATGTCTGTATAGGTATGCAAATGGGTGTTATAGTATCTCTATCAGTATGTGAATGGGTGAGTCAAAGTCTGTATGGTGTTTTCGATGTGTGTAACAGTGTCTGTATGGGTTTATAAATATGTGTGACAGTAACTGTTTAGGTATGTGAATGAGTGTCAGAGTGTATGTATGGCTTTGTCAATGTGTGTCACAGTTTCTGTATGGGTTTTTAAATGGGTGTGACACTATTTTTATGGGTATCTGAACAAGTGTGACAGTGTCTATTTAGGTACATAAAGGGGTGTAACTGTGTTTGTATAGGTTTGTGAATGGATGTGACAGTGTCTGTATGGGTTTGTGAAAGGGTGTAACAGTGTCTCTATCAGTATGTGACTGGGTGTGACATTATCTGTTTGAATATGTGAATGGGTGTTACAGTGGCTGCATGGATTTGTTAATCGATGGGACAGTGTCTGTATGAGTTTGTAAATGGATACAACAGTGTCTGTAATGGTTTGTGACTGGGAGTGACAGTGTGTCTATCAGTATGTGAATGGGTGTGAGAGTATCTGTTTCGATATGTCAATGGGTGTCACAGTGTCTGTGTAGGTATCTAAATGGGTGAGACAGTGCCTGTATAGGTTTGTGAATGGGAGTAACACTGTAAATAGGTGTGACAGTGTCTTTATTGATATCTGCACTGCTGTGCCTGTGCAGCTCTGGGTTTGTGAATGGGTGTGACAGAGAGTTCATAGGTACATGAATAGGTGTGACAGTGTCTCTATGGGTTTGTGAATGGGTATGACATTGTCTGTATGTATTTCTGAATATGTGTGACAGTGACTGTATAGGTTTTTGAATGGGTGTGACAGTGTCTCTATGAGTATGTGAAAGGGTGCAACATTGTATGGATTTCTCATTAGGTGTAACAATGACTTTATTGGTTTGAATGGGTGTGACAGTATCTGCGTGGGTAAAAGAGTAGGTGTGAAAGTTTCTGTATGGGTATGTAACTGGATGTGACAGTATCTGTATGGGTCTCTGAATGGCTGTTAGAGTAAGCCTGAGTCAGGAATCTGCGGATTTCACGAGTGGACAAAAAACCAATTTTTCCAGATTTCTGACCCCAGGACACATGCTCACCCCTGTTTTATAATATGTACAAGGGGTCAGGAAACCTCTCACTAGACCCCTTTATTGAGTTTGCCAAGAAATTCTCAGCCCCGGGGACCGTTTCTCCGACAAACAAAATGGCGCCTGCACCTTTTCTGTGAAGGTGCGGTCAGCAAATTAGAAGGTCACAAGTGCGCTTGAATCTGCGGATCGCCTGCGAGTGAATCCACGAGTAATCTGCATCCCCAGATATACAAATTTGTTCTCCAGTTAACATCTCCAAACATACTGAACAGATTGACACCAAATCACACAAAGCACGATCTGCGGACCAACATCTACCCTTCTGCCAAGGTTTGGTTTAATTCCATCCAACGATTCCAGCTGTAGGCTTGTTGAAAGCTCCTATGGGAATTAACATGGCAAAACACGTTTTGAGACTCCCTGTTTTTCTCGACTCCCGCTTCACGGATTACCCCGAAACTTTCAAGACTCCACCCGAAGTACCAGGCAAATTTTGGGGAAAATTTCATGGAGATTCAGCAAGCGGTGCCAAAGATATAGGCACCTGAAAATGACCTCTTCCTATGGAAACTAGGCCCTAACTATAGCTACCTACTGGTATTTGCACATATATGTATATGTGTGTATATATATTAAACTGCTGTGCGACCCCACATTAAAAAAGGCATACAAGCCGAAACGCGTCTGTGAGGTGCATTTTAATAAACAAGAGTGGAACCAATTTATGCTTACTCTGGTGGTGTGACGAAGCATGATTTCGCTGTGAGCCCGAGCTGTGTCGGAGCCCGTCGCATTGCAAGCGGGCTGTGGTGATGATGTTTTGGAACAAGCTGCCCGTGCTGTTACTGACACGCACTCTCGGTCAGATGCATCGCAGTAACGGGAGAGAGTGGATTGCTGTATTTTACACACACTGCGGAGCCCCCAGAGCAATGGAGATTGTCGAGTGCGGCTTTGCGCCTGGTGTATCCTTACGCCGGGCAGCAGGCTGCTTGTCATCGAGTGTATTGGGGAGAGAGGAGAGCGGTATTACACAGCGTAACGGGACACCGCCTGTGCTTCATGGTCAGCCGCCAGAGACTCGGTAAACATACATGCCTGTCTGGCGCTCCTGCTGGCCGTAGTCGGGTTATTATTATGTGTCTACACGGAGGTGACTTCGCCTCGAGTGTACATGATGTGCCGGAGGACATTTAATTATGCGGATCCACTCGTATTCACGGAGGGGCACATTGGAAGTGACATTGATCAGGAGTGACCAAGGGGAGGACTGCAGAGCACATTGCCACAATCAACGTTGCTAATCAATGGTAAAATCAAGGGATTGGGATCACCTGATATCACCAGAATCAGGCACTGGCCACTAGGATTTGTCTGGCTATATTGCATTACGTTGTTGTGGCTATAGGAAGTATCATCGGGGTGAAGCAACAGTCCTCTTTCTATGGCCGCTCCACTCCACCAATGAGAAGACACAGTGCCGGTTTTTAAACTGCTGCATGAGTCCCCAGCTGTGCGAACCCACATTGAAAAAGACATACAAGCCGATACGCATCTGTGAGGTGCATTTGAATAAACAAGAGTGGAACAAATTTATGCTTACTCTGGTGGTGTGACGAAGCATGATTTCGCTGTGAGACCGAGCTGTGTCAGAGCCCGTCTCATTGCAAGCGGGGTGTGGTGGTGATGTTTTGGAACAAGCTGCCCGTGCTGTTACCGACACACACTCTCGGTCAGGTGCACCGCAGTATCGGGAGAGAGAGTGGATTGCTGTATTTTATACACACTGCGGAGCCCCCCCAGCAATGGAGATTGAGGAGTGCGGCTTTGCGCCTGGTGTATCCTTACGCCGGGCAGCAGGACGCTTGTCATCGAGTGTATTGGGGAGAGAGGAGAGCGGGATTACCCTGCATAACGGGACACCGCCTGTGCTTCATGGTCAGCCGCCAGAGACTCGGTAAGCATACATTCCTGTCTGGTGCTCCTGCTGGCCGTAGTCGGGACATTATTATGTGTCTACACGGAGGTGACTTTGCCTCGTGTGTACATGATGTGCCAGAGGACATTTAATTATGCGGATCCTCTCATATTCACGGAGGGGCACATTGGAAGTGACATTGATCAGGAGTGACCAAGGGGAGGACTGCAGAGCACAATACCACGATCAACATTGCTAATCAATGGTAAAATCAAGGGATTGGGATTACCTGATATCACTGCAACCAGAATCAGGCACAAGCCACTAGGATTTGTCTGGCTATATTGCATTACGTTGTTGTGGCTATAGGAAGTATCATCGGGGTGTAGCAACTGTCCACTTTCTATGGACGCTCCACTCCACCAATGAGAAGACACGGTGCCGGTTTTTAAACTGCCGCGTGAGTCCCTCGCTGTGCGAACCCACATTGAAAAAGGCATACAAGCAGAAACGCATCTGTGAGGTGCACTTTAATAAACAAGAGTGGAACCAATTTATGCTTACTCTGGTGGTGTGACGAAGCATGATTTCGCTGTGAGCCCGAGCTGTGTCGGAGCCCTTCGCATTGCAAGTGGGCTGTGGTGATGATGTTTTGGAACAAGCTGCCCGTTCTGTTACCGACACGCACTCTGGGTCAGGTGCACCACAGTAACGGGAGAGAGTGGATTGCTGTATTTTATACACACTGTGGAGCCCCCCCAGCAATGGAGATTGAGGAGTGCGGCTTTGCCCCTGGTGTAGCCTTACGCCGGGCAGCAGGCCTGCTTGTCATCGAGTGTATTGGGGAGAGAGGAGAGCGGTATTACACTGCGTAACGGGACACCGCCTGTGCTTCATGGTCAGCCGCCAGAGACTCGGTAAGCATACATGCCTGTCTGGCGCTCCTGCTGGCCGTAGTCGGGACTTATTATGTGTCTACACAGAGGTGACTTCGCCTCGAGTGTACATGATGTGCCAGAGGACATTAAATTATGCGGATCCACTCTTATTCACGGAGGGGCACATTGGAAGTGACATTGATTAGGAGTGACCAAGGGGAGGACTGCAGAGCACAATGCCACAATCAACGTTGCTAATCAATGGTAAAATCAAGGGATTGGGATTACCTGATATCACCGCAACCAGAATCAGGCACAAGCCACTAGGATTTGTCTGGCCATATTATATTACGTTGTGGCTATAGGAAGTATCATCCGGGTGAAGCAACAGTCCTCTTTCTATGGCCGCTCCACTCCACCAATGAGAAGATACGGTGCCGGTTTTAAAACTGCTGCGCGAGTCCCTCGCTGTGCGAACCCACATTGAAAAGGGCATACTAGCCGAAACGCGTCTGTGAGGTGCATTTTAATAAACAAGAGTGGAACCAATTTATGCTTACTCTGGTGGTGTGACGAAGCATAATTTCGCTGTGAACCCGCGCTGTGTCGGAGCCTGTCGCTTTGCAAGCGGGCTGTGGTGATGATGTTTTGGAACAAGCTGCCCGTGCTGTTACCGACACGCACTCTTGGTCAGGTGCACCTCAGTAACGGGAGAGAGTAGATTGCTATATTTTATACACACTGCGGAGCCCCCCCAGCAATGGAGATTGAGGAGTGCGGCTTTGCGCCTGGTGTATCCTTACGCCAGGCAGCAGGCCGCTTGTCATCGAGTGTATTGGGGGGAGAGGAGAGTGGTATTACACTGCATAACGGGACACCGCCTGTGCTTCATGGTCAGCCGCCAGAGACTCGGTAAGCATACATGCCTGTCTGGCACTCCTGCTGGCCGTAGTCAGGTTATTATTATGTGTCTACACGGAGGTGACTTCGCCTCGAGTGCACATGATGTGCCAGAGGACATTTAATTATGCGGATCCACTCGTATTCACGGAGGGGCACATTGGAAGTGACATTGATCAGGAGTGACCAAGGGGAGGACTGCAGAGCACAATGCCACAATAAACGTTGCTAATCAATGGTAAAATCAAGGGATTGGGATTACCTGATATCACCGCAACCAGAATCAGTCACAAGCCACTAGGATTTGTCTGGCTAATTTGCATTACGTTGTTGTGGCTATAGGAAGTATCATCGGGGTGATGCAACAGTCCTCTTTCTATGGCCGCTCCACTCCACCAATGAGAAGACACAGTGCCGGTTTTTAAACTGCCGCGCAAGTCCCCAGCTGTGCGAACCCACGTTGAAAAAGACATACAAGCCAAAAGGCGTCTGTGAGGTGCATTTGAATAAACAAGAGTGGAACCAATTTATGCTTACTCTGGTGGTGTGACGAAGCATGATTTTGCTGTGAGCCCGAGCTGTGTCAGAGCCCGTCTCATTGCAAGCGGGCTGTGGTGATGATATTTTGGAACAAGCTGCCGTGCTGTTACCGACACGCACTCTCGGTCAGGTGCACCGCAGTATCGGGAGAGAGTGGATTGCTGTATTTTATACACACTGCGGAGCCCCCCCAGCAATAGAGATTGAGGAGTGTGGCTTTGCGCCTGGTGTATCCTTACGCGGGTAGCAGGACGCTTGTCATCAAGTGTATTGGGGAGAGAGGAGAGCGGGATTACCCAGCGTAACGGGACACCGCCTGTGCTTCATGGTCAGCCGCCAGAGACTCGGTAAGCATACATGCCTGTCTGGCGCTCCTGCTGGCCATAGTCGGGACATTGTTATGTGTCTACACAGAGGTGACTTTGCCTCGCGTGTACATGATGTGCCAGAGGACATTTAATTATGCGGATCCACTCGTATTCACGGAGGGGCACATTGGAAGCGACATTGATCAGGAGTGACCAAGGGGAGGACTGCAGAGCACAATGCCACGATCAACGTTGCTAATCAATGGTAAAATCAAGGGATTGGGATTACCTGATATCACCGCAACCAGAATCAGGCACAAGCCACTAGGATTTGTCTGGCCATATTATATTACGTTGTAGCTATAGGAAGTATCATCCGGGTGAAGCAACAGTCCTCTTTCTATGGCCGCTCCACTCCACCATTGAGAAGATACGGTGAGGGTTTTTAAACTGCTGTGCGAGTCCCTCACTGTACGAACCCACATTGAAAAAGGCATACTAGCCGAAACGCGTCTGTGAGGTGCATTTTAATAAACAAGAGTGGAACCAATTTAAGCTTACTCTGGTGGTGTGACGAAGCATGATTTCGCTGTTAGCCCGAGCTGTGTTGGAGCCCGTCGCTTTGCAAGCGGGCTGTGGTGATGATGTTTTGGAACAAGCTGCCCGTGCTGTTACCGACACTCACTCTCGGTCAGGTGCACCTCAGTAACAGGAGAGAGTGGATTGCTATATTTTATACACACTGCGTAGCCCCCCCAGCAATGGAGATTGAGGAGTGCGGCTTTGCGCCTGGTGTATCCTTACTCCAGGCAGCAGACCGCTTGTCATCAAGTGTATTGGGGGGAGAGGAGAGCGGTATTACACTGCGTAACGGGACACCGCCTGTGCTTCATGGTCAGCTGCCAGAGACTCGGTAAGCATACATGCCTGTCTGGCGCTCCTGCTGGCCGTAGTCGGGACATTATTATGTGTCTACATGGAGGTGACTTCGCCTCGTGTGTACATGATGTGCCAGAGGATATTTAATTATGCGGATCACTCGTATTCACGGTGAGGCACATTGGAACTCACATTGATCAGGAGTGACCAAGGGGAGGACTGCAGAGCACAATGCCACAATCAACGTTGCTAATCAATGGTAAAATCAAGGGATTGGGATTACCTGATATTACCGCAACCAGAATTAGGCACAAGCCACTAGGATTTGTCTGGCTATATTGCATTACGTTGTTGTGGCTATAGGAAGTATCATCGGGGTGTAGCAACAGTCCTCTTTCTATGGCCACTCCACTCCACCAATGAGAAGACACGGTGCCGGTTTTTAAACTGCCACACGAGTCCCTCGCTGTGCGAACCCACATTGAAAAAGGCATACAAGCCGAAACGCATCTGTTAGGTGCATTTTAATAAACAAGAGTGGAACCAATTTATGCTTACTCTGGTGGTGTGATGAAGCATGATTTCGCTGTGAGCCCGAGCTGTGTTGGAGCCCGTCGCATTGCAAGCGGGCTGTTGTGATGAGATATTGGGTTTCTCTGTTCTCTTTGCAGTTCTTGTAATGTTTGTAAATGTTCCCAGTCACCAAAGTGCAGTTCATGCATTCTTCATATCTTTTATTTATTTTGTTTTCTTTTTTAGTCTGTATGCAAATTGTTTCATGAGTTCAAGTTTCTTTGTAAACTTGAAAATGCGTGTCTTGGGTTTTGAATACTCAGATTGATTCTCTGAGGAAAGGAAAAAGTCGAATTTTAAAACATACTCTTCTGTTTTGTTTAATTTGCTATTAGACAAGGTAAGGATTGTTTTGTTTTCTTCTATGGGGTTGGTTCTGTCGTTGAATCTTTTACTTTTTTATTTTGTGTCCCCCTCAGGGTCCCCCTCAGGATCATGTTTTGTTTATTTCTCATTCTCCTTTTCTTTGATCTTGTTCTTTTCTCCCTTGTCTGCTCCTTGTTGTTCTTCCTAATTTTTTGTCTCTCTTCAAAAGCAGGAACTTGTCTAAAAAAGAGCCTCTTTTTTGTTGTTCTGTTTCTCCACTTGGCAATTTGTCTTGGTCTTCTGATATCTCGGACTTTCTATTTGTCTCTGAGTAGACTGCTGTTTGTCTTTTTGTGTTATAGTCTCTTGCTAAAGACTTTTCCTGTAACGTAATTGTTTTGTCCCAAATAAACTTCTGATGCTTTTCTGCTCATATTTCTAAATCGTGCTTTCCAATTGTATTTTAATTTTTGGTCTGAATTTGTTTATGAAGGTCTGAGCTTGTTCAAATCAAGTGCTTTAGTAAGTTAATTTATCAACATCAATAATTTCTCTCTATCCTTTGCTGCATATTGGATTAGCTTTCCATCCATCTGAAAGAGCAGGTGTTGGTTCTGTCATCAGCAATTCAAGATTCTTGTAGCTCAGAATAGTAAATATTTGCAATCCACGTGGAATTCCTTTCACTTCAATGTATTTTTTCAGGGAAGCAATTTTCCACCACTTTTGTATATTTTTTGCAAAAGATGTTCTAAGTTGTGTAGCTTCTGTATAGTAGACGTCTTAATTGAAGAAACACGGTTTGCGCATTAATGGTGATCACAGTGTTTCCTTCATTGAAGATAACTGCTCTAGAGATAATCTCTCCTCCTTCCTCTTGAATGCCATTTGCTCCTGCATTTTTGCCTAATCTATATGTTAGTGTTTGACTACAGCGGTATTCCCACCTTGAGATAGCTCTGCTGCTATTTTCAGTTATTGAATTCATTCAACACAAATACATAACAAAGAAATTTGCTTATCTGGAGGGATTTTGCCAGTTGAGCACAGGTCTCACTGGTGCATGTCTGTTTGGTTAGTGGGTTGCTCCATGTTAATGTTTGCTCTGTTACTGTTCAACTTATGTTTTCGAGAGAGGTTAATTCTTCCTATTCTCTTCACCAGGGAAGCTACGACATCCGGCTCAGTCATTTCAGTATTTGGACAAAGTCAGAAATATCCAGCTACATTAATATCGAGTTTTTACACATAAATATCGTGATGCAGAAATATCATTGACAAAAATATAGATTTTTAAGGTAAGTAATATAATTTTCAAAAATATCTGTTTTGTTAATATCGTTTTTAATAATATAGTTGAAAAATATATCATTTTTAAAATTATCTTTATGTTTTAATTCATATTTTAATTGCATATGTTGTATATTGTTTGTATAATTGTTGTTAATGTTTTTAAATATAGTTTGTAATTTTAAGTTATTTATAATTTAAATGTAATTGTTAATAATAATTTATAGTGTTGTAGCGGATTGTGAAGTTTGCAGGGGTACAGGGTGGGAAGTTAAATATAATTAATTTTAAAACTATTTTTAATTAACATTCATTATTAAATTGATAATTAATTATGTAAATTGTGTAATTATTATATTTGTAAGTTATATTTTAGTTGTGGGTTGTTGAGTTTGTAGAGGAATAACATAGAAAGTTAATTAAGTAATAATTTATCAGTAATTAATTTATAATTTATTATTATTGATTTAACTGATAATTATGTAAATTGTGTGAATACTATATTAAGTTATATTTTGGTTGTGTGTTGTTGTGTTTGTGGGGTATGAGGTGAGAAGTTAATTAAATAACAATTTATTAACAATTAATTGTTTCATTGTTTTTTTAAATGTATATACATATAATTTTTATATGAAGAGTTTTATATTTTTGTTCAATTAATACAGTTATAAAATAATTTTCCTACTGCTGCATAGACTGGATTGGGAATAGTAAACTTTACCCCTCCTAAGTCCAACGCTTTCCCTACTGTTGCACAGACTGGGGTTGGAAAAGTAATTTTTATCCCTCCTTAGTCCAATGCTTTCCCTACTGTTACACCCACTGGAGTGGGAATAGTAATTTTTACCACTCCACAGTCCAATGCTTTCCCTACTACTGTTGAGTTGCATGGGGTTGGAATAGTAATGTTTATCCCTCCTTAGTCCAATGCTTTCCCTACTGTTACACCCACTGGAGTGGGAATAGTAAATTTGACCCCTCCTGAGTCAAAAGCTTTCCCTACTGTTCCACCAACTGGAGTGGGAATAGTAAATTTCACCCCTCCGCAGTCCAACGCTTTCCCTACTGCTGCACATATTGGAGTGGGAATAGTAATATTTATATTAAGAGTTCTATATTTTTGTTCAATTAATACAGTTATTAAAATAATGTCCCTACTGCTACACAGACTGGAGTGGGAATAGTAAACTGTACCCCTCCTGAGTCCAACACTTTCCCTACTGTTGCACAGACTTGGGTTGGAATAGTAATTTTTATCCCTCCTTAGTCCAATGCTTTCCCTACTGTTGCACCCACTGGAGTGGGAATAGTCAATTTTATCACTCCACAGTTCAACGCTTTCCCTAATGTTGTGTGCACAGACTGGAGTGGGAATAGTGAATTGTACCCCTCCTGAGTCAAAAGCTTTCCCTACTGTTCCACCAACTGGAGTGGGAATAGTAAATTTCACCTCTCTGCAGTCCAACGCTTTCCCTACTGCTGCACATATTGGAGTGGGAATAGTAATTTTTATATTAGGAGTTCTATATTTTTGTTCAATTAATACAGTTATTAAAATAATGTCCCTACTGCTGCACAGACTGGAGTGGGAATAGTAAACTTTACCCCTCCTGAGTCCAACACTTTCCCTACTGTTGCACAGACTTGGGTTGGAATAGTAATTTTTATCCCTCCTTAGTCCAATGCTTTCCCTACTGTTGCACCCACTGGAGTGGGAATAGTTAATTTTATCACTCCACAGTTCAACGCTTTCCCTACTGTTGCGTTCCTCGAACTGGAGTGGGAAAAGTAAATTTCACCCTTCCGCAGTCCAACGCTTTCCCTACTGCTGCACATACTGGAATGGGAATAGTACATTTCACTCCTCCTGAGTCCAACACTTTCGCTACTGTTGCACAGACTGGGGTGAGAATAGTTTTTTTTACTCCTCCTTAGTCCAACGCTTTCCCTACTGTTGCACTGACTGAAGTGGGAATTGTACATTTTACCCCTCTGCAGTCCAACACTTTCTCTACTGTTGCACAGATAGGAGTGAGAGTAGTAAAGTTTACTCCTCCTGAGTCCCTTACTTTCCCTACTGTTTCACTGACTAGTGGGAATGATAATTTTACCCCACCGTAGTCCAATACTTTTCCTACTGTCGCACAGAATGGAATGAGGATAGTATATTTATTATTCCTAGAATTAAATAGTTTTGTTAATATTGTTTAAATATATATATATTATGTGTTTGTGTATTACATTTTATATTTTTATATAAAGAAAGATTTGTAATTTTTAAGATATTTTTAGTAAAACATTTTTTCTATTGTTTACTTTTTTATGTATAATTAATTTGACAATTATTAAAATTATGTTTTTGCCTATATATAAATATATATATTTGTTATATTAGTAAATTAAAAAATGAAAATCATAAAATAAATTTAAATGAATATTTGTAATAATAGTTTAACATTATATATGTGTCCATAAATATACGCACATACATATATATGTGTGTTTGTTTATAAAAGTATATATTTATATATAGTTTTGAATATTATTTAAAAATATTTAATTTACAATTATATTAATGTTACAAGACAAAATATTTAATATTTACTATTTTTAACTACATATTTTAAGAAATGATATTTTTGCATATATTTATTCGATATGAGTGTAAAATTATATATTTTGTTCAATATTATTGTACCTACCAATATAAGTATGGGCAGATTATATTTTTAACATTGATATTTTAGACTCGACATTTCTGTAGGTCGATATTTGTGGTTTAGATATTATGTCATTTCGCAGTATGCCATGTTCTTTTTTCCTCTATATTTGGTCCTCACAGCATGGTGGTGAGAGAATCAGCTGAATACTTGTAGTCCTTTTCCTTTGGCACCCAAAGATAGTGATATGTGTCATGGGCTGATGCTTGGTGTGGTCTGGGCTAAGTCAATTATTAATACGAAAATCCTCTATTTGTAGAGGAACGATAATGCCAGCAAGAGTCTTTACATGATATCCAACAGATAATAATAATAATAGTAATAATAATAATAATAGTAATAATAATAATAATAATAATGATAGAATGATGAGTGACAAATTAAATAGCATTTTCCCGAAGTCTGTTCTTGGGTATTCAGTTATTGTAAAAGAGACATTGTTCGGAGGTGATGGTTCTTGATAACAATGAATGCACAATGTTGCTGTTACAGAGATGGCAAATGAACTTTGTGAATTATATGGAAATACATGGGAAGTTTGACAACACACAAAATAATGCATAAACATATATAGGATAGAAGAGCTAAGCCTGATTTCTATGTCTATGAATCTTGACAGTTTTAGAAAATGAACTACTGAGGATACAAATTATGCTATCCAGAAATATAACCATTTGAATTTGTTTATTACAAATGTAAAGCTACAGCTGAAATTAATTTCAATTGTGGTGTCAGTTTTATGTGATGGTAGAAAGTCTGTTTTCAATGTTTGTGAGAATGCAATGAGCACTTTGTCTGTTTCTATAGCACCTCTACACATCATTGTTTGTCAGGATTCTGGTTAAATGTCAATTCACAGGGGCTGAATGTGATGGAGACTGGGTTATTAGAATTCGTGACGGAGTGGAACATTAGCCCACTAACTGCAGGCTATGTGTATATACTCACTTCTGGAGATAGGGCCACTTCTTGGTGAAGAATGGTAGTGCCATACTTAAACCACATTTTGGGTTATATTCTTTCGCCTGTGAACGTTGGCTTCCCACTTTTGACCCAGTTCGCACCAGTTATTGCGTCTCTCATGTTTGTTCTGTCCTTCCCTTTTCAGTTTCCTGGTTTAGTCCTGTATTGCCTTTCCCTTTTGCCCTTATTTGTCCCAGGACCTTCAGTTGTCTCCTGGTCAGCTTAAGGCTTATAATAGGTCTAGCGTCTGAAGGAAATAGTAAACTAAATTATATTTGTTCTGTGTCATTTAGTTTCTGGATGGATTCCTACTTACTATCTGCCCTCTGTTTTCCACCTAGTTCAGGTCTAACAAATCCTGTAAAATTTAGGTAGAGGGTGCCATCCATTGAAACAACAACACCTCAAAGGAGTGTGGACACCGGTCCAGGATTTTTTCTTTTACTCTATTTCCCTGCTTCTCCCCTGATTCCTATGTCTAGTGGTGTGTTAGATTTCACAGAGCTGCCGCTATAACTTCTGTGCAATGTGTGGACAGAAATAAAGATATTTCACCATTTCACTTAATATCCCCATGTTCTGTTGTTGTCCTTCTTCTACAAACAAAAGATCTTTATGCTAATTATTGAGTTATCCAAGGCCTAAGCCATGACAAGCCCCAGCATGCGAAGCACCTTCAGCATTCTTGGGCTCCAAAGGAAAAAAATAAATATATATATAATAATACATTTATATGTATATATTTATTTATATGTATTAATATTTACTTTCACTGAAAAAAACAAAGGTTACAGGAAGGTTATAGTTAGGCTCAGATTTCACTCTTACAAAACCAGCGAAATTCACAGCTATAGTTACCTGAGCTAACTATTACTTACGCCATCGCAATACACTACTTATGACCTCACATATTACATCACTGATGACATGGTCAGTGACATCACTGATGACATCTCAAATTACATCACTGATGTTTTCTAAAAGTTTATGGATGTTAAACATATATACCAAGGTACTACAAAAGTTTAAATAGTATACTTTCTGTACCACTAATGAGTGATACTATTTCTAACATATATTATATGAGTGGCTGTGTGACTGTGTGTATCTGTGTGTGAGTGGGTGTCGGAGTGCCTGTATGGGTGTGTGAGTGGCTGTATCAGTGAATACGTAGGTGTGTGAGTAGCTGTGTGGGTGAATGAGTGGCAGTGTGAGTGACTGTATTGGTGAGTGAGTGGGTGTGTCAGTGGCTGTATGGGTGAGCGAGTGGCTATATGGGTGAGTGACTGGGTATGTGAGTGGCTGTATGGGTATGTGAGTGAGTGAGTGTGTGAGTGGCTGTATGGGTCTGTGAGTAGGTATGTAAGTGGTTGTATGGGTGAGTGAGTGGCTGTTTGGTTAAGTGAGTTGGCATGTGACTGGTTGTACTGTAGAGTAAGGGCCTTATTACAAGTTTGGCGATCCTGTGTACCGCCGTATTGGCAGTGGCGGTCCAAGCGCGTGAGCTCAGCGGTCTGACCGCGTATTATAAGTTGAGCGGATCGACTTTGCGAAGACCTCCGCTGGACTGCCGAGACGGCCAGCAGACCGCCGACCACCAGGCTTGCCATTGGGGAAAAACAGCCGCCATAAGACGGTACAGGGGAGCTGCACCGCTGTGCGTATTAGGAGTTGCCGGTTCTATTAGTGGACCACGTCCATCTGACTGCCTGACTCAACGTGGCGGTAATGAAAGATTTGGGGTGCGTACTCACCCCTTTCTTCTTTTCCCAGGCAGATTCCAACGTGGATCTCTTTCTCCAGGTCCCCTCTTCACAGGAGGATCTTCACCATGAGGATTACAACCCTATGAGCAGCGATCTTCAGGTGAGTCCTTTTTGTATCATATACCCATTGCCAGGACTGCCCACATATGGGCCGAACCTGTGTAATGGGTATATGGTATTGTCCCACATATATCATGAATATGTGTGCATCCGACACATATGCAATCAAAATGCACAAATAGGCATCAATATATTTGCTAATAGTACTCATGACCGCTGCAAGATACCCAGCCCCCCACACCACCGGCCCTGTGGTAGACTTATAATACGGTGATCTTTGGACCACCAGCGCCGTGGGCTGCTGGCGGCAGGACTGCTGAACCCATGATAAGGACCTAAGTCTCTGTGTGAAAGGATGTATGGGTGAGAGACTGGATCTGTGAGTGCTTATATGGATGTGTGAATGGGTACGTAAGTGGTTGTGTGGGTAGGTGATTGAGTTTGTGAGTGCTTGTGTGGGTAAGTGAGTCACTGTTAAGACGCTGTATTGGTGTGTTATATGTTTCATATAGGTACCCCAATATAGGCTCAGGTAGCAACCTAACCTCTCACCTATATTTCCCCTGCCATTTCACTACATAACGGTTATTGGGACTGACCTTTTACCTGGTTACGGTACTGCTTACAGGATGTGGGGTTTTCCCTGAAAACTAGCCTCATTCATTATGCATGAGGATTCTTAGAAACTCAGCAGGACTACCATCTCCTGCATAATAACTATGTATAAGGGTCATCCCTTCCGTCATCCTAAGTCCGACATGACACAGCAAGGTAGATCCCCTGAGGGTACCACTTTGGGTATATAAACACCATATCTTTGCTGAGGCAGGGAGAGGAGAAAAGGACTTCCATGCTGACACACTGACGTAAGACGCTGAGGTTCCTGCATGCAGACACTCCAGCTCGTAGTGATCTGACATCCCTCTCGGGGTGTCCATCTCGAGACCAAGAACGGGTCCCACAGTCTCTCACTTCAGGTAATGGGGTTGACTTTATCCTAGAGGGATTCTTGGCTTTACACCTACATACATGCTAGGTACACTTAGGTACATCTAGTTAGGGTCGCATCGTAGGAGTACGCATTTTATTGTCATGTATTTTTATACCTGCCTGTATTCATTGTTTTAGCACTATGGTAGAAATCTACCATCCCTGTTGGTGCTTATAATCATTTATATCTGTTTCTATCTAATGGTTGTTTCAGCACTCCGATTTTACACTAGAATGACGCTGGTTCAATAAATGCTTATCGAAAAGTCCCCACCGTTTATTCTGTGTATCTCTCTGAGACAAAGTGAGCACGAGTTACTGAGCGAAAAGTATTGCACTGTTTCCACGATCCCTGATGGGACAGAGTTGTCATGTTCGATAGTTGCCAAGAACTATTCTCTCCTTGGTAAGAGGAGTTTCTAGTGGCACTGTGAGCAACTGGTATACAGGCAAACGTCTGGGTGTCTGGAATCAGTCTGGACACCAATCCCACAGTCTATGTTGTCTAAATGCGCAGATCCTATATAGGTTTGTAGGAACTACACAACATGGCACCACCAACGTTGGTTTGGTACTTATTTAACTGTCAAATCTGAGTAGTTCAGTCTTGCTATTCTCATAGACCCCTATTCACATTTTCCCAGAGATGTCTGGAGTGGGAAGGAAACTATCCGCCACAGCTGAGTAGGCATATCCTATGTATTGGCTGTAGGTTTATCAAGCTTGAAGGACACATAGTTCCTATTGTGCATAAAACCTTATCTCAGTTTCCTTGAAACTTTTTCCTTCTTCATAATAATGGCTGATGAAGACGCCGCTGCACCAGCCCATCGTGCAGCTGCAGCAAAGGAGGAAGAACAAAATGATATAAACATTTCAGAAAATGTCAGAACTGCCCTTACTTTAAAACTAGCAGACTATGGAGTCACAGCTAGGGGTGGGACAGTCACATTCGTGATTGAGGCACACGAACCATACAGAACAGAGGTATTCTATTCATGGGTTAAATTCCCACAAGCAGATGCACAGACACATACATTTCATTCTTATACTAAAGATGAAACACCAGATGAATACTGTCCGTATGAGGACATTGAAATTCCGCTCACCTACCAGGAGCACATAAACTGGTTTAAAGGCGCCCTTCCACACACAAAAGAAAAAGTGAGACTCAGTCTGCTCAGAAGAGATTGAGCAACTTGGCCAGTCCTAGCGGCAGACACACCGCACCCAGACATTGACACAATGCCAGTAGCAGACTTACATCCACTTCATACAGAAATAAAAAAAACTTTACAGAAACCTGACACAGTTCGTGATGAGAACACTCACATTTCAGCCAGCAAGGGCTACATCAGCAGGACAAATTCAGGGATCTACAACTAAAATAACACCACAAACGCTACACGCAGTTATGGGTAAAATGCCCACTAGATGTGAGCAAATGCCATTCTGGATAGCTAAAAAAATAACACAGCTAGAGGCAGTATTTCGACATACAAGTCCTCAAGAAGAACACAGAATGCTAACAATCTGCTTGCCAATGGGGATAGCTCCCCAGATAGAGGATTGTACCTCTTGGGGTACAGTTTTCGCTGTCATATATACCAGAACTCATGGTATCCCTTCAACAGCAGTAATACCAGATGTATTAAGACAAATACAGAACGAGTATGGAGCAGAACCTGCTCTGAACCAAGGGATGAAATTGTTAGGAAATTTTGCCCAGGTATCAGCTATTATATTAGCAAACATAAAAGGGGAGGCAGCAGCAGTGGCAATACGCCAACGCCTGAGGGATTTCACTCATTTACAACAGGAACGTGAATTACCTAAAATTATCGAAGACACCTATGCCGAATTAGGTAGAGATATTTTGGGAGTTAGAGCAACAAAACCTCAACTCATGGGTGGTCCTGAAAAAGAGAACACCAAGCAAGCACCTGATTCTTCCAAGAAGAAATGGGATAACAATAAAAAACAAAAACAAATAGAGAGAATAGATCACAATCCAGGGGTGGGTCTTCTCAACAGGAGCCCTCCGAAAGGAGGTACAACCTTAGGAATTGTGATAACATTAAAAAACCTGACAGGTATGAGGATACTGATACACGTTCCTCTCGTTCCTTTCAGGGTTCATCAAAAAACTCCGCGAGGGAAGGACGGTCAGAACACAGACAAGAAGAGCGTGCAAAGTCCAGAGATACGCAACGCGCTTCATACTCTACTTCCAAAAAAGAAGAGAATCCAAAATCAAAACCTCAATTTAAAAAGAAGAAGGTAGCGGGTCTTGAAGTTAGACATGCCCAGAATTCTGAGGACTCAACTTCTGAACGGGGAATGGGCTCTGACGATGCTAGACAGCGCAGCAGGAGTAACAATAGCTCGCCAGAACCTGATGAAATTTCTGGTGACAGCGGAGTTGAATCAACATATCACGGTGGAGACACCTGATACAAGGGTAAGTATCCCACATAAGTTACATGAAATAACACTCCAAATGGAGGGGGACAAACCCAGGAAAATTAAAGCTCTCTTTTGGGAGAACCTGACTTATGGATATGACATTCTTTTAGCTGAAAAAGATTGGCCGCCAGTAATTGTTATGGATTGCCCAAAGGGAGAAACGCTAATTTTACCGTCTTTTTCCAACCTCGTTCCAATATACTTAAAACATACATACGCGCAGGAGTGGGCGCTAGCACTTGCTCCAGCATTATATTGCAACCATGTTGGGCGGGATGCGAGTCGCCTCACCATAAAATCCCAGTAAAAACTACTCCAACTCCACAGAGACAGTACCCAATAAAACAAGAAGCAAAAAAAGGTCAGGGAGATCTTAGATCAACTTGAATACCAGGGTGTAATTGAAACTTGCATCTCTTCAATGAATAATCCTTTGTTTCCCGTAATGAAACCCGATAAGTCATACCGTCTAGTTTTAGACTACAGACATCTGAACACATGCACTAAAACATTTGCAGTACAGAATGCACACAGTGCCGCATTAATGAATAACATTGTGCGGAAAAATACAAAACAACCCTAGATATCTCAAATGGATTTTTCTGCCAAAATATAGCACCTGAAAGCGGATATTTAACAGCATTCTCAGCGCTCGGTTCTCAGAATCAATTTTGTCGACTCCCCCAAGGGTATAAGAATAGCCCTGGGTTGTTCTCCGCTAGGGTAACAGAGTTACTTCAGAATTTGGATGAAGAGGCATTATCCTATGTAGATAATATTTATCTGACGGATGATGATTTAAAGGATCACTTGACCAGGGTGAGCAACATAATTTTGGGGTTCGCCTCGGAGTGCTACAAATTCAACTTTAAAAATTGAAAATAGCCCACCTCAATGTCCTATTTTTGGGATATGAGTTATCAAGTGAAAGGAAAATCCTGGCAGCTAACTTTTTAGAAAAGTGTGCACTGCTCCAACCTCCTAAATCATTGAAAAATTTACAATCCATATTGGGATTCTTACATTTTGGCAGAACATACATTTTAGATTACGCAGAAAAACTAAAACCTTTCTACGACCTAATAAGACCTGATTTTTCAATTCGACACGGCCCCCCTCCCTGGCCACGCACGGCCCCTCTCCCCAGGTCCAATTTCGGGGCCTGACCATGTCTCTTGGTGCTGGTTTCTGACCTCTATTTAGCCCCTTTCTGCTGGTTTCTCAGCTTTATTTTGCCTCTTTCGGCTCGTTTCTCACCTTTATTTTGCCTCTTGTTGCTCGTTAACACCTTTATTCTGCCTCTTTTGGCTTATTTCTCACCTTTATTTTGCCTCTTGCTGCTCGTTTCTGACCTTTATTTTGCATCTTTCTGCTCGTTTCTCATCTTTATTTTGCATCTTTCTGCTCATTGCTGGCCTTTACTTTGCCTCTTTCTGCTCGTTTCTCACCTTTATTTTGCCTCTTTCTACTCCCTTCTCACCTTTATTTTGCCTCTTTGTGCTCATTGCTGACCTTTATTTTGCCTCTTTCTGTCAATTTCTCACCTTTATTTTGTCTCTTGCTGCTGGTTTCGGACCTGTATCTTGCCTCTTTCTGCTCCCTTCTGACCTTTATTCTGCCTCTTTCTGCTCGTTTCTGACCTTTATTTTGCCTCTTTCTGCTTGTTCCTGCCCCTCCGTTGCCTCTTCTGTTCATTTCTAAACTTTATTCTGCCTCTTTCTGCTCGTTTCTGCCCTTTATTCTACCTCTTGATGCTCATTTCTGACCTCTATTTTGCCTTTTTCTGCTAGTTTCTGACCTTTATTCTGCCTCTTTCTGCTCATTTCTGACCTTTATTCTGCCTCTTTCTGCTCATTTCTGACCTCTATTCTGCCTCTAGCTGCTCGTTTCTGACCTTTATTTTTCCTCCCTCTGGTCGTTTTTGACCTCTATTTTGCCTCTTTCTGCTTGTTTCTTACCTTTATTTTGGCACTTTCTGCTCGTTGCTGACCTTTATTCTGCCTCTTTCTGCTTGTTTCTGACCTTTATTCTGCCTCTTCCTGCTCGTTTCTCACGCATATCTTGCTTCTTTTTGGTCGTTGCTGACCCTTATTTTGCCTGTTTCTGATCTATATTTTGTCTCTTTCAGTTTGCTTCTGGCTTCCATTTTGTCTCTTTCTGCTTGATTCTTACCATTATTTTTCCTCTTTCTGCTCGTTTCTGATCTCTATTTGTCTCTTTCTTCTCGTTGCTGGCTTTATTTTGCCTCTTTCTGCTCCTATATTTCTATTTGTATAGGGGAGGGGGCCATGTGGACCCCCTCCCTAGGCTGATTCCAGCCCCAAGGACCCCATTCCCTAGCGACCGACCATGTCTCCTGGGTGCCTCGAGGCCCCGCGGTACCAGCCGGCTCCCCACCTCTTGCCGAAGCCAGCATTGCTCCCGCAAGCAGGGAGCTGCTTTAAATAGCAACTCCCTGCTTGTGGGAGCAGTGTTTTCATCTGTTTCCCTGCACGCATATTTGCATGCAAGGAAACAGATGAAAACTCCGCATTCGGCAAGCCGGAGCTATTTGATAGCTCCGGATTGCAGAAAGCTGAGTTATGTTTACCTTTGTTTGGCGGGAGCTGTCAGCTCCCGCCAAGCAAAAGCAAACTGCTACCTCCAGAGGATGGGCACATCAGGAGGTAGCAGGAGCCGGCCGGGGGGAGGGGGGTGGCAGTCCCCAGGGCCATAAATGGCTCCACAAGGCAGGCCATGTGGCTCCCCTCCATCGTAGAATTTAGCCCCGGGGAGGTGGTGGTCCCCGGGGCTGCGGGTGGCCCATGTAGCCCCCCCCTTATTTTGAATAAATTGCCCCAGGGAGGTGGCAGTCCCCGAGGCTGCTGGGGGCTAAGCAGACTCCCTGCATTATTTTACTGTAATGTGCCTCGGGAGGTGATGGCCCCTGGGCACGGGTGGGCCCAGTGGGCCTGCCCACATATATATTTTAGAGTTTGATGGGGAGGTGGTGGTCCCTAGGGCTGGGGGGGCCCCCACCACTCCCCTGCATTATTTTACCATAATTTGCCCCAGGGAGGTGGGGGTCCCCAGGGCACAGGCGGGCCCGTACTCATTTTCAAGTGCACCAGGGAGGTGGTGGCCCCCGGGGCACAGTAGTATGCTCCCAGGACCTGGCCCAACAAGTGGCTATAATAAAAACAAGCGCAAGAGAACGCGCTTGCTTTTTAAAAAATTGTACTGGCGATTTGCAACCCTGTCGCGCCTTTGTGGCAAATCAATTTTAAAACACATTTTTTTTTTGTCCTGGCGGGTTCCCTCTTGGACCCCCCCAAGAGGCTTAGGGATCAGGGTATTCCTACCCTGCCCCCTTCTCTTTTTTTTAAATGTTTTTGTGGGACTCGGCAGGAGCCGAGCCGCAAGATTGCTGCCAAAACTTTCTGGTTGAAGTGTTGACAGCCAATCAGATTTCAGCACGGGGACTGTCGGATCCGCATTCCTATTTATACAAATTTTAATTTCTTTTAATAACTCCAGAACTACTGGATGGATTTACACCAAATTATAAAAAGGCACTTCTCTGGACCAATATCTACCTTTCTGTCAAATTTGGTGTAATTCCATTCAACGGTTCGGGCTGTAGCTGTGTCTTAAGTCCCTATGGGAAATTGTATCAGGATAAAATAAGTTTTGGGAATCCCACTTTGTCTTGCCCCTCGCTCTATGGATCACCCCGAAACTTTGAAGACAGCAGCTGAAATGAGTGGCAAACTAGTTTTGAAAATTTCATGAGGATTTGTCAAACGACGCCAAAGTTATTAGCAAAACAAAAAACGCTTTTATATATATATATATTCACTGAAAAAACCATAGGTTTCAGGGACGTTATAGAAATTAGCATTTAAAAAACCATAGAAATTCACTGAAAAAACCATAGGTTTCAGGGACGTTATAGTTAGTTGGACATTTCACTCGTACAAAACCAGAGAAATTCGGCCGTTATAGTTAGTTGAGCTAACTATAACTCACGCCCGCAATGCACTGCTGATGACGTCACATATTACATCACTCATGACATGGTCAGTGACATCACTGATGACATCACTGATGACATCTCAAATGACATCACTGATGACATCACTGATGACATCATCCAGTGACTGTGTGTTTCTGTAAAGTTTAAATATGTTTTATATATATATATGCCAAGGTGTATTGAAGTATGAGTGGGTATATGAGTGTCTGAATAGATGATTTAGTAGGTGCGTGACTGACTGTATAAGTGAGTGATTAAACGTGTCTTACTGAATGCAAGGGTTAGTGAGTAAACTGTGCAAATGTCTGTATCAGTCTGTCAGTTGGTGTGTAAGCGGCTGCATGGGTTGGTGAGTAGCGAAATGAGTGTCTATATGGATTATTGATTGGTTTTCTGAGTATCTGTATGGGTGCCTGAGTGTCTGTGTGGGTGGGTGGGGGGTGTGACTCTGTGCATAGATGTGTGAGTGGGTAATTCACTGGGTGTATGGGTTCAAGAGTGTATCTGTGAAGGGCTGTATGGGCGGGTGTGAGTGTGTATGGGTGTGTTGGTCACTGAATGGATGTCTCAGTGGTACATGTGTGAGTAACTACATATGTGAAAGGCAGTATATGTGAGTGTTGGAGTATATAAATCACTATATGTGAGAGTGAGTGATTGTGAGAGTGGCTGTATGGTTGAGTGTGTGCTTGTATCAGTGATTGTATAAGAGAGTAAGTATGTGTTAGTATCTATATGAATAAGTGAGGTGGTGTGTGTATAACTGTATAGGTGAGTAAATGGGAGTGTGAATGATTCTTTGCATGATTGACTAGGTGTGTGAGTAACTCTATGGATGAGTGGCGATGTGTGAGTGTCTGTATAGGTGTATGAGTGCAAATGATAGAGCTGTATTGATGAGTGATTGCATGTATGAGTGACTATGGGTGAATGAGTGGATGTGTGTAGACATAGGAATCAGTGAGTGGGTATGTAGTAACTGGTATTGGTGTGTCTATGGTTTCGAAAATGGTAGTCTGTATTTTAGAGTGGGTGTATCAAAGGTTATATTAGGGTGTGAGGAGGTGCATCGGATTATCACGTGGATGATGTCATCAGTGATGTCATTTGAGATGTCATCAGTGATGTCATCAGTGATGTCACTGACCATGTCATGAATGATGTAATATGTGACGTCATCAGCAGTGCATTGCGGGGGCGCGAGTTATAGTTAGCTCAACTAACTATAACGGCCGAATTTCTCTGGTTTTGTACGAGTGAAACGTCCAACTAACTATACGTCCCTGAAACCTATGGTTTTTTCAGTGAATTTCTATGGTTTTTTAAATGCTAATTTCTAACTATAACGTCCCTGAAACCTATGGTCTTTTCAGTGAATATATATATATATAAAAGCGTTTTTTTGTTTTGCTAATAACTTTGGCGTCGTTTGACAAATCCTCATGAAATTTTCAAAACTAGTTTGCCACTCATTTCAGCTGCTGTCTTGAAAGTTTCGGGGTGATCCATAGAGCGAGGGGTAAGACAAAGTGGGAGTCCCAAAACTTATTTTATCCTGATACAATTTCCCATAGGGACTTAAGACACAGCTACAGCTCGAACCGTTGAATGGAATTACACCAAATTTGACAGAAAGGTAGATATTGGTCCAGAGAAGTGCCTTTTTATAATTTGGTGTAAATCCATGCAGTAGTTCTGGAGTTATTAAAAGAAATTAAAATTTGTATAAATAGGAATGCGGATCCGACAGTCCCCGTGCTGAAATCTGATTGGCTGTAAACACTTCAACCAGAAAGTTTTGGCAGCAATCTTGTGGCTCGGCTCCTGCCGAGTCCCACAAAAACGTTTTAAAAAAGAGAAGGGGCAGGGTAGGGTTTTTTCAGTGAATTTTTATGGTTTTTTAAATGCTAATTTCTAACTGTAACGTCCTTGAAACCTATGGTTTTTTCAGTGAATTTCTATGGTTTTTTAAATGCTAATTTCTAACTATAACGTCCCTGAAACCTATGGTTTTTCAGTGAATTTCAAAGGTTTTTTAAATGATAATTTCTAACTATAACGTCCCTGAAACCTATGGTTTTTTCAGTGAATTTCAAAGGTTTTTTAAATGCTAATTTCTAACTATGCCTACAGAGGTAGGACATGTGAAGAAATAGGAAGAAAGGTGCAGAAAGGTGCAGAAAGAAGCAAGAGAAATGCAGAAAGAACCAACAGAGGTGCAGAAAAAGGCCTTGTTGCAAAGTCATCCTGTGCCCCCAAATTTTTACTGACTGGTGGTAACTGACTGACTAACCAGGCCCGGAACCAGTGCTATGCTGAAAGACACTTAGAATACAGTGAAAACACCTACATACACTATGGTACACTATGGGTTGGGGTACCCCTGTGATTGGCATGACCTCCCCTGTAAGGCCCTAGTACATAATAGGGCAGGGGGATTAAAACTACCTCTAACTCAGAGGTGCAGAAAGAGGCAAGAGAGGTGCATAAACAGGCAGGAAAGGTGCAGAAACAGGGAACAGGGGTGCAGAAAGAGGCAAGTGAGGTGCAGAAAGAAGTAAGAGCAGTGCAGAAAGAACCAACAGAGGTGTGAAAAGAGGCAAGAGGGGTGCAGAAAAAGGTAGGAGGGGTGCACAAAGAGGCAAGAGAGGTACAGAAAGAGGCAGGAGGGGTGCAGAAAGAAGGAAGAAAAGTGCAGAAAGAGGCAAGAGAATTGCTGAAAGAAGCAACAGAGGTGTAGAAAGAAGCAAGAGAAGTGCAGAAAGAGGCAAGTGAGATGCAGAAAAAAGCAAGAGCAGTACAGAAAGAACCAACAGAGGTGCTGAAAGAGGCGTGAAGGGTGCAGAAAGAGCAAGAGAAGTGCAGAAAGAGGCAACAGAGGTACAGAAAGAGGCAACAGAAACAAGCAGGAAAGGTGCAGAAACAGGGAACAGGGGTGCAGAAAGAGGCAAGAGAGGTGCAGAAAGAGAAAAGAAGGGTGCAGAAAGAGGCAAGAGATCTGCAGAAAAAAGCAACAGAGGTGCTGAAAGAGGCAAGTGAGGTGCAGAAAGAGGCAAGAGATCTGCAGAAAAAAGCAACAGAGGTGCTGAAAGAGGCAAGTGAGGTGCAGAAAGAAGCAAGAGAGGTGCAGAAAGAGGCAATACAAGTGCAGAAAGAAGCAACAGAGGTGCAGAAAGAGGCAAGAGGGGTGCAGAGAGAAGGAAGAGAAGTGCAGAAAGAAGCAACAGAGGTGCTGAAAGAGGCACGAAGGGTACAGAAAGAGGCAAGAGAAGTGCAGAAAGAACCAAGAGAAGTACAGAAAGAAGCAACAGAGGTGCAGAAGGAGGCACGGGCGGTGCAGAAAGAAAGGAAGAGAAGTGCAGAAAGAAGCAACAGAGGTGCTGAAAGAGGCACACAGGGTGCAGAAAGAGGCAAGAGAAGTGCAGAAAGAAGCAACAGAGGTACAGAAAGAGGCAAGAGTGGTACAGAAAGAGGGAAGAGAGGTGTAGAAAGAGGCAAGAGAGTTGGACAAATAGGGAAGAGGGGTGCAGAAAGAGGCAGGAGGGGTGCAGAAAGAAGCAACAGAGGTGCCGAAAGAAGCAACAGAGGTGCCGAAAGAGGCAAGAGAGGTGCAGAAAGAAGCAAGTGAAGTGCAGAAAGAGGCAACAGAGGTGCAGAAAGACGCAAGAGAGGTGCAGAAACAAACAAGAGAAGTGAAGAAAGAGGCAAGAGAATTGCTGAAAGAAGCAACAGAGGTTTAGAAAGAAGCAAGAGAAGTGCAGAAAGAGGCAAGTGAGGTGCAGAAAGAAGGAAGAGCAGTGCAGAAAGAAGCAACAGAGTTGCTGAAAGAAGCAACAGAGGTGCAGAAGGAGACACAAGGGGTGCAGAAAGAAGGAAGAGGAGTGCAGAAAGAAGCAACAGAGGTGCTGAAAGAGGCACAAGGGGTGCAGAAAGAAGGAAGAGAAGTGCAGAAAGAAGCAACAGAGGTGCTGAAAGAGGCACGAAGTATGCAGAAAGAGTCAAGAGAAGTGCAGAAAGAAGCAACAGATATACAGAAAGAGGCAAGAGTGGTGCAGAAAGAGGGAAGAGAGGTATAGAAAGAGGCAAGAGAGTTGCACAAATAGGGAAGAGGGGTGCAGAAAGAGGCAGGAGGGGTGCAGAAAGAATTAACAGAGGTGCCGAAAGAGGCAAGAGAGGTGCAGAAAGAAGCAAGTGAAGTGCAGAAAGAGGCAACAGAGGTGCAGAAAGACACAAGAGAGGTGCAGAAACAAGCAAGAGAAGTGCAGAAAGAGCTAAGAGAATTGCTGAAAGAAGCAACAGAGGTTTAGAAAGAAGCAAGAGAAGTGCAGAAAGAGGCAAGTGAGGTGCAGAAAGAAGCAAGAGCAGTGCAGAAAGAACCAACAGAGGTGCAAAAAGAGGCAAGAGGGGTGCAGAAAAAGGTAGGAGGGGTGTACAAAGAGGCAAGAGAGGTACAGAAAGAGGCCGGAGGGGTGCAGAAAGAAGGAAGGGAAGTGCAGAAAGAGGCAAGAGAATTGCTGAAAGAAGCAACAGAGGTGTAGAAAGAAGCAAGAGAAGTGCAGAAAGAGGCAAGTGAGGTGCAGAAAAAAGTAAGAGCAGTGCAGAAAGAACCAACAGAGGTGCTGAAAGAGGCACGAAGGGTGCAGAAAGAGCAAGAGAAGTGCAGAAAGAGGTAACAGAGGTACAGAAAGAGGCAAGAGATATGCAGAAAGAGGCAGGAAAGGTACAGAAACAGGGAACAGGGGTGCAGAAAGAGGCAAGAGAGGTGCAGAAAGAGAAAAGAGGGGTGCAGAAAGGGGCAAGAGATCTGCAGAAAAAAGCAACAGAGGTGCTGAAAGACGCAAGTGAGGTGCAGAAAGAGGCAAGAGATCTTCAGAAAAGGGCAATAGAGGTGCTGAAAGAGGCAAGTGAGGTGGAGAAAGAAGCAAGAGAGGTGCAGAAAGAGGCATTAGAAGTGCAGAAAGAAGCAACAGAGGTGCAGAAAGAGGCAAGAGGGGTACAGAAAGAGGAAAGAGAAGTGCAGAAAGAAGCAAAAAAGGTGCTCAAAGAGGCAAGAGGGATGCAGAAAGAGGCAAGAGCAGTGCAGAAAGAACCAAGAGAAGTGCAGAAAGAAGCAACAGAGGTGCAGAAGGAGGCACAAGGGGTGCAGAAAGAAGGAAGAGAAGTGCAGAAAGAAGCAACAGAGGTGCTGAAAGAGGCAAGAGTGGTGCAGAAAGAGGGAAGAGAGGTGTAGAAAGAGGCAAGAGAGTTGCACAAATAGGGAAGAGGGGTGCGGAAAGAGGCAGGAGGGGTGCAGAAAGAAGCAACAGAGGTGCAGAAAGAGGCAAGAGAGGTGCAGAAAGAAGCAAGTGAAGTGCAGAAAGAGGCAACAGAGGTGCAGAAAGAGGCAAGAGAATTGCTGAGAGAAGCAACAGAGGTTTAGAAAGAAGCAAGAGAAGTGCAGAAAGAGGCAAGTGAGGTGCAGAAAGAAGCAAGAGCAGTGCAGAAAGAACCAACAGAGGTGCAGAAAGAGGCAAGAGGGGTGCAGAAAGAGGTAGGAGAGGTGCACAAAGAGGCAAGAGGGGTACAGAAAGAGGCAGGGGGGGTGCAAAAAGAAGGAAGAGAAGTGCACAAAGAGGCAAACGAATTGCTGAAAGAAGCAACAGAGGTGTAGAAAACAGCAAGAGAAGTGCAGAAAGAGGCAAGTGAGGTGCAGAAAGAAGCAAGAGCAGTGCAGAAAGAACCAACAGAGGTGCAAAAAGAGGCAAGAGGGGTGCAGAAAAAGGTAGGAGGGGTGCAGAAAGAGGCAAGAGCGGTACAGATAGAGGCAGGAGGGGTGCAGAAAGAAGGAATAAAAGTGCAGAAAGAGGCAAGAGAATTGCTGAAAGAAGCAACAGAGGTGTAGAAAGAAGCAAGAGAAGTGCAGAAAGAGGCAAGTGAGGTGCAGAAAGAAACAAGAGCAGTGCAGAAAGAACCAACAGAGGTGCTGAAAGAGGCAAGTGAGGTGCAGAAAGAGGCAAGAGATCTGCAGAAAAAAGCAACAGAGGTGCTGAAAGAGGCAAGTGAGGTGCAGAAAGAAGAAAGAGAGGTGCAGAAAGAAGGACGAGAAGTGCAGAAAGAAGTAACAGAGGTGCAGAAAGAGGCAAAAAGGGTGCAGAAAGACGTAAGAGGGGTACAGAAAAAGGCAAGAGAGGTGCAGAAAGAGGGAAGAAGGGTGCAGAAAGAGGCAAGAGGGGTACAGAAAGAAGCAAATGAGGTGCAGAAAGAGGCAACAGACGTGCAGAAAGAGGGAAGAGAGGTGCAGAAAGTAGAAGGGATTTGCAGAAAGAGGCAAGAGAAGTGCAGAAAAAAATGTGCAGAAAGAAGCAACAGAAATGCAGAAAGAGGCAAGAGAGGCGCAGAAGGAAGCAAGAGTAGTTTGCACACCATGAGTACCAATTTAACACCCAAATTTAACAATAAGTAATAGGTGACCATACTAGGTTTGCAAAGGGCCTTCCACCACGCTGTAACACTTGTCGCTGCATTTTTGGTAACGTTTGAGCCGTTTGAGCTAGAAACAAGGCTTTTTTTGTTCAAATCTGCAGATTAGGGAGCAGATGATGAATTATGTGGCTAATGCAGGAAATATATAATTGTGCGAAAGTCAGTGCAGCCAAACAGTCGCATAATTCCAGTGGCCCTGCTCATACCTCTGACTAGGTCCACAAGTGCTCCTCAGTGATTCCTTCTTTTTTTGTCTCACTGAGTTCATAGTTGATCTTCTATGGAAACGAGGAAGACTAAACCTGAGGTTACCACTCCACAACACAGACTACCATACCACATAATTACGCTCCATAACACATAATCCCACTCTACATAATTCCTATACACTAAATACCACATACTTTCTATCCACATAATTTCACTGCACAACATACCACATAATTCCACTACACACAACGTACATCCACTCCACTCCACAAAACATTAGTAAAAAACTTTTACATTTACAACGCAATAGCTCTAACTCTCGCAAATGCGAAAACTATTACATTGCAAACACTTCTTTAACTAGTAGTCGCGTTTGCAGAGTGGTGGAGAAAGGGTGCTGGGCCTCCAACCAGCGCTCAGGAATTCCGCTGTGTAGGATTTACAGGAGGTACCAGAAGGGCTTCTTGGCCCCCAAAGTCCCTCAGGAGTAAAGTGGACTTCACCCCCATCCCGTAGTCTGCCAGGAGGTGTGTTTGCAGAGTGGTGGAGAAAGGGGGCATGGCCTCCAAAGACGTCTTAGAAATCCTACTGTGTGGGACTTACTGGAGGTAACAAGAGGGGTACTTGGCCCCCAAGGACATCCTTGGGGGCTAACTACCCCTCCTATTGCCTCCAGTAAGTACCACACAGCAGGATTGCTAAGTTCTCATAACAGGCCCCGCCCCCTTTGCCCACCACTCTGCAAACGTGCTCCCTGGCACGCTCTTTGATGGGGATTGAAGTCCCCTTTACTGCTGGGGGTTCTTAGGGGCCAACTAGCCTACCTCTTACTTCCAGTAAGCCCCATACAGTGGGATTGCTGAGAGGTAGACACAGGCCACGCCCCCTTTCTCCACCACTCTGCAAACGTGCCTCCTGGCATGTTCTAAGTTGGGGGATTAAGTCCCCTTTCCTCCTGAGGGTCTCTAGGGGCCAACTAGCCCTCCTGTTACCTCCAGTAAGTCCCATACAGCTGGATTGCTGAGAGTGGACTGAGGCCATGCCCCCTTTTTATACCACCCTGCAAACGCGCCTCCTGGCGCACTGCTTTTCGGGGGATGAAGTCCACTTGTGTCCTGAGGTCCTCAGGACACAAGAGGACCTCATTGCCCCACCAGCAGTGCGCCAAGAGGCGTGTTTGCAGAGTGGTGTAAAAAGGGGCGTGGCCTCAGACCACCTCTCTGCAATCCAGCTGTGTGGAGCTTACTGGAGGTACCTGGTGGGCTAGTTGGCCCCCAGGGACCCTCAGTAGGAAAGGGGACTTAATTCCCCAACTTAGAACGCGCCAGGGGGCGCGTTTGCAGAGTCATGAAGGGAGGGGGTGGGGCCTCCGGCGAGCTGCCAGTTTCTTTTTTTTTTTTTATAAATGTGTTATTTTATGGGAGGGGGGCCGCATGGTCCCCCTTCCCTGGGCCAATTTGGCCCCGGGGACCCCATCACCCAGGGCCTGGCAGCCTTGTTGATTTTTTTTTAATTTTGGGGAGGGGGGCTGCGTGGCCCCTCTCCAGAGACCGATTATGGCCCCGGGGACCCCATCCCCCGGGGCCTGGCCAGCCTTCTTTTTTATATTTTTTTTTGGGGGGGCCCCCTCCTCAGGCCAATTATGGCCCCGGCGACCCCATCCCCCGAGGCCGGCCTTTCCGTTTTTTAAAATTATAATTAAATGGGAGAGGTGCCGCGTGGCCCCCTCCCGGGCCACTTCTGGCCCCGGGGACCCCATCTCTGGGACCGGCCCTTAGCGTTGGGGACCGTGGGGGGAGTCCCAATGCCCCCACAGTCCCAGCCGGCTCCCCGCCTCCTGCGGGAGCCGGCATTGCTTTTGCACAAGGGGAGCTGCTGACATGCAGCTCCCCTTGTGCAAAAGCAATCTGCTTTGCTTTTTGGAAGCGAGGGCTCCAGGAGGGGTGTCGCGCGGCCCCCCTCCAACATGTAAATAGCCCCGGGGAGGTGGTGGTCCCCGGGCCGGGGTCTGCAACGGACCCCGTGTCTACATATTCAATGCCCCAGGGAGGTGGCGGTCCCCGAGGCAGTGTGCGGGGGCTCGAGCCCCCCCACACTAATTATTAGTTATAGCCCCGGGGAGGTGGCGGTCCCCGGGGCTTGGAGGGGCCCGTGAGGCCCCCTGCCCTTATTTAAATAAAGCCCCGGGAAGGTGTCGGTCCCCAGGGCTGTGGGGGGGCCGGGTGCCCCGCGCATAAATTATAAAGCCCAGGGGAGGTGGCGGTCCCCAGGGCTGTGGGGGCCCCCACAGGCCCCCACACCATAATTTACAATTGCCCCTGGGACCTGGCCCACCCGGGGGCTTTTTAACAAACGAAACGCGGAAGCCCGCGCTTCGTTTAAAAAAAAATAATTTCGGCTGGATTCGCGCACCCAGCCAAAATTATTTTATAAAAATGCTTTTTTGGCACAGGGACCCCCTGAGCAGGCCTAGGGGGTCAGGGTGTTTCTCCCCTGCCTCCTTTTCTTCATTTTTCACTTTTTCCCCCCCTTTTTTTTGTGACTCGGTTACCGAGTCACAAGATGGCTGCCAACTCTTCCTGGTTTGGAGTGTTGGCAGCCAATCAGAGTGAAGCTCATGCTCGGGAGGAGTCGCGACTCCTCCTCGGTGCTCAGATATCGATATTTTTATTTCTTGAATTTCTCAGCAACTACTGAACGGATTTACACCATTTAAAAAAAAGAGTGCTTTCTGAACCAAGAGCTACCTTTTTGCCAAATTTGGTGTAATTCCTTTCAGCAATTCGGGTTGTAGCCGTGTCTAAAGTTTCCTATGGAAATTAACATGGGGAAAACGCATTTTGGGACCCCCCTATTTTCTCGGCCTCCGCTTGACGAATCACCCCGAAACTTTCAAGACAGGAGCTGACCGGAGAGAGCAATTAATTTTCAAAATTTCGCGAACATTCATCAAACGGCGCCAAAGATATTGGCAAAAGAAAAAACACTTTTTGAATAGAAACCAGGTCCTAACTATAACTAGGATATATATATATATATATTAATCTTCGTGAGAGGGACCCCAGACCCTAGCAGGGTGGCTCCGGTGAAATGGGCACGAAGAACCTCATTTAAAATCCACACATTCCTCTTTAGCAAGAAGACGCCGGCATCCCATTTGAAAGATTTCAAGTGCTTTTATTTCTTTTAGGAGTATGCAGCAGTTCACTTCCCAAACCTTACGCGTTTCAACTCTCTCTGGAGTCTTGATCACAGGTGAGCTTTCTCCTAACTTTTCAAAATGACCACGTGATTACCCTTCATCCAACCACCTTTTTATTCAGTGGTTTTCGGTTGTGTTATTTGTATGGAGTGCGCAATGCAAACTTTGAAAGTCATTCTTTAAATACAGCAGCATGCTTGTTGGCATTACAATTCATTAATATAAGCTGCAATTCTTTGTATTTATTTTTCAGTCCCAGTGCGCAATAAAATAAGCTACATACATGGTACTCCTGCTATTGCTTCTACTTCTCCATTTATGCAATTGAATACCTTCAAATCTGCAAGCAGGAAGCAAGTGCTCCTTTTTGCTCCTTTGCCCTTCTCCAGTCCGATTTCTTATAGGAAAATCCTGTTTTCTTTCGTTTTGTGGAGGAGGGCGGGTCAGGCTCCCTTGAATCAGATCCACCGCAATTAATCTTCATGAGAGGGGCCCCAGACCCTAGCAGGGCGGCTCCGGCGAAATGGGCACGAAGAACCTCATTTAAAATCCACACATTCCTCTTTAGCAAGAAGACGCCGGCATCCCATTTGAAAGATTTCAAGTGCTTTTATTTCTTTTAGGAGTATGCAGCAGTTCACTTCCCAAACCTTACGCATTTCAACTCTCTCTGGAGTCTTGATCACAGGTGAGCTTTCTCCTAACTTTTCAAAATGACCCAGTGATTACCCTTCATCCAACCACCTTTTTATTCAGTGGTTTTCGGTCGTGTTATTTGTATGGAGTGCGCAATGCAAACTTTGAAAGTCATTCTTTAAATACAGCAGCATGCTTGTTGACATTACAATTCATTAATAAAAGCTGCAATTCTTTGTATCTATTTTTCAGTCCCAGTGCGCAATAAAATAAGCTACATACATGGTGCTCCTGCTATTGCTTCTACTTCTCCATTTATGCAATTGAATATATATATATATACAGTACCTACTGGAAGTCACCAGTAGGTAGCTATAGTTAGGACCTAGTTTCCATAGGAATAGCGTTTTTTGTTTTGTATATATATCTATATTTGCACTTCAATAAGCACCAAATCACTTTAATTCATGCGGGACTACATATCCCGCAAATCCTGGTTTGAAACAGGAAATGCAACAAGTCATAGAAATAAAAGAAGTCCTGTTTGTAAGTGCTGGTTATCCCGTGTTCAAGGTCTCAGGAGGAGACCGAAACGCGTTGGGCGGTGTAACCTTTTGGAGCACGAAAAAAAATTAATTGCAGCAAGGAGCCTGTGAGTGCGTTCTTCTTCGCATGGAGTGCGAAATTTTGGAGTGAAATATATATATATATAGAGAAAAAAGCATCTTCAATGCCAAGGACAAGAATATCATTTGGATATCCATATTTGACATTTAGGGGTGGCATTTGACTTTTTATTCATTGCAAACATTGGCAATTATGTATACATTTGAAAGCGTTCGAACAATCGAAAAATTCAAAGACAATGACATGAACTGCAGAGAGGACTTACTGCTCATTAAAATGAAGTACTTCGTTTGTGTCTAGCATTTCCAGGTATTTAAATGCAGTGATAACATGGCATCTTTTAGATTGATGAACGCAGGTGTCCTGCCGAAACGCGTCTCTCTTCTTTGCTGAGTCGTGGGAGGCCCATGACAATAAAGATATGGTTCAGATTTTACTTACCTCGTGTGTGTGCCCTCTTCTTGTTCTGAGGAAGTGTGGAATATATATATATATCCTCCTGCGCTGGCTCAAAGTCGCTGATACCCTCGGCGCTTCCCAATCGGTGCAGAACTTTTGGCTGAGCCACGCCAGATTTTTATTCTACAAACCCTTCTAAACGAAGGAAGCAGGTCGCACTCCCGGAAGGATGATTTATAGTCCCTTTATTTCAAATATTTTGGCAGGTTGAAAGCCATACCGACGCGTTTCGTTCTCCACCGAGAACTTGATCACGATGATGATGACGATGTGCACAGAGACCAATATAAAACCTTTTTACATGTCATGTGACGTATTTTTTACATTAACTCACATCGCCTGGTATTGTGGGAGTTGTAGTGAAAGTGCTATACATATTCTTTTTTTAAGTGCCTTGTTCAATAGAAAAGAAAAAGAAAAAGACATTAAAGGGAAAGGCATAGGAGAGAGATGATAAAAGGAAGGGAAATGACGGTTCCCAAGTTGATTTTTTCATCATTTTAGACTTCCTTATTACATTAATTTATATGTCATTATTCTCATTCAGTTTAAGGCAATTTCAATTTTTGTGCAGTAATTTCAGCAATTGCCTATTAGTTTATGTCCATACTTTCGCCCTCCAGTGGGCTGCAGTTGCCATACAGTTAATTAGTCTCTATTTCGCCATTCTTGTTGTTTCATATAGCCAATCCCTCTCACTTACATTAATGCCAAAGTTCGTGCTCACAAACTTTTTCTTGTTATAATCAATAAATTGTGTTAAAAGCAACAGAAAGGATTTTTTTGTGTGTGAAAAAAAGTTATTCTAATCGAGAAGCACATCATGTTAATTTCATAGATGAACATACAATTCCTCACTTTGGTTTAACCCAAATGGTGTATAAGTTCGGAAATTTAAAATCTGTCTTGATTCTCTCTGACGCAGTTTTTTCTCTCGGTTACCACCTCGTATGTTTTGTGGTATCGTTTCAATTGCATAGAAGTTTAGCAATTTCCAATTTCCATCATGGTTAGACTCCATATGTTTTGCCACCGCATTTCCTCGATCTTTATTCGCTGTGGCGCGGACATGTTCAAGGATCCTCTTTTTTAGTTCACATATCGTGCTCCCTATATATTTTATGGAGCAAGGACACTCAATGACGTAGACCACGTATTGACTTTTGCATGTTATTAGTTCCTTTATTTGCCACATCTTATTTGCCATTCTTACTTCTGTTGTATTTCTCGCTATTTGACATACCTTACAATTGTGGCACTTCACGAATCCTTTTGTTTTTAACCACTGGTTCCCTTTATTGCTCTTTTTTTGGAAGTGACTGTGAATTAACTTGTCTTTCAGGTTTTTTGCCCTCCGGAATGTTATATTGGGATGTGTTCCCATTATTTTCCCTATTGTGGGATCCAGTTGGAGTATCTTCCAGTTTTTTCTTAAGATTTCAGTGATTTTTTTGGATTCGCTTGAATAATCCATAATCAGTCTTATAGGTTCTTCTTTTTGATCCATTACTGATTTCATTTGTAATGTTTCTTCTCTCGTCTTTTGGTTTGATATTTGCCAACATTGCCTTATATTGCTTTTTTTATATCCTCTTTGTTTGAATCTCACAGATGTTGTCATACTGTGTTTTTTCCATTCGGTTTCTTCAGAGCAGATTCGTTGAATTCTCAAGAATTCTCTGTATGGTATGTTTTGAATTACAGATGGTTTATGAAAACTTTCGGCATGTAGTGTGGCATTTGTTGATGTCTGTTTACGATGTAGTGTTGTCTGAATTTGATTGTTTACTACATATATTTCTGTATCCAAGAATACTACTCTCTCTTTACTCCTTGTACAAGTGAATCTCAGGTTCGCCTTTGTAGAGTTTAAGATTTCAAAGTATTCTCGAAAATCTCTCTCTGATCCATCCCAAATGATTAGGAGATCGTCGATAAATCGAAGCCACAATACAGTTTTGTTTACATACTCATCATTATTTGGGTGCCAGGCTATCTGTTGTTCCCACCACCCCATCACGAGGCAGGCATAGCTCGGGCTGAAGGAAAACCCCATTGCACATCCTTTTACCTGCTTTTAGATCTCCTCACCGAATAGGAAGACATTTTGGGTTAGGCACATGTTGATCATATCAAGAAGCATTTGGTTATGTTGGATATATTGTATATTTCTTTCTTTTAAGAAGTACCCACAAGCTTGGATTCCTATGTCGTTGTCAATATTAGTATATAGTGATACTACGACCATTGTAATGAGCATGTAGGATTTCTGCCACGGAATATCTTGTAAATGCCGTAGTAGATCACTTGTGTCCTTTATATAGGAGTTTAACCTTAACACGAATGGCATCAGAAAAAAATCAATGTAGTTAGCTACAGGTTCAAGTAGAGACCCTTTTGCAGATACAATTGGGCGTCCTGGTGGTTTTAAAGGATCTTTATGGAGCTTCGGTAGGAAGTAGATTGTTGCTGTAACTGGGAAATCTGTTGTAAGGTATCTCCGCTCCTCATCATCAATGAGATCTTGTGACAGCCACTGCATACATTTTTGGTCTAAGAGGTTTTTAAAAGTCATTGTTGGATTACTCTCCATTTTCTGATAATAATTGACATTTTTTAGCTGTGAGTGAGCCTCTATTTCGTAGTCCCTTTTATTCCAAACGACGATGTTCCCGCCTTTATCGGCCATTTTTATGACAATTTGTTGGTCCTGTGTTAGATCCGCCAGGGCCAATCTTTCTTGTTTTGTTAAATTGTCTTGGTACTTGGTCTTCTTTAATTTATAAATGTCTTGAATTACTGCTTCCTGGAAAATGTCAATCTTGTTGCCAGATGGCAATTGGGGATAAAAAGTTGGTTTTTTGCCACTCAGGCCTGCTCCCATTTGAGGACATGCAGTTTCCACAGTAATGTCATTACATTCATTTTCTACATCCAGGTTTATCAAGGTTAATAAGGCAACTGTGTCCTTCGTTGTTAAGCTTGAGACAGGTGTTTTAGTCTTTTTCTTTTTTGCGTGTTCACTCATTTCTTTGTTTTCTAAGAAAATCTTTGCTAGTTTTATTTTCCTCACATACTTATAAATGTCTATTCTTGTCTGTGCCATATCCATTTGTTGTGTCGGACAGAAATTGATACCATGTTTTAGTAGTGATACTTCAGATTCTGATATCTCTCGTTCGGAAAGGTTCACCACTGTCAATTCGTCCATTTGGTTCAGAAAGTCTTCTTCTGGCGCATGCTTCTCGTTGTGGTTCCGATCTTTTCTGTTGTTCCACTTGCTCCTCTTTCCTCTTCTCGTTGTTTTCTGAATTCCCATTGGCGTCCTCTTCCCCTCTGACTTTGTGACATGTTTCGATTTTGTTCCCACTGTCTTTGTTGTAATACCAGCCTCATATCCCCTAAAAAAGTATGTTTAGTTTTATCTCCAATTGGTTCTCGTTCCCCTTCACTCATATCTGTTGATGTCAGGGACAAGATACTGCTGGAGACGTGGGCTGCACTATCCATTCTGTCTTGTTGTTTGAATGTGTCAAACTTTCTTAAGTATGTGAAGATTCCCCCATTCGGCGTAATCATCCTTGTCACGCTGGACTTTTGTCTGTTTCCGTGATCTTACTGTTTCCTCATGTTTTTCAATATGTCGTTCTGCCTCTTCTTTCAGTTTAGTAATTTCAGGGTTCAATTCTAAACTTGACAATTCTTTTTCCAGGTCCTGCAATTCATCTTTGATTTTGTTTAATGCTGTTTCTATATGTTTCACCAATATGACCATTAGGCCCATTGAGGAGTTTAAAATATGCTCTCCCCACTCTTGCAATAACTCATTTGTTGAATCTTGGTGGCTGGGCATCAATGATATTCTTAACCCTCTCGGTACCCTTTGTACTTCCAGGTATTTTTTCAAGGTGATGAGCTCCCACCATTTGTTTATTTCTTTTCTACTTAATTTTTCCCATAATTTTAATTTGCTCCTTGTATCCGATTTTTTTGAGGATATTTTATTTTCGGATTTATTTTGTATGTCTATCTCTTGATCAAAAAATGATTCAAGTAATTCATTCCATTTGGCTTCTCTTTTCTCCATTGTAGGCTTTCATATAATGTCCCAAACAAATCACTGGCAGATTAACTGCTTTTAGTCTCAGGGAGTTCCTTCCGTCTGTACTGAAGATCGAACTTTCTACCAACAACCCACCCGTTCTTATTGAAACTTTAAATGTGGTATTTTGAGAACTTCGTTCGTCTTCTGTTTATACAGAATTAGCCAGCCATAACATTGTTGCTACACAGTATTCACTGAGAGTCACAACATTCGCTTTAACAACCATGGATCGCGTTTACCTCCACCCTCCGGTAACAGGCTGTGCGCCCCTGGCATCTCGGGGTTTGTGTGTTCCTTCTCCTTCCCCGTTGCTGGCGGTCACCGGGTTCAGCTTGTAAAATCCTCCTGCGCTGGCTCAAAGTCGCTGATACCCTCGGCGCTTCCCAATCGTTGCGGAACCTTTGGCTGAGCCACGCCAGATTTCTATTCCACAAACCCTTCTAAACGAAGGAAGCAGGTCGCACTCCCGGAAGGATGATTTATAGTCCCTTTATTTCAAATATTTTGGCAGGTTGAAAGCCACACCGACGCGTTTCGTTCTCCACCGAGAACTTGATCACGATGATGATGACGATGTGCACAGAGACCAATATAAAACCTTTTACATGTCATGTGACTTTTTTTACATTAACTCACATCGCCTGGTATTGTGGGCGTTGTAGTGAAAGTGCTATACATAGTCTTTTTTTAAGTGCCTTGTTCAATAGAAAAGAAAAAGAAAAAGACATTAAAGGGAAAGGCATAGGAGAGAGATGATAAAAGGAAGGGAAATAACGGTTCCCAAGTTGATTTTTTCATCATTTTAGACTTCCTTATTACATTAATTTATATGTCATTATTCTCATTCTGTTTAAGGCAATTTCAATTTTTGTGCAGTAATTTCAGCAATTTTACGAAGGACAATGACACAAGCCAATGACAAATATGGGCAGAGAGTGGGCGGGGCTTCCAGTGCATACTCCAATACAGCATGCCTCATAGAGCTGCCTGCGCTGCCTCTAGGCCCGACCTAAAATGCATATACCTGTACTAAACAAAATACGTCAACCCATCTTTATACCCCAGCTTTATTGGTTAACAAAAAATGGGGGGGGGAATGTAAACATTCAGATCATTGGCAAATTGTACGACTATGGACTGCAAATGCTCTGCTTGCAAATCCTCCCTCTGTTGCCCAGGCAGCTGGACTGCAACTGCAGCAGCATGAAGTGAGGAAGAAAAATAAGTGTGTGAGAATGGAATCGAAACCTGAAGCATACTATCTGCTGTTTTAGGACAAACAGATGTTGGAAGGAACAGAGAACAAAAAAAACCAAGACTACAGAAAGAAATGCGATTTATCATAAAAATGCACCGCATTGCATTTGAAGGTTTCGAGCAGAAAACAAATTAAAACAAACATACAGAAAGTAAATTCAACTTTAGCAAACCGGCTGGGAGGGAGGGATGAAAGTGCTAACCTCATAAAAACCAGCAACAACAAGGGGGAACCGATGACAGTAAGAAGTAAAAAACGCTTTGGAGGGAACAGGAGGCAGGGTGAGTGGGTTAGAAATAGTACCTCAATCACGTTGGGAGCAGTTGAAGGGCACTAATTAAGTTAAATCAATCTGTGCTTGTACATGCTCTACATAAAGGATCAGAGTTGACAGTCGGCCTGCACTGGCCAATTAAGGAAGCTGCAACGAAGAGTGACACTGTAGTCAACAAATTGTAAACAATGGGTGGGCTCCAAGCCCTTTTTGTAAACAATAGTGTCTCACAAGCAAGGGCGCATATGCTAGTGCAGGCTCTTGCAAGCTCAACCCTAAAAAGGAACTAATCAAAACACAGGTAATGAAACTGTGGCAGTCATTTTGAAGTGTTTGCGAGTATCATTCTTTCCAATCATACAGTATAAAATTCCTAACTTTAACCACATCTTCTTGATTATTGCTGTATAACATAGTGAGAACATGGATTTTAGGCCAAAATGTCCACTTAATCCACATTATCGAAAGAAGCAGATGGTACATATTAAGCCAATGCACAATCATAATAAACAAAACTATAAGTGGAGTTTACATTAAACACTCCTAAATTCCGAACCATGTTTTTCATCCTCTCATAGCAAATTGATAACTGGTTCTAGAATCATCTAGTGAGGAGAATGCTTTTATAATTATAATCATTTTCTGGTGAGTGCAGAAGCTTAGAATATTTATTTAAGTCTCAGAAACCTTTACGAAACACTTACAATCCTTGGATTATGTAATCAGTAGTATCATTTGAGATGTCATTAGTGATGTCATCAGTGATGTCATAGAGCATGTCACAAGTGATGTAATATGTGAGGTATTAAGCATTGCATTGCGGGGGCGTAAGTTATAGTTATCTCAGGTAACTATAACTGCTGAATTATTTTATGGTTTTGTGGGAGTAAAATCTGAGCCTTACTATAACATCCCTGTAACATTTGTTTTCTTCAATGAATTTCTAAGGTTTTTTAAATTCTAGTTCCTAACTTTAACGTCCCTGTAACCTTTGGTTTTATAGTGAACTTCACAGTTTTTTAATATAAATTGCACTACAATTTCACCTATAAGTTCAGTTTATTAATATACATCTTTACAAATTTAGAAATACATTTTGTTCACATATTTATTCTTATTATGCATTTTAAAAATAACAATTACCAAGCTAATGTATGGTAACTTATGTAGTCTTTCTATAAATGCAATACACCAAGTTTTTCTCTTTTTTTAAACTAATTTTATGGATCTGCTGAGCCACCGCAAATTTGAGATGGGAGCCATGGACACAGGATGTACTAAATACCAGAGCCAAAATGAGTAGGGTCTCCCAGGGGATCTTTAAGTTTGCCTCTAAATTGGGTAGCAGACCCATTAGGTAAATGGTAGCTATTTACAAAGCCATGGGCGTGACTACTGCAACATACGGGGCTGGCCTTTGGGGCCATGTTAATGGACACTCATTGCAAATCGAGGAAAATACATTTCTAAAACAACTTTTATGTTTGCCACCTTGTGCATCTAATACGATAGTTCATAATGAGGTAGGCCTGCAGTTTCTTGAAGACCACCTTTTGGTGAGATCATTGTTATTATGGATATCACTTTGATCAAGGGAAGAGACCAGTTTTACTAGAAACATTATTCTTGACTGTCTAGCCATGGATAAGGCCTTAAATATACCCTGGTTATCATACATTAACTCCTGCCTTGGTAAATTGTTTAACTTTTCAATTTGGTCTGACCCTACTCAGTTTACATCACTATCTAAGACCAGGACTAAAAGTATATTTTTTAAAACCCGGCTAGATAAACGTGAGTCAGACAATGAGATCAAATTGTCAGTCTTATTCTATAAGTCCCTGGATAAGGAAGAGGGAGATAATAATTATCTGGTCTATGTAACCAATATGCAGCACCGATTTGTGCTGACAAGGTTGAGATGTGGAATTGCACATCACCTTGTCGCATTTCCTTATATGAGGTCCTGCCCCTCCGATATATATTTTTGTCCCTGTGATGGACAGAGTAAACAGAGCACTATGCACTTTTTATTGTTCTGCAAATTGTACCGGAATCTTAGGGAACTGCATTTGAAACCTATGTTTGTTGTCCAGAACATTAGATCCTATAAAGCGGCAATGAAGTACTTGGTGACACTGGGCGATCCCCTTTTGTGCTGCAACACTGCACTTTTTATACTGAATTCTATGAAAATTAGAAAAGCTTATTGTAATGGTTAAAGAACTGATATTTGTTTTTATCTTTTTAACTAGACTTTTATAACTTATGATCGTTGTCTAAATACAAATGACCATTTGTATATATGAATTGTAGCAGACGACAGATTACTTATTTTATTGTGTTTTTTCTGTACTAAATAACCTAGAATTTTGGATGATGTGACCGGGACTTTTTATTGCTTGTATTTTTATATTGGTATGAGTTTTTATTGATGTACTTTTATGGGTGTTTTATTCTCAACCGAATAAAGTTTATGAATCAAATCAAATCGAGAAGGGAGCCCAAACAAGTATTCTATGGTTTCTAGTTCCTGTGAGGAAATTGCAATGAATCCGTGGATTCAATAAAATGTCAAAAAACACATACATATTAAATACAGGCCCCACAAATTTTAACGTTTGCTTCAAAGAAACCATATCCATACATTAATAAGTGGAAGCTTATCTGTGTTTCACAATATACTTATTTATTTTACAAGTTTGGCTAATCATCGGGTCCACCGCGATGCCACCGTAGATCCGCTGTGATTCCAGGAACACACTCAAACCTCAGCCTCTCATTGGATACAGTAAGTCTCCACCCACTCACATTGCAAACCACACCCTAAATCAGTTATTTGGGTTTAACATCTCTCTGGAGACAGACTGAAAACCACAGCTCCATCTTTTGTTTTGGCTTTCCTTCAAAAGTACAGAGTTTTAAAGTCAGGATGTCTTCTGCAGAAGATAGAAGAGAAGGGGAAGAGCAGGACGAAGAAAAAGAAGGCTTACCACCTCCAAAGAAGTCCTCCGACATTCGGAAATATTTCTCCATCCCTTCATGAAAAAGAAAGTTGTTGCAAAAATTGTCCAATGCAATATATGCAGCAAAACACTGTCAAGAAGTACGGGGGAGAAGTATTCACATGGCACATTCTCTATGTGGAAACACCCGAAAACCATACATACAAGGACATATGACAGGATGATGAGAGAGAGAGAGAGAGAGAGAGAAAGGGTGGTGCATCATCATCAATAGCTGGACCATCTGTGGGACGCTTACCACCCAACCAAATGGTTACCATCCCGCTGTTTCACCAAAACTGCAAGACATGGTGACTCATTGTGGCAAATGGCACATGCCCTTTGCACTAAAAATGTAATCTGTTGCCCAGTTTATGGATGCTGTCAACAAGCATAATTGTTAATTTTTTCACCTCACCATTCCACCTTCCATTCCCCTTTAAACACAAGTAGATATCCGAAAAGCAAATATAGAATACATTTAATTTTACATTGCATACTATTAGATCGCATACTATAAGCAGGTGTGTAGCTACATATGTGGTTATGTGAGTGTGTAAGGGATGTGAATGCTTTTATAGGTGTGTGACAGTTTGTGTCACTGTCTGGCTATATGAGTGGTGAGCACATAAGTGCTTTTGTGGGAGTGTAACTGGATGTGTAAATGGCTACCTGACTGTGTGAGTGGGTGCAAATTACATATTATTGAATTACACACTATAAGCAAGCACCTACATCTGATTTCAAACACATTCATTCATACTGGCTTAATAAAATAACTAATGGCCTGATTTAGATCTTGGCGGATGGGATACTCTGTCACAAACGTGATGAATATCCTGTCTGCCATATTACAAGTGCATTATATCCTATGGCTCTTGTAATATGGTGGACGGGATATCCGTCACATTTGTGATGGAGTATCCCATCCACCAAGGTCTAAATCAGGCCCTATATTTTCAGTATAACAATTCCTTATCCTCCTTCACTGCTCACTATATTTTCAGTTAATGTTCTCATATAACCTCCCTTCTTTCTTGCCTTTTACTGTAGTGTCTAGAAGCTACACATTTTCTTTCAGTTTATAAACACTCAGGTTTTTTTAAACATACTTTTTTATAGTACAGCCTAATTAACATACATGTAAAATCTCTTTGCTGTTGTCCAACTTGTATTTTAATATTTGTTAATATCTGTTTTCCACTGCAAATCTCAAGTCAGAAATACTGCAATCCTCCTTCACTCTTAGTACAAAAGTTACAATAATGGCTACCCTTTCCACTGTGCTTTTACTCATACTCCTGTACTTAGCAAATCACAGACTTTGTTTCATCTTTTATTTTTGTTATACCACTTCTAAATAGTCACTATTGTTTAACCCTTTCCATGTTTCCTGTAAAGAAGCCAAATTTGTTTATTTTTTTTGCAGATTCACTGATCCATTGCGGGGCTCAGCGTAGCTCCCTGTGTGAATCCACGGCAAATTCATGGACCCACACAAAAGCCCTTGAAAGCATTCAACAATCTGTTGTGTAGTTCCTATTAATACATAGGATCTGCGCATTTAGATAACATAAATTAAGGGATTGGTGTCCAGACTGATTCCAGACACCTCCACAGGTATGTTAGCCTTTAGAACAGCTAGCTGACAATGTCACTATAAGCCCCTGACCTTACCAAGGAAAGAATAGTTTCTGACAACTATCAAACATGACAACCCTTGATCCTTCAGGGATCGTGGAAACAGTACAGTACTTTTTGCTCAGTCACTCGTGCTTACTTGGTCACAAAGAAATACACAGAATAAACAATGGGGACGTTTTCAATAAGCATTTATTGAACCTGCGTCATTCTAGTATAAAACATGTTTGCTGTGACAATCATTAGACAGAAACAGATATATAAAATTGTGAGTACCAACAAAGTAAATAAGAGGTAGAATTCTACCATGGTGCTAAAACAGTAAATACATGCAGGCATATCGATACATGGCAGTAATCAAGCATACTCCTATGCTGCAAACCCTATCTAAGCGTACGTATATGTACCTAGCATGCATGTGGGTGTAAAGCCAAGAATCCCCCTAGGAAAGAGCCAACCCCATTACCTGATGGGAGAGAATGAAAGACCCCATCTTGGTCTCGAGTTGGACATCCCGCAAGGGATGTCAGACCAATGCGTGCTGGACCGCACCTCAGGCCGGGGCCAGAGCCTCAGGCCGGGACCTCAGCGTCTAGTGTCAGCGTGAAAGCTTCTCCACTCGTTGCCCAGTGAAGATGTGGTTCTTTTATACCCAAAAGGTACCCTCAGGGGTTCTACCTAGATGTGTAATGGTACTGTGGGTCTGTCATTCAAGGATGACGATAGTGGTGAATTTTTTACAGAGCTATTATACAGAAGATGGTAATTCTGCTGTGCATGTCCGAGGCGGGGGATTAAGATATGATACTAAGAATCCTCATGCATAATAAATTAGGCTAGTTTTCGAAGAAAACCACACAACATTTATTCAGCATATAACTAGGTAAAAGGTCAGCGCCAGAATGGTTATGTAGGGCAAGGTAGGACAAATATACGTAAAAGGCCGAGCAGCTACCTAGGCTTATATTGGGGTACATTGGGGCTCATAAAACCCACTCCTTGTTCCGACTGGATGACAATATTAACAAATGCTAAAATATGTCTGATAAAGAAGCATAAAACCATTGCAAAAATATGAGTATAAAAACATCTAAAAACATGGTATTTGTTAAAAACGATGCAAAATTTAAAAAGCTCTATAAGTCCTTTAAATAGTCAATTTACTGTTAGCCATAGTGCTCAGTAAGAGCAGGAGAGAAAAATAAAACAAAAACTGTGTTTTCGAATTCCAATTTGGCTTGTTTTGGAAAAAGGCCAAATTGTTCCCATCACATGGAGAGCCAAATGTTTATGTGTACTGTGTGGGAGATGCAACATCACTGTCGCTTGCATTCGCAGACGACGGTTCCTGTAAAACCTCTTGTATCACGTCAATGGAGCAAAGATGATCATCTTCAATTCCCGCAGCAGCCGCCGAGGAAACACTTGATACCTGTGTGTTGGTTGTAGAGCCGGGGTCCGTTCCGACAGGAGCTGAAGCATCCTGTGGAGGCTCTAAGAATGCCTTCATCAACATGGGAATACGCTGAGGACACTGTATTACGTGGGCCTTTAAGGGGTCCAGTAGTACTCCTACGTCCGGTGGCACAACCGAGGGAAGGGTCAGACATATGTCCAGCACACATTCGTATGCGCAGAATAGGCAGCGGAGCACAGGCAAAATGCAGTTGACCCAGACTGATCTGAACTAAAGGAACCAATGCTCACTTAGCTCCCGAAGCCGAGGTGCACCCATATGGAGTACCATGCGTTCACGGCAACGTCGCACCAGGAGTGCTTTTCCCATCTCTTTGGAAACTGGGCCATGCATTGCGTAGCAGGAAAATTAAAACAAGGATACCCACTGCAAGTAGTAGGAGCAGCGGAAGCCCTCCAAAAACGCTTCTCAATACAGAGTGTATAAAAGATGGAATAACTCCGAAGATTGTCTGAAAGGTGCGCAATAGTCCAGAACTTATGCTCTTAAATAGGTGCACAATCCCACTCGTATCAGATATGTTAAAGATACGATGTACCATTTCTCTGAAATGGAGCAGTAAGTTTGTTCGGACTAGCGCCTGTATCTCAGCCGAAGACCTTGCAACCTGTAGATCAAAAGTCTCTTGGGCTCAGGTTAAGGCCACATCCTTCTGTAAGAGCATGGCTTTCAGTCTGCTCAGAGAATCAAACCGTCTAAGGAAACATCAAATGAAGGCCATAGCGTTGCCTCCCTAACTGTGTGGGTCAGTGGAAACAATACTTGCATTCAACAAGTTACCCTGGAACTCACTGTGACCAGATACGCAATGTCTGGTACCATCCCGCAAAAACCTTGATCCTTCAACATCAAATGACTCCCAAACGAGAGTAGTTTGAACACCAGATGAATCACGGCAGCTGGGGATCCTGTCACGTGACACGATAGGTTTGCAACCGAAGCATTACAGGCTCCGTGAAGCAAAATATCCTGACAAATTAGAGAACCACTTAAAAAACTCTCACAGTCTGAACCGCTGACAAAAACTTCAGTATCCCCATTCCTGCATCTAAATCTGTACGGTAATTCCCAAGATTCATGTATGTACCCCTCTCCCAATGCTTCATATCTGCCTACCTGGTGATCCTAAAAATAGGACATTGAGGTGGGCAATTTTTGTTTTCTCAAAGTTAAATTTGTAGCCCTCAGCAGCGAACCCCAAGATTATGTTGTTGTCCCTGTGTAAGTGATCCAATAATTCATCGTCCATCAGATAAATATCATCTACATAGGACAATGCCTCCTCATCACAATTTTGAAGTGACTCTGTCACTCTAGCTGAGAACAACCCAGGGCTATTCTTATACCCTTGGGGCAGTCTACAGAATTGGCGCTGAGAGCCGAGGGCTGAAAATGCTGTCAAATATCTGCTTTCAGGCGCTATATTTTGGCAAAAGAATCCATTTGAGATATTGATTGTCGTTTTGTACTTCTTCCGCACAATGTTATTCAATAATGCGGCACAGTGTAAATTTTGTAGTGCAACTGTCTTTGTGCATGTGTTTAAATGTCTGTAGTCTAAAACTAGACAGTATAAAGTGTCAGGTTACATTACGGGAAACAAAGGATTATTCATAGGGGAGGTGCAATTTTCAATAAAACCTTGGTATTCAAGTTGATCTAAGATCTCCCTGACTTGTTTCTGTGCTTCATGTTTTATTGGGTACTGCCTCTGTGGTGTAGGAGTAGTTTTAACTGCAATTTCATGGTGAGGTGACTCAGCATCCCACCCTACATGATTGCGTTATAATGCAGGAGCTAGTCCTACAGCCCACTCCTGCGTGTATGTGTGCTTTAGTGATTCTGGAACGAGGTCAGAGAAAGCCAGTAAAATTACCTCTTCCCCCTTCGGGGAATCCATGATGTACTCAGGCGACCAATCTCTTTCAGCCAAAAGGATATCATATCTGAAAGTCAGGTTCTCCCAAAAGAGACCTTTCACTTTTCTGGGTATGCCTCCCTCCATTTAGAGTGATATTTCGTACAAATGATGTGGGACACTCACCCTAGTATCAGGTGTTTCCACCGTGATATGCTCATTCAACGTTGCTGTCACCAGAAATTCCATCAGGTTCTGGTGAGCTATTGTTACTTCTGCTGCACTGTCTAGCATCGTCAGAGCCCATTCCCCGTTCAGTAGTTGAGTCCTCAGTAGCCTGGGCATTTCTTATTTTAATGGCAGCTACCTTCTTCTTTTTGAATTGAGGTTTATATGTTTGTTTATCTTCTTGTTTGATAAATAAGTCTGAAGTGCAATGTGTGTCTCTTGGCTTGACTCGCTCTTCTGATCTGCGTTCTGACCGTCCTTCCCTCTCTGAGTTTTTGGATGAACCCTGAAAGGAACGAGAGGAACGTGTATCAGTATCCTAATACCTGTTAGGTTTTTTAATATTATCACGGTTCCTAAGATTATATTTTCTATCAGAGGGTTCCTGTTGAGGAGACCCATCCCGTGATTGTGATGCATTCTGCTTATTATATTTTGATTGTTTGTGGTCCCATTTCTTTTTAGAAGACTCAGGTGCTTGCTTTGAGTTGTCTTTTTTAGTATTACTTGTTAATTGAGGTTTCTTAGGTCTAGCTCCCAAGTTATCTCTACCCAGCGAAGCATAGGTCTCTCTGATAATCTTAGGTAGTTTGTCTGGAGTATAAGTGTGAAACGTATGTGTGCTTGCATCTGCAGGTGGGAATCTAACCCAAGAATAGAATACCTCTGTTCTGAATGCCTCGTGTGCCTCAATCACGAAGGTAACAGTCCCACCCAATGATGTGACTTCAAAGTCTAATAATTTCATAATAACCACATGTCTGCAATTTTCTGAAATGTTAAGTGCTCCTTCAAGCTCAGCTTCCTCTGCACTAGTACCACTAGTACCACTAGTATTCTGAGACATTATGAGAGGAAGTATTTACGGAAATGAGATAAGTTTTATGAACAATGTAGGGAACTATAATCCTTCAAGCTTGAACAAACCTACTGCCAATACATAGGATATACCTACTCAGCTGCGGCGGATTTTTCCCTTCCCACCCCAGACATCTCTGGGTAAATGTGAGTAGGGGTCTCTGAGAAGGCGCGACTGAACTACTCAGATTTGACCGTTAAATGAGAACTAAACTAACTTTGGCGGTGCCATGTCGTGTAGTCCCTATTAATACATAGGATCTGCGCGTTTAGATAACATAAACTAAGGGATTAGTGTCCAGTCTGATTCCAGATACCCTTACATGATATGTTAGCCTTTAGACCAGCTAGCTCACAATGTCACTATAAGACCCCTGACCTTACCAAGGAGAGAATAGTTTCTGACAACTATCGAACATGACAACACTTTATCCTTCAGGGATCGTGGAAACAGTACAGTACTTTTTGCTCAGTCACTCGTGCTTACTTGGTCTCAGAGAGATATGCAGAATAAACGATGGGGACGTTATCAATAAGTATTTACTGAACCAGCATCATTATAGTATTAAACATGTTTGCTGCGACAATCATTAGACAGAAACAGAAAATTGCGAGCACCAACAAAGTAAATAAGAGGTAGAATTCTACCATGGTGCTAAAACAGTAAATATATGCAGGCATATCGATACATGGCAGTAATCAAGCATACTCCTACGATGCAAACCCTATCTAAGCGTACCTACCTGTACCTAGCATGTATGTGGGTGTAAAGCCAAGAATCGCCCTAGGAAAGAGCCAACCCCATTACCTGATGGGAGAGTATGAAGGACCCCATCTTGGTCTCAAGTTCGACACCCCGCAAGGGATGTCAGACCACTGCGTGCTGGAGCTTCTACAGGCAGGGACCTCAGCATCTAGTGTCAGCGTGAAAGCTTCTCCTCTGGTTGCCCTGTGAAGATGTGGTTCTTTTATACCCGAAAGGTACCCTCAAGGGTTCTACCTAGATGTGTAATGGTCCTGTGAGTCTGTCGATAACGATAGCGGTGACTTTTGTACAGAGTTATTATACACAAGATGGTAATCCTGCTGTGCATGTCCTAGGCAGGGGATTAAGATATGATACTAAGAATCCTCATGCATAATAAATTAGGCTAGTTTTTTAAGAAAACCACACAACATTTATTCGGCACATAACTAGGTAAAAGGTTAGTGCCAGAACCATTATGTAGGGCAAGGTAGGACAAATGTAGGTAAAAGGTCGTGCAGCTACCTAGGCCTATATTGGGTACATGTACTCATAACAAGTGCATTACATCCTATGGCTCTTGTAATATGGTGGACGGGATATCCGTCATGTTTGTGATGGAGTATCCCATCCACCAAGGTCTAAAGCAGGCCCTATATTTTCAGTATGCCAATTCCTTTTCCTCCTTCACTGCTCACTATATTTTTAGTTAATGTGCTCATATAACCTCCCTTCTTTTTTGTCTTTTACTGTAGTGTCTAGAAGCTACACATTTTCTTTCAGTTTATATTCACTTATAGACTTTTCTTAACATACTTTTTTATAGTACAGCCTAATTAACATACATGTAAAATCTCTTTGCTGTTGTCCAACTTGAATTTTAATATCTGTTAATATCTGTTTTCCACTGCAAATCTCAAGTCAGAAATACTGCAATCCTCCTCCACTCTCAGTACAAAAGTACCAATAATGGCTACCCTTCCCACTGTGCTTTCACTCATACTCCTGTACTAAGCAAATCACAGACTTTGTTTCATATTTCATTTTTGGTATGCCACTTCTAAATAGTCACTATTTTTTTTTATCCCTTTCCATGTTTCCTGCAAAGGAGCCAAATTCGTTAGTTTTTTTGCAGATCCATGGATCAATTGTGGGGCTCAGCGTAGCCCCCTGTGTGAATCTGTGGCAAATACGTGGACCCACACAAAAGCCCTTAAAAGCATTCAACAATCTTCTCTTAATGCATTTTTATTTATATTTTATTTTGTAAAATATTGTCAATTACATACACTCCATACCGAGCAATTTTTGTGCACCAGTCTGCTTTTCAGTTTCACACTGCAGACTCTTTTGTTCCCTTCCCCCCAATTACTCTGTTAGCTCCATTTTAGTAACCATGATTCTAATAGTCTCTGCCTACCAGTAGGTCAAAGGTTCACAAGACTTTCTTTCAACAGCACACTAGTTTTTCCTTAACTGTAGCAGGTGTGGTTGACTGTTTGCAATTTCAAAGTTTTTTTTAATTTTTACAAAGTCAATCACAGAGTTAGTTACTTTTTTCCTAAAGTCACTATCTAATTTTAGTTCTCTGCACATCTCCACCATCCAATCAAATATGTTCTTTTATATTTTACTTGCTGTTCTCTATTGTGACTGCCTTTCATCTTCAAAATGCCTCATTCTGCTGCAACCTTTTCATGTGTGCTACTCCTGCTTGCTCCAAAATGGTCAGAGTTTGGATTCTGGGCCATTGTTTAGTGTTTTGGGCCAGAGAGAGTGCTAGAAAGAGTGGCATTGACAGGGAACTAGGTTTACCTAATGTAGACATTACTTGGGTTGGCCAGAGAGGGTCGAAGTGGCATCAATTGATGCCTTTTGTTGAAAGCATTGCAGATTGGCAGCATCCAGACCTCATGATTGTGCGCAGTGGTGACAATGACCTAGGCACAATTACTGGGGTAGGACTGGAAATCCTAATGAAGGATACCTTTGGTAAATTAATGTCACTTTTCCCACATACTGCATTGGTGTTCTCCATCATTTGCCAAAGACAGAAGTGGCAGTGGTCAACCCAATTTTGTCTGCAGATAGAGAAAACCAGGAAACATGTCAATAAAGCCGTTTCTGCATTTCTCCAAGACCACAACATGGGGTCTGTATTCCATAACAACTTACGCTTTGACATGGACGAAATATATCGAAAAGACGGAATCCATTTCACAGACAGAGGCAATAGGGTGTTCCTTAACAACTTAAAAGACTGCATCCTATTCTATGTGTAATTATCATCTACACACCATAAACACAATGGCTCTTTTCAGAGCAAACCCTTTTCCCAAAAACCGGCTCTTCTTGCTTTCAAATTCTTTTTTCTAATTTCTCACTTGGATCTGTGGATCTGTTGCGGATCCTTGGCCAAATAAGTGGTCTGCTGGCTATGTTGCAGGCAGATCTGCGATCCGCGATGGATCCGCAGGTCCATCCCAACCAAAAGCGCACATTCAATACAAAACAAAAACACATTTAATACAAAAATATCCTATTACATATTTATATATCTGTATCACTGCCTATGTGTGGGTGTGTGAGTAGCTGTGTAAGTAACAGTCTGGGTGTGTGAGGGGCTACAGAGGACAATCAATCAATCAGGGTTCTTCTAGAGCATGGATAATCACCCGTTAGGGTCTCAAGGTGTTGGGGGATGGGTTCTGTAGTTCAGTCGAAGAGCCACGTCTTGAGGTACTTCCTGAATTGAGGCAGTGAATGTGATTGCATGAGATGTAAATGTAGATAGTTCCAGGTCTTCGCAGTGAGGTAGGAGAATGACCTTCCTCCGGCTGAGGTCTTGTGGATCCGTGGGATACTGGCCAAGGCCAGTTGGGTGGAGCAGAGATGTCTGGTGGGTGTGTAGAAGTAGAGGCGGTGTTTGAGATATGCAAGTCCGGTGTTGTGGAGGGCTTTGTAGGCATGCCTGAGGAGCTTGAAGGTGATTCTTTTGTTGATCAGGAGCCAGTGAAGGTCTCTCAGGTGACCGGAGATGTGGCTGCAGTGCGGGATGTCCAGGATAAGTCTGGCAGAGGCGTTCTGGATGCTCTGCAATTTCTTTTGGAGTTTTTGGGTGGCGCCGGCGTGAGCTTGCTGCTGACAAGCACCTGGGTGACCATTCTCCTGGACTCAGTTGGGATCCACTAGAAAATCTTCCGAAGCGGGCAGAGGATGTGGAAGTAGGAGGATGAGACGGTGTTGATTTGGCAGTTCATTGAGAGCAATGAATCGAGGATGATGCAGAGGTTGCATGTGTGGTCAGTGTGTGTGGGGGTTCCGAGCCCTGCAGGCCACCAGGAGTCATCCTAGGTGGAGGGAGTGATGTCCACTGAGTGTGTGAGTGGGTGTGTAGGTGGCTGTGTGGGTATTTAACTGGGTATGAGAGTGACTGTGTGGGTGTGTGAGTACCTGTCTAGTGCCTATGTGGGTGTGGGAGTGGTTTTCTGGATCTGTGAATGGTTGTGTGTAAGTGGTTGTATGGGTGTGTGAGCAGCTGTGTGAGTGGTTGTGTGGGTGTGTGAGTAGTTCTGTGAATCTGTGAGCAGGTGTGTGACTGGCTGTGTGGGTCTGTAAGTGGCAGTATAAATGGGTGTGTGAGAGTGGTTGTGTGGGTGTGTGAGTGGGTGTGAGAGTGGTTGTGTGGGTGCATAACTGGGTATGTAACTGGGTATGTGAACAGGTTTGTTAGAGATTGTAGGGGCCTGTAAGTGGGTGTGTGAGTGGTTCTCTGGGTCTGTACATGGGTGTGTGAGTGGCTGTATTGGTGTGTGAATGGGTGTGCAAGTGGTTTTCTGGGTCTCTGAATGGGTGTGGGACTGGCTGTATGGGTGTGAGGGGTTGTGTGAGTGTGTAAGTGTGTGTGTGTGTGAGTATGTGATGGTTGTGTGAGTGGGCATGTAAGTGGCTGTGTGGGTCTGTGAGTGGGTATATCACTAGCTGTATGAGGGTGTACGTGGGTGTGTGAGTGAATGGATAGATGTGTGAGTGCCTGTGTGGGTCTGTGAGTGAATGTATGAGTGTGTCTCTGGGTCTGTAAGTAGGTGTGTGAGTGGCTGTAAGTATGTAAATGGGTGTGTGAGTGGTTTCTTGGTCTCTGACTGGGTGTGTGAGTGGCTGTATGGGTATCTGAGTGGGTGTGTGAATTGTTTTCTAAGTTGGTGTATGAGTGGTTGTGTGGGTGTATACGTGGATGTTCGACTCTGTGAGTGGGTGTGTGAGTGTTTATGTAGGTCTGTGAGTGGGTGTTTGAGTGGTTCTCTGGGTCTCTGAGGGGATGTATCAATGACTGTATAGGTGTGTGAGTGCATTTGTCAGTGGCAGTTTGGATGTGTGACTGGATGTGTGAGAGGCTGTATGAGTATGTAAATGGGTGTGTGAGTGGTTTTCTTGGTCTCTCACTAGGTGTGTGAGTGCCTGTGTGGACCTGTGATTAGGTGTGTGAGTGGTTCTCTGAGTGGATGTATCAGTGACTGTATGGGCATATGAGAGGGTGTGTGAGTGGCTGTATGGTTGTGCAAGTGGCTGTGTGAGTGTCTGTATGTGTGTGTGAGTCATTTCCTGGGTCTCTGAGTGGGAGTGTGAGTGGCTGTATGGGTGTGTGATGGGTGGGTATATGAGTGGTTGTGTAAGTGGCTGTGTGGGTCTTTGAGTGGTATGTGAGTAGCTGTATGGGTATGTCAGTGGGTGTGTCAGTAGCAGCCGCCAAAGTGACTGGACCACTAGCTTTGAAACTTTTGTGAAGATTCATTAAACAATTCCAAAGTTATTAGCAAAACCAAAAATGCTTTTCTTATGGAAACTAGGTCCTAACTATAACTACCTACTGGCGAACTCCAATAAGTAATATATAAATTATATATATATATATACATATATATAGACACTTGTCTTAAGCACTTGCACTTTATGGTCTTAAATTGTTTTAGCAGTAAGATAATAATTGTTTACAGTGTATTTGTTTACAGCGTGTTTTACACTTTTTCTTAACTAGTTGGTATTAATAGCCCTTGCCTCTAGCACTAGCACTTTACTGTCACTCTCTGGAACACAACTGTAGTACCAAAGTCCCGGACGTCTACAGTAATGCATATGCACTTATTGGATGGTGGCAAGTATAAAGGAAACTTTTGAGCCAGAGAATACCAGAGTATTTGCACTTTAGACATTGAAGCACTAGCACTTTATTGTTGTGGGTTCCAATGCATTTTCAGAGCTAAAAATCTTCAAATTGCACATCATTCCATATGCACTTTATAGAACTAGTTTCTGTTCTAATTGTAAGTCAGATGACATAAGGGTTTATTTTGCATGAGTACACTTGCACTTTACTGTGTGGGATATTATTGATATCGAAGGGAAGTCAGGGTATTGTGTGTGTGCACACATAAAGCAAGTGAGATGTTCTCTGCCTTTCGTAACAACTTCCGAGTTTAATTTGCAATACTGGTATTAGACCGCGGCCTCGAAGATTTGCGCATTTGTGAAAAAATGATAAACAGAGGGCGCAATGGTCAATGTCAATGATTAGCCTAAATGATACCTGAACCATACACTTCGACCAGCAGTGGGCATAGCAGTGCGATATTCCAACTTATTGCAAGTTGATTCATTTTCATGGCATGAGAGAAAAAATGACAAAAAATAGAAATAGCAAAAATGTAAAAAATGTATATGACATTTTATGCATTATATTCTCCTGGTATGTTGTCTGTGTCTATTACACCATGTGATCTAATACTCCAAACAAAGGGAGGAGAGTTGTGGAGCTCTTTGTGTGAGCAAGGCAGAGGATCGTGTCGAAACGCGTAACAGCACAGCAACTTAGCTAATAAACGTTGGAGAATTAACCAGAATCAGCGGTGTCGGTGTCCGGTTTCTTCAAGGGACCCGGTGTTGGTTTTGAATATATATATATCACCATTTCTGTCCCCAGAATGAAGGTGCACTCCTTGTGAGTCTAATTGCAGGTAAAAAAAAGCGTATTGCATTTGGAATCCATGCTTTACTTGCCTTACGCGTTTCGAACTCTTACGAGTCCTTGATCAGAGGCTGCATTTCGACATCCACAACGCGTGCACTGGTGTTTCACTTTATAATTTGCATTTTTATTTGCCTTAGGTGGACCGATTTCACAAGGCATTATGGAACTGGTAGTTTCATCATTGTTTCCCTTCAGTGGGAGTTGCTGATGCCAAACATGAATACATTTCCATCGCCCTCCACTGGGCTGTCAGCTTTGTCTATCAAGAGTTAATTGTTCTCTTCTCTCACGTTTCGAAATATGACTTTGACAAATCCAAGTCAAACGAACCTGCATTCATTCCAACAGTGGTGCACGCTTCCCGGCAGGACTGCCGTACAATATATCTCCATTTCTGTCCCCAGAATGAAGGTGCACTCCTTGTGAGTCTAATTGCAGGTAAACAAAGCATATTGCATTTGGAATCCATGCTTTGCTTGCCTTACGCGTTTCGAACTCTCACGAGTCCTTTATCACAGGCTGCATTTCGACATCCACAACACGTGAAACACCAGTGCACTTTCTAATTTGCATTTTTATTTGCCTTAGGTGGACCGATTTCACAAGTCATTATGCAACTGGTAGTTTCATCATTGTTTCCCTTCAGTGGGAGTTGCTGATGCCAAACATGAATACATTTCCATCGCCCTCCACTGGGCTGTCAGCTTTGTCTATCAAGAGTTAATTGTTCTCTTCTTTCACGCTTCGAAATATGACTTTGACAAATCCAAGTCAAACAGACCCGCATTCAATAAATAGCCTCTTGGAAAAGGAATTGGTGGTTCGCGATATTTGTTTGGATGCCATGAGAGGAGCCTGTGAACAAAGGCTTTGGCAGCCTGAAACGCGTTAGGCAGATAACATTTCACCGTTGTAACTGCAGGTTGCCAAATGAATGGAGTAACATGCTGATGAGTGCAGCTTCGACTGAGGACACAAATGGGTTTCCTGTTTATGGCAGTCCAGCCATGAAGCTTGCACCACCGTGCTGAAAAGAAAGCGGGTCCGTGGCCTGGACCTTCCATGTCGTGTACGGAACAGCAAGTCTTTTGAATTGAACTGTGCAACTTACATCGGCGGCCCACTGGAGGCTAAAAAGTAATATTTATTGACTCTTGGCATCACAACTCCCACTGGGGGGGAAAAGAAATATGATATGAACTACCAATCCCAGCATGCATTGATGCCATTGTGTAGTCCACTAGAGGGCATAAATTGCCTCTTGGAAAATGAATTGGTGGTTCGCGATATTTGTTTGGATGCCACGAGAGAAGCCTATGCACAAAGGCTTTGGCCGCAAGAAACGGGTTAGGCAGATAACATTTCGCCGTTGTAACTGCAGGTTGCCAAATGAATGGAGTAACATGCTGATGAGTGCAGCTTCGACTGAGGACACAAATCGGTTTCATGTTTACGGCAGTCCAGCCGTGAAGCTTGAACCACCGCGCTGAATAGAAAGTGGGTCTGTGGCCTGGACATTTCATGTTGTGTACGGAACAGCAAGTCTTTTGAATTGAACTGTGCAACTTACATCGGTGGCCCACTGGAGGATAAAAAGTAATGTTTATTGACTCTTGGCATCGCAACACCCACTGGGGGAAAATAAATATAATATGAACTACCAATCCCAGCATGCATTGATGCCATTGTGTAGTCCACTAGAGGGCAATAAATAGCCTCTTGGAAAATGAATTGGTGGTTCACAATATTTGTTTGGATGCCACGAGAGGAGCCTGTGAACAAGGGCTTTGGCAGCCCGAAACGCGTTGGGCAGATAACATTTCGCCGATGTAACTGCAGGTTGCCAAATGAATGGAGTGACATTCTGATGAGTGCAGCTTTGTCTGGGGACACAAATGGGATATATATATATCTTTTGCACTGCTGCACTTTGAAAAATAAAAACCAAAAGATTCTACAACAGACCAAAGTGCTGCTCACTTCCTTTCCTGTGTGGGACAAGGTTGTTTGTGCAAGAGACTGTGGAGATATGGATGGATATATATATATATATATATATATATATATATATATATATATATGTTGTAATTTCATCCTTCCTACTTGGTATCTTCCTCCTCCCCCTCCTTCTTACTGTTAAATAGAATGTTCCCACTTCGGGGTTCTGAAGGCTACTTTGGAATGTTGGGGAGCTGTGAGGCGACCGGAGGCTATGACAGGAGTGGAGCAGTGGAGACGATAAATAAAGCTTAGCTGAACCCATCCGGAGTTGGTTTTCTTCCGCCTGTGGATCATCTATGTAACACTGGCGACGAGCTGGCTTGCGTAAGGGGGCAACCTTCGTCTCCTCCCCTTCTCTTTTCTCCACGAAGCACGAGAGGTTTTCATTCTAAAGGTACTGTTTCATGCAAATTCTTCTGGCAGACCCCGCTGGGGAACCTTGAGGGCACGACATTTTCACATCTCAGCTGTTCTGCCTTCTCTTTCGGTAACTGTGGGCGTTGCTTCACTTCTGTCGAGCGTGTGTGTCAAGTATGGGACGTGCCCTTTGCACACTTGACTGAAGCTGTTTTATGACTGTTTTCCTGCCACAACGTATTCCCAGTGGCGGCTGGTGACATTTGAAAGTGGTGAGGCGTATAATTTTAGTTGGAGTGCACCGCGGCGAGCGAGCGTAGCGAGCGAGCCCTAACAACCTAAGGGGGGTTTGGGGGGTTCTCCCCCCCAAGAAATTTTTGAAAAAAGAGTGGGCAAATGGTGCATTTTCAAGCAAATTTTAGAAAGCAAAGTTGTACTGTGCGCCCTTCCTGCCAGTATGAATGTCTATGCATTCTGGGCAAACATTGAAGTGAGCACAAATCGAGTTCTCCTACTCCCGTTTTTATTGTTAATTTACTGCTCTTTCAGACCATTTTCACCACTCACCTGATGTTTTATACACCCGAAGGACATATCTAGTCTAGTAAAACATATAACGAGAAATAGCGGCCATTGGTACAGTGCTATGAAAACAAGTTCTGTTTCAAACAAGGTGCTCTTCCTGAAACATATAGCTAGTCCAGTTTCACATAACCACTTTAATACTGTGTCTCACAGAACAAGCTGAAAGGCACATGCATCGGTGTTGTTATTCAGCAGTGCTGACTGAAGACGAGGGCATTTCCTTGTCGTTAATGCCTTGGTGGCCGTTGGACCTCCCTGGGTATTAACAAATGATAAATGCCTGACCATGAGTGCTGGTATTCATACTGCACCTATATGAAAATGAGCATGATCAAAAGTGTTTTTCTGATACTTCATTTTTAAATGACTGAGTGACAGCGTCATTTTGTATTCAGAGCTATGGCTCAGAATAGGGTTGTTTCCATTAGCCCCAGTAAATGCCGATTCAAAAACAAAATGCCGTACTGAAACGGAATGAATGAGTCTAATACTATTTCATTTCAGAAGAAGCCACAGAATAACATTGCGAAGCTTCCTATAAGTGGTAGGGCAGAAACCTTTACATTGAATATAAAGTGCAACATGCAAGCAAAGCGAAAATGAATCATATATGGGTGAGCAGCGCAGGGAAGGGATTTCTTCCCCCACAAGAAAATTTGAGAAAAAATGGGTGGGAATGATGCATTTTCAGCACATCTTTCAAGAAAATCTGCTACAATGATTATTTTTTTTTTTAAGGTGCGAATGGGTTCACAAAGAGACACAAGAGACACGTGTCTCCCTGCACTAACTCGGATACATCACACAACTTGCACTCACACAAACTCATTCCTCTCACCTTGCACTCTCAGACTCACACTGCTTCACTCACCCAGCACTCACCAAGCATACCACTCATCCGCCACTCACAAGGGCACATCACTCATTCAGTGCATTCACACCGTTCATGCCACACTCATGACAGCACATCACTCATCCAGTGTAGTCATACAACTTACCCTGGGCTCACACAGGCACACCATTCATAACACTCACAAAGGCACACCCTTCACTCTACACTCAGTCTTACCATTACTCACCCTGCATTCATACATGCACACCACTCACCCGCACTCACACAGTTAAACAACTGACCGTACAATCATACAGGCACGTCACTCACTAGCCACCCTTGAACCCACATACAGATCCCCTGCTGCAGCAGCGCTAAGCTCTACCTGGCCGCCACCTACTCGAGCAGAGTTCAGTGCGTTGTGGAGGAGGTGTTGTCTTGACTAGTACAAAAATTAGGAAAATTACCGAAAGCTAGCTTTTTTCCTCCACTACAGGATCACAAACTCCAAGTGAATGTTTAATTCATTACATAGGCAGGTCTTTCTGCGACCCCCGTGTGACATTTTGAGATGTGAACTATTACTACGTAGCCCACATCACAAAAGCCACATGCTTTCATAATCCAGATGCTGCTGCTCACCGTGCCAGCATTGTGAGCAGGTTTTATGTGAAGAGATGAATCAGAGAAGTGCTGTGGGGTCCACTCAATACAACGCCACCAAAAGGGAGTGAAAGTGTATTAAAGCATCATTTATTACGTCACTGAGGGGAGGTTATTGACTTGCAACGTGCGCCAACTGCTCACGAAGGACAAGTAGCATCTGTAAACAAAGTTTATGCAGATTCCTTTTTACCCCAGAATATTAAATAAATGCATTTTTAAAGAAATGCTATGTCTCAAGAATATTCTGTTCGGCAGGAAATATATTCACTGGAACAAAAACCTTTCTAAAGTCCTAAAACAAAACACATAGGAATCAGTCAAACTGATTACCATAAAGTGCAAAATCCCGTAACACTCTCTTGCACACGCCCATTAAAATGCCATTTACTGAATCCCTTTCTAAGTAGAGCACAGCGAGGAAGGAGATAAAATGCATCCCGGGCAGGCTCTGAATACACATGGGCAATAATACATTTGACACCGGTTAGGTTATTATCATAAATTAATGACCATCGAATTTCTTTCTCCTCGACACACCTCCTACTGCTAAGTCCAGGACGGCTTTTAAATGTTCCCATATTGCGTAAATAGACTAATCGGTGCTGCCATCTTCTGGACAGTGAATACTTGCAAAACTAAGAGAAAAGGTTGTAGTACATTCTGGGCTGTATTTGTTGGGGGCCTTGAGGCCTTGAGGTCCCGGCCAAGGCATACTTTTGTCTCGGCAATCCACAGAAAAAAATCACTGTAGTATTACTTTAGATGGAGACGCGAAAGCAAAACTGCTCAAACTTTTTGTACAACAGCCATACGTCAAACTCCCTGCGAACCTGACACACCCAGACCACTACCAAACCAGACAAAGACCACTACTATACAGTCACGGCCGGCATGATGGGTGGGGGGCACGCGGGTTCGCGAGGGGGGTAATTATAATTTTTTTTAAACTTACCTTCACGGGTCATACGCTGCCGCCTCAGCTCCTGCTGCTCCTGGCGCGTTGCAGGCAGCCTCCCTCCTCCTGCTCCCCTAAGCCAATCACAACGCTGCAATAGCAGCGTTGTGATTGGTGCGGTGCAGGCGCACAGCGCCCCAGCCGGGCCATTTTCTCTATGTAGGCTGCATGCAGCAGCCTACATAGAGAAAAGGAAGAGTGCGCATGACTGCTTTGGTCGGCCCCAGGTCGACCAAAGTAGTCAGGGCCTACAACAGTGGGCAAGCCACTCCCCCCCTGCCCTCGCGCGGGACCGCCCACCAGCCCTCCCACAACCAGGCACTCCAGGCACTTCTGCTTTCTCGTAGTGCGAGAAGCAGAAACATAAAATGGTAGTTTTACCATTTTATGTTTCTGCCTTCTCGCACTGCGAGAAAGCAGGGGGGCGACGCCCCCACGCCCCTATGGAGGAGCCGCCACTGCGTATTCCTGTTGCAGCCTACCAGCCGTCTGTTTTCTCCTCACATAACAGAGCCCACCCGTGTTCTGTACTTATAAATAAATTAGAGTGGGTCTGTCCTTTTCTTTAAGCAGTTTTGTGGCGGTCTTTTAGCCACCTGTTAGCCTCTCTTCAAGCATGTGAAGGGAATGTCCGCTCGTTCTGAGGCGGAGCTGCGCTGCCTCCCGGTCTCTGTATCAGCTGTAAGGGAGAGTGGAAATACAGCCGCCTGACAGTTTCTCGCTTGACGGAGCTGGTTGGGGACGTTCACCAGTTCCGTGAGAGTCTCGTTGTTGACTTCACAACTTCATTGTCAGCTGCGAGGGAGGGCGTCCTTTCCGGGTCACACGCTGTCATCTGTGTGTGGAAGAACCCCTCCTCGCAGCGAATTGAGCTCCGCAGGCCATTTCTGATAAATCTTCCAGTCAAGTGGGATCGGCTGTGAGGAGGGTGTCTCCCCCAGTATCAGGAACGTCTCTTCGCCTTTATCTTCACGGGCAGCTGTCACATCACGCTGCACAAGAATCCAGCTTCACTGCATTGTTAACTGGAAACCCAGTGGTTTTTCAAGTTTGTTTTCGCTTCAGGGAGGTCTCCTCACACAATTGCGCTGACAGGCACAGCTGTTGCTTGTCAGTATTAGTCACACAGAATCTACACTGACATACACGGTTTGTGTGTGTCTGGTGTGCCTCTCCATTCATAAGGGGTCATTAAAGTATATCCCTCTCCAGTGAGCCTCATCTTGCATCAAATATGCGCTGACTAGCACAGCTTGGACTGCTGGTCTTTCCCTGGCAGGAATTCAGGTGACATTTTCTTATTTCTGTGCCTCACCTAGACTCATTCTGCTGGCCCTTCCTGCCTCCTGGGAAAAGTACTTACTGCTCATTTTTCATGCATTTGTACCTTTATGTTATTTAACCCTTTATTTGCATGGTGTGCAATTCTGGGGGGACCTAACGAGTGGGAGGGGATCTCTCTTTCACTAGTTATTCTGTCCATTTTTTCGCTGTGGAATTGTACTTGCCTGTTATGCTAGACTGATTGTTCTTCATCATCTAATACTTATTTTTAAAGTAAATTTCTGGTGTCAGTACCCTCTCACCTCACCCTATAGTAACATGGCTGCTGCAGGTATGTCCCAACCAGTTCCATTCTTGAATGAGGTGGGGGAACCTAACATCCCTTGGAAGGAGTGGGCTAACATTTTTTAATCCTATTTAATAGCAATTGGAGGAGAAAAGTTCAGTCCTGTCAGGAAACAACATATCCTTCTCCATAATTTGGGGGCACATGGTAGAAAAGTTTACAATTCCCTCCCAGAACCAGTATTTGATGATGACGAGGAAGAAGATGAGGCTGATGAGTACAGAGTAACATTCCTTAAATTAGAAAAGCAATTTGGAGACAAAATTAATGTTGTTTTAGAACGACACAAATTCTTCTGCCGCACCCAAAGTAAGCAAGAGAGCATCTTAAACTACGTGGCTGCTCTGAGGGGACTGAGCAGTCTGTGTAACTTTGGAGATTTAAATGACTCACTCATCAGAGACCAAATAGTAAGATGCACCAACAACATAAGGATCCAAGAGAAATTATTACAAAAGCAACCGGACTTACAAGAAGCAATAGAAATTGCCAAATCTATTGAGCACACTGCAGTATGCCTGAAAGAAATCAGATCCACAACCTCCAATGAATCTGTTTCTACAATAAAAGAGGTGGATACAGAAGAAGAGATATACAAAATAAGGAATCCCATTGGTGCAAGACCAAAAAACGAAAATGAGCACAGTAAACTTAAATGTTACTGCTGCTGGAGCAGCAATCACCTCGCCAACTCTCCGTTTTGCCAAGCCAAGTCCGCCACTTGCAGGAAGTGCAACAGAAGGGGACATCTTGCGAGAGTCTGCAGGGATTCCTTCCACAAAGAGAAACGCAGTGAAAGTAGAGAACAGGAGGAGATCACTCATTCAGTCAAGAAAATAATCTTGCAAGTGGGAGACCTCACCATGATCCATGCCGTTAACTACCCAGTCTGTGACATCAGCCTTGACGGCAACCCCATCAAAGAGTTCGCTGACTCTTGCTCTCCCTATACCTTCATCAACTCAGCAGATTTTAGCAAGATGAGAATTGCCAAGGAGGAAGGTCTTCAAACTCCGGATATTGCTCCCAGTGGGTATAACCGCGACCCCATTCCACTCAAGGGAATGTTTAAATCCCTCATCACCTTTAAAAATCGCACTACTGTAGGAAAAGTCTATGTGGTCCATGAAGGGTCCAACCTATTGGGGTGGCAACACCTAAAGGAATTCGGTATTAAACTAGACCCCAACAACCCAGAGCAAGTCCTATCGATCTGTCAATCCAAACCAATGGATCTGCGATGAATTTCCGGAAATATTCAATGAAAGACTTGGCCTACTCAAAGAGTTTCAGCACAAAATAAAACTCAGAAAGGAATCCAAACCAGTTGTGCACAAGACAAGACCCATTCCCCACCTCATGAATGAACCGTTGAAGATGGAACTATGCAGGTTACAAAGCCAGGGGATTATTCAACCGATCGAGAGTTCTGACTGGTTGGCGCCCATTGTGATCGCCAAGAAAGACCAGGGTAAAGGGATCAGGTTGTGTGTGGACCTGCGTGACCTCAACCGCAACATCTGGATCGACAGACATCCACTACCTAGGATCCATGAAATGTTGAGCACCATGGGCGATGCTGTGTGCTTCTCGGTTCTTGATCTATCCAGCGCGTACCACCAAGTTGAACTGCACCCAGAGTCCAGGTGGTTGACGGCTTTCACCACACCGATGGGTTCCTTCATGTTTTGCAGAATGCCGTTTGGCCTGGCATCCGCAGCAGCGGTATTACAAAAGATCATGCAAAACATCCTGGAGGGAATCCCTAAAACTCTTTGCTTCCAGGATGACGTTTTAATCTACGGGGCCACGGAAGAAGAACATGACAGGCACCTAAGACAAGTCCTGGGCAAACTTAGAGATGCGGGACTCACCCTACGCAGAGACAAATGCCAAATAGGGGTGAGCATGGTTGAATACCTGGGGCACTCTATTTCAAAGGATGGATTTAAGCCAAAAATGTGCCTGCTCAAGGCTGTTCAAGAGGCAGTCGCTCCAAAAAGCAAAGAAGAGTTGAAGTCCTTCTTAGGACTTGCAGAGTTCATGACAAAATATGTCCATAATTTTTCAGATCTGTCTCATTGACTAAGAGAACTTCTTAAGAACCATACTCATTTCAACTGGATGGATGTACATCAAAAGGCCTTTGAAAACATCAAGAGAACCATTCTTTCTGCCCCATATTTATGTAACTTCGAGCATAGCAGAAAAACCATTCTCACCACAGATGCCAGCAGTAAGGGCCTGGGGGCTACCCTCTCACAAGTCATTGAGCGTAAGGAGCGAATCGTGGCCTTTGCATCTCGTGCCCTAAACAAATCGGAAGTTAACTACTCTGTGGTAGAGAGAGAAGCCCTTGCATGCTTTTGGGCAGTCAAACATTTTAAATTTTACCTGTGGGGCATCCAATTCGACATCAGAACAGACCATAAACCCCTCATTCACATGTTTCCCACTAAAGGATCCTACAACAGCACACCAAGAATAGCTAGATGGGTGTTAGGTCTAGAGAGTTTTTGCTACAAACTGGAATACGTCCCTGGCAACCAGAACAAGGCTGCTGATTTCCTCTCCAGATCCGTCTTAGAGGAAACGGAAGAATTCGAAACATGTGAATACCTGATCTTAGCCATCAATCTCCCGGCCCTCACCAATGAAGAGTGGAATACTGCTATCTCAGAAGACGGTGTGCTGGCCAAAGTCAAAGCGTACGCTCTTCAGAGATGGCCCAACAGCAGGAGTGAGATTGAAGAAGAGGTGAAAGCGTTTTGGGAAGTGAGACACGAAATAAATACCAGCAATAACCTAATACTCAGGAATGACAAGATCATACCCCCTGCAAGGTTAAGGGACCTAGGGCCAGATGTAGGTAAATGCATGTTTGCGATTCCTTTATAGCGATTTTTAGGGAATCGCTATTAAGGAATCGCAAAATGCCATGTAGGTAGGAATCGCAATATTTTTAGCGATTCCTTAATATTCCTTAATTGTGAATCGCAAATTGCGATTCGCAATTAAGGAATACCTTCCCATTCATTCCTATGGGCCAAGAGGCCCATAGGAATGAATAGGAATTGCTCCCGCAATTTGCGAGTCACCAAGAGGCACTCGCAAATTGCAGGCGCAACTTCAAGGGTGCCAGGGTTCCAAAGGACACCCTGTTGCACCCCTGAAATGTACATGTGCGACATGTGGCGCACATACATGCCCTAAGGGCATGAATGTGTGCCACATGGCACTTAAAAAAGCAAAAAGTGCTTTTTAAAGGAAATCACTAATTACCAACAACTTGAAGTTGGTGGTAATTAGCGATTCCTTAAGGCTAAAGTGCACTTTCTTTTGTGTTACTTACATTGCATTTAAGGAATCGCAATTTGCGATTCCTTAAATGCAAGAGCAAAATAAGGAATCGCAATTTTGCGATTCCTTATTTTGCTAGTAGGTTTCAACTTACCTACATTGCTCGCTGCTAAATAGCGATCGCAAACGCTGAAATTCTGCGAATTTCAGCGTTAGCGCTCGCTATTTGGCCACCTACATCTGGCCCCTAGTTATCAATCTTGCCCATGAAGGTCACTTGGGTAGGAGCCTCACCAAATCACGGGTGAGGGAGCGCTTCTGGTTCCCGGGTATGGACAGCATGCTCGAGGCTAAGGTGAAAGACTGCACTATGTGTGCCAACAGCGACAAAACTAAGGTTGTCCATCATACTCCCATATCAGCAGTACAGGTTCCCGACAAACCCTGGGAGAAAGTAGCCCTAGACATCATAGGTCCTATCAATAAGGCAGGGGTTACCAAATGATATGCACTTGTTTTGGTAGACTACAATTCTCACTGGGTGGTTACATAAATGGTCCACCAAATCACCACCGAACACATTATAAAGTTTCTTAAAGACTCCTTTTACTGTGAAGGAATCCCGGCCACTATTGTAACAGATACTGGAGTGCAATTTACGTCTTCTGCCATGGTGGATTTTCTGACCCATTTCAATGTTTCCCACTTTAAGACTGCCTTATACTGCCCAAGGGCCAATGGGTTGGTGGAGAGAATCAACCGCATGGTTAAAGAAAGCATCCAGTTAGCCTGCGCAAACTGTTTGGACGTAGAAAATGCGGTACAGGAAATGTTGTGGGCTTACCATACATACCACTCCCAACTCCATAACGGGACTCTCACCCTTTACTGCCCCTAAGGGAAGAAAACCCTGTACCAAAATGTTTCCAGGTTGGTTGGGTGGAGGGGACCGAGTTACTCACGATCCCAACTTGGCCAGAGACAAGATTGCACTCCACCAAGCAGAGTATGAAAGCCAATACAATGTCAAACATGGCACCAAAAGTCAACTATGGAATGTAGGGGACTGTGTGCATGTAAAGAGGCCTATCGGCCGGGAAGGGTCAATGTCCAAATTCTCCCAACCTATGCGCATTGCTGCAACTAAACTAAATGTGGCCATAATGGATAATGGACAATGCTGGATCACGGACAGACTGGTTCGACATAACCAGTCAATTGCCCTCCAAAGAGAGTTCTTCAAGTGGGAGCGAGTCAAGCCCCCGTAGCAGAGAGATCACTACTCGCCAAGTATCCAAAATGCCTGTCTGGCATAAAGATTATGTCATGAACACCTAAACATTTTCCGTTGGAGATGTCCTTCTTTTCTTTGACTATCCTCCGTTCTTCTCCTTCTCCTTCTGACCTGTCCCTACTTTCTCTCTAGGCTCCTTACGTTGCCTCTCCCTTTTGTTTTCCTATGGGAGGAAGATATGTTGTAATTTCATCCTTCCCACTTGGTATCTTCCTCCTCCCCCTCCTTCTTACTGTTAAATAGAATGTTCCCACTGTGGGGTTCTGAAGGCTACTTTGGAATGATGGAGAGCTGTGAGGCGACCGGAGGCTGTGACAGGAGTGGAGCAGTGGAGACGATATATAAAGCTTAGCTGAACCCATCTGGAGTTGGTTTTCTTCCGCCTGCGGATCATCTATTTAACAATATATATATATATGTATATATATATATATATATATATATACATACATACATACAAACATACACACACACGTATGGCAGTAGCCACTCTGTAGCTATAGTTATGATTCCCAGAGATAGGAATTCCTCTGATTATTGCTTGCTAATAACTTTGCCACCTTTTGATGAATCTGCACGAAACATGCAGACCTATTGCTTTTTCTACATTGGCTGATGATGCAAAGTTTTGCAGTGATTTGATAAGGGGGTGCAAAGAAGAAAGGGGGGGGCACAAAATGCATTTTTCCACCAATGCATTTTTATAGACTTTTTAGACACACGTAGCGGCAAAACGGAGAGAGGGGTTTTCTTAAAAATTGGCAGAAATATAGATTATCGTGTGGAAAAGGTCCTGTCTGTTACTAGATCAAAATTGGTTCAGTAGTTAAATGTTATAAGGTATAAAATCTTAGTGATATATTGAGCCGTGGTATACCACAGTAATTTTGCTGTACACTGCAGTACATGCCGATGACTAGGTAATCATAGACCTTACAAAATTTAAAGGCAGTCATGTTGTTTAGCCCACACTTAGGGGCCGATTCCGATTCGGGCCGGAAATCTCTCCGACCGAGCCGGACCCGGAGAGATTTCCGACCGAATCGGACCCTAGCAGCCCGACCGAACGAGTACGATGTGCACGTATGATATCGGACTCGAGTCGGTCGGACTCCCATTGAAGTCAATGGGAGCCGGTCGTACAACGCGTACGCGGGCTTCCATTGACTCAATGGGTGCGAGGCGAACAAGGGCACCCCCTACAGTGTGTACGCGGCGAAGCGACTCGCGCCGTACATGCACAGGTAGGGGGGACCCATGGGTCCCCCCTGTGTGCCACTCGCGCGGCTACGCGTACAGGGGGGTCCGACATGGACCCCCAAAGTGCGGCTCCGACTGCTTCTTCGAGCCAGACGGCGCGGGTCAGTCGGACTGCTCGAGGCGCGCATCGTACTTGCCCGGCCGGGGAACGTCTCCATTGTGCGGTGCGAGGCGCATCCGTGCGAGTCGGTCGGAGCGGTCGGGACCCGCGAACGAGTCGGTCGGCGAATTCGCACGCGCTCGCATCGTACTCGTTCGCCCGGACGCACGTACGAGTCGGTCGGGAAAAAGGGCTCCGAATCGGATCCGGTTCAGCCGAAACCGATTCGGTGCCCTACCGGCCGAGATCGGAATCGACCCCTCTGTCTATATTGTGGGTTTTAAGTAGAAATATAGAGTACTACTGGTTTATAAGTGTATATGAAGGATTGAGGCACTTAAAGTAAGTCGGTAAAGGTAGGGAAAAGCAGTTTTATTACTTTATACATTTTTTCAAAGTTTAAAGAGTATCGCAGTACTACTTAGAAAGTACAACAGTACTTTAAAAAAAAAATGCAAAAAAAAATACCACACTGTACTACACTATATTTCCCCTCAGAACGCAGACTTGGGGCCTAAATACGATGTCGGTTGGAGTTGCCTCTGACCAACACCGTTTCGTGGAAGGAACCGACCGGCTAGAGGTTGGCGGTTCCTACCGCACAATTAGGATGCAACTAGACATGGTGAGGTCGCAAACTTCCATTATTCAATGGGAGCTTGTGCAGCAGTCTAAAACCACCTGCAGCACAAGCTCCCATTGAAAAATGGAACTTTTTAAACATCCCTGCACCCTGTCTCAGGCCCCTCACGGAGCCTGCCCCACTGTGCGGGGGGCACCATAGTTGTGCCCCAGGGCCAAATGCAGAGAGCCAGGGGGGAAGGGGCCCTGCTAGGAGCCCACAAAGTAAGTTTCCGACAGCCAATCCATGTCGGAAAAGCCGACATGGATTGGCTGTCAGAAACCAACATCATAATCCCGACAGCGGAAACTATGTCCTTAAGGGATTATGAGGGCTGTCAGACTGGTCGACGGGCTCCTTGAACCCACCAGAACCGCATCGGATTCCCCGGCCGGTTTAAACTCCGACCACTGTCATCATAATACGGCAGTCAGACTTTAAACCTACAAGGCTTTCAGAACGACATCGTAATAAGGCCCTAAATGTGGTATAGATAATATTTTGCCCTTCAAAATTAAAATGCAGCAATATTGTTTAGACCATACTTAGGGGCCGATTACTATGGGTGTCGGAAATCGCCCGACCGCCAGTCGCAAGCTTTCTGACCGCAGTCAGAGGCTTTCCGACCGTCGCGTCGGTTTGCAGTCCGACCGCCGAATTACGATGTTGGCGGTCGGAGCGTTAACCGGTCGGTCATTCCGACGCGGTTCCGACCGGCTCTCGGAGTCTTCTGGCAGGTCGGAACCGCACTGTAACCCCCTATGGACGGCGTTTCCGCCGTCGGGATTACGATGTCAGTTTCCCACAGCCTTTCTGTGCCGGCCTTTCTGACATGGAAAGGCTGTTGGGAATTGAATTTGGGGGCCCCTATCAGGGCTTCCTTGCCTCCGCGGCCTACGGTTGGTGGCCAAGGGGGTACCTAGGGTGCCCCCCGGTAAATCCATGCACTGTGTGGCAGGCACCACAGGGTGCAGGGTTTTAAACACACCCCCATTTCTCTATGGGAGCCTGTATTACGGACGGTTTACGGCCGTAACACAGGCTCCCATAGATAAATGGGAGTATCTGACCGAACAGTGTTCAGTCGCATCGTAATCAGGCAGTCGGAACCGCCGACCGGATGTCGGTCGGTCCCGAGACCGAGACGGTGTTGGTCGGAGGCAATGTCGTAATAAGCCCCTTAATCTGCATTCTGGGTTTTGAGGGGAAATGCAGTCTACTACAGCTACAGTGCATTTTACATTTTTTTAACATATTTAATTTGTTTTCATTTCTGTAACTACCTTGGTACTTTCTCGGTACAAGTGCGGTACTCTGTAAACTTTTTTTTTTAAATACATGAAGTAACAAAACTACCTTTCTCTATGCCAGGACTGTCCTATCTTTTTATGTGCAGTCGTAAAGATACTACTCGTAAAATACATTTGTGAATAACAAACAATCATAAACATACACAAAATTGTAAGTTTACCTTTCTGAATCAGGCCCTATAAGTTTACAACAACTAAAACTATTTAGATCTGCTACCAAAAAGGACCCTTTGTGCCCCCTAATACATTTCTGCAAAATTTCACCTAAATGCATTTATCCTTTTCCCTGCTACTTCTGTTTAAACAACAGTCTATGAGAAGACATGCCACTCCACTCCACTTCACTGTAGGACACACCACTCTACTCTATGACATGTCTCTTCACTCTACGACACCCCATTCCACTCTACGACAGACCACTCCACTCTATCACATTCCATGCCACTTGACTCCACTCTACGACATGCGACTCTACCACACTCCACTCCCCTCTACCATACTCCACGCCACTTGATGAAATGCCACTCCATGCCACTCGACGTCACGCCACTCCATACTACTACACGCCACTTCACTCTACGACATGTCACTCCACTCTACGCCACTTCACTCTATGACATTGTACCATACGCCTCTCTAGGGTATGTCACTCCACTCTACTGTATAACATGACACGCCACTCCACTCTATGCCACTTTACAACACGCCACTACACTCTACCATCATCCACTCCACTCTAGAACACTCCACTCCACTCTACCGCACGCCACTCCACACCACTCTACCGTACGACACACCGCTCTACTTTAACACACACCACGCCACTATACGACATGCCACTCCACGCCACTACCATAACTGGGGGTGCTCTACATTCAACGAACAAGTGCTAAAGAATACTAGTACGTTTAAAGACACTAATCTGTAGTCAATTATTTAGACCAGTCCAATATTTTTACAATGTGCGAATGAACTGTGAAATGAATACACAGGCTAAGTCTATTGATTTACTTGTCCTTGTCCATGAGTAAAGTGACTTCTATTGATTTATTTGTCCTTGTCCTTGAGTAAAGTGACTTCAATTAACGTAGCCATCTCTCTTTTGTCTAGTGTACTTTTAGAAAGTTGGCATTTTCCTGCCTTAGCCATTTGGTGCCCGCAGCCAGCTTGGATAAGATGATTGGATGTAGCTGACAGGTGGGCTTTGTGTATTCCTCTTAGACAGCCGCACAAAATGGAAGCTTATGTGTGACTGGATGGGCCACTGATAGGATGGAAGGGTAGAGTTGGGCACAGCCCCACTTACACTTGAATAGGCTGTGTCCTGTATCCACACAAAGGGCCTAACGACTCTGCGTTGTCACTTCAGCCAGCTTGGAGCCAGGGCAGGGCAGTTAGGGAATTCCATGCACTACATAGACACTGTCTAGAAGCTTTTTCCACCATCCAGAACCAGGGCACCAGGGTATAAAATAAGGACTACAGACACCACCACTTCAGAACATTTCTGAACCTTTGGATACTTTGCCAGAAAGAAGGACTGCTGCGTTGCTAAAGAACAGCCACTCTCCTAGACTACACTCTTCTGCACTCCTGATTTGCTGTGTTGACCTACTGCCTGCTGCCCTCTTGCCTGGGTGAGAAGGACTGGACCTGCATCTCTTGAACCCAGAACCTAGAGTGACTTCAAGGGCTAGTTGGCTGGCCTCCTGATCTGAAGCCTCAGTGACATAACAGGCTTCCAACAACTTTGCATCCGTAACTGGACTCTGCCATCTGTGAGTCTACCCTGCCAAGTGGTGCCACCCTAGTCCTGGACCCTTGGAAGTGGGGTTAATGTGCTTTGCCAGCTCTGTGGATCCAGTGGAACCGATGCATCACCTCTGCTGCACGGTGCATCCCTGAGCAGAACCAACGCATCTCCACTGCTGCATGTATTGGACCTGTCACAAAGACTCACATCGCCACTACAGCCTGCATCGCCTTCGGAACCACCACTATACGGCACATCCACGCCCCAGGTCCTTGCATCTCTCATCAAAGGCAGCCTTGACAACAGACTCCGCATTGCAGCCTTGACACTCTTCAGAACCAACGCGTTGCCCTGACTGCGCACTGCTTCCCCGATGCCAGACTTCGCATCGCAAGCCCCATCGACGGGATCCTCAACCTCAACAATGAAACAGGACCTCGCATCGCAGCCTCACCACATCTCGGAACTGACTCATCGCCTCGTCTACGAGACGCATCTTTAACGCAGATCCACGCATCGCTCCGCAACCCAGGATTTAAAGTATTCTGTTCAGTGGGCCTAACTGGGTCCCTGTAGCTGGCCCGCGCTCGGCCTGAACTTGTGACTTTGTCCCGGTCCAGCGCAACCAGGTATCCACAGTTGGCGCTTTATGCCTATTGGCTCTATTGACTCTAAAAACTTTAAAATTCAATATCTCTGGTTCTACTAATTGGATTTTTATTGTTTTGGTCTTGCTTTATTAATTAAAATAAACTCTATGTTTCTAACTCTGTTTTGGGCTTCATTTGTGGTGTGTTTTCACTGTGTTACTGTTTGAGGTGTTGCACAAATACTTTACACATTGTCTCTAAGTTAAGCCTGACTGCTCTGTGCCAAGCTACCAAGAGGGTGAGCACAGGTTAATTTTGGGCTTTCTTGTGTCCTACCCTGACAAGGATTGTGGTTGCGGCTTGACCAGGGCTCACACCCCAGTCAATCAGCAACTCAATTTCTTACATCTACTCCACTCCATGCCACTCCACTCCATGCGACTCCACTCCAGGCCACTCCACTGTAGCACAATGTACAACACACCACTCTATGACACACCACTCCACTCTGTCACTCCACTGTACAACACAATACTCTACGCCCCTCCACATCATGCCAATCGACTCCACTATACAACACTGTATAACACACCACTCTATGACATGCCACCCCACTCCACTCTACTGTACAACACGCAAGACTATGACATGCCACTCCACTCTACAGTACCACACACCACTCCACTCTAAGCCACTGCAGCACACAACACTCTACTCCACTGTATGATCCCACACACTACGAAACTCTACGACAATATATGATATGGCACTCCACTCCACTCTACGACATGACACTCCACTGTATGATGCACCCTTCCACTGTTTGACACACCACTCCCCTCGACGCATTTCCACTGTACTCCACTTCACTCTAGTCCACTCTATGACACTCCACTGTATGACACTAAACTCTATGACACTCTCCTCCACTGCACTCTACGACACTCCACTTAATGACACTCCCCTCAACGGCACCCCACTATACGATTTGAAACACTTTTTTATTAAAAAATGAAAATCATTGAAATTCAATGAAAAAAACAAAGGTTAAAGCTTATTTATAGTTAGGAAAACTTTATTTATTCTTTCTATACAAACCAAACTTAAACTACATAAACATTAGAAATTCTAAAGTTATACTTATAACTTAAATTTATAATTTATGCACAACTTTCAAATTAATATAACTTGCGCACCTCCGTACATAATGTTCTCAACTCCCTAGCCACACTACATTAACTATAACTCACACCTTTACGATGCACTGCTTATACCTTTTCATATTACATCACTTGTACCATATGAAATCATAGCATTCATAACAACACTTATGACGGCTCAAATCACATAATTTGTGAAAACACTGTGCATGGTAAAGTGGTGAGTTATAGTTAATGTAGTGTGGATAACGAGTTGACAACAATATATTTTTACATGGTGGGCAGTCAAAATATCGAAAATTAAATATTGATATACACTAATATCGAAGTGACAATATCGAAGGGACAGAATATCGATGTTAAGAATATCGATGGACAGAATATCGACTCTAAGGTAAGTAATATCGATTTTTTATATCGATGTAAGTAATATCGAAGTTAGTAATATCGAAATCAAATATATCGATGTTACTAATATTGATGTTACTAATATCGATATTTGTATTATTGTTATGTATTTTGTTATGTGTTTAATATGTATGTGTTATATGTGTTTTTGTTAAGTGTTCTACTTGTCTAAAAATATATGTATACAATTTTTATATGTTAATAATGTTTTTTTTAAGTTTTTTTTTTTTTTAGTATCGTAGCGGGTTGTGGGTTTATAGGGGAATAGGGTGGGATGTAATTTAATTATAATAAATTAATTATAAATTTTTAGGAATTATAAATTAATTTTAATTATTTTTGCGTTTAAGTTCTGTAGCGGGTTGTGGGTTTATAGGGGAATAGGGTGGGAAGTAATTTAATTGTAATTAAGTTATAATTTATTTTAATTAATTGGTATTGATAATTATATTATTGTTAATTAATTAATAATTGGTAATTAATTTTTATTAATTGGTTATTATGTTAAGTGTATTATTTTATTATTGGAGTGTGTTGTGCGTTTATAGGGGAATAGTGTTGGAAGTAATTGAAATCTAATTAAGTAATTATTAAATTTATTTTTGGGTATTGATAATTAATTTATTGGACATTAACTATTAATTGGTAATTAAATATTATTAAATATTATGTATTGATAAATGTAATTAATATATTAATGAGTAATTATTAATTGATAATTAATGTTTAATAATTATTATTATTGGTATAAAAAATATTTAATTGTTCAATATTAGTTAATTGGTAATTAAGTTTTAATAATTAATATGCTTTTTGTTATTAGAAATATGTTATTGTTCAATATTTATTATTTGGTAATTAATATTTATTAATTATTATTTATTGGTATTTATTATTAATTTATTGTTAATAAATTTTCCATTGGTAATTATGTTTTTAGTAATTATTTATTGGTATTGGTAAATAGTTTAGAGTTATTTAATAATTCATTAATTATTTTAAAAATTATTTTATTTATATAATTATATAAATTTTATTTATATAAATAATATAATTAGTTATTTTTAACTTCTACGCTATCCAACACTTTCCCTACTGTTGCACTCACTGGAGTGGGAATAGTAATTTTTTCCCTCACGCTATCCAACGCTTTCCCTACTGTTGCACTCCCTGGAGTGGGAATAGTAATTTTTACCCCTACGCTATCCAACACTTTCCCTACTGTTGCACTCTCTGGAGTTGGAATAGTAATTTTTACCCCTACGCTATCCAACACTTTCCCTATTGTTGCACTCACTGGAGTGGGAATATTCATTTTTACCCTCTCGCTATCCAACGCTTTCCCTACTGTTGCACTCCCTGCAGTGGGAATAGTAATTTTTACCCCTACGCTATCCAACACTTTCCCTACTGTTGCACTCACTGGAGTGGGAATAGTAATTTTTACCCTTACGCTATCCAACGCTTTCCCTACGGTTGCACTCACTGGAGTGGGAATATTAATTTTTACCCTCCCGCTATCCAACGCTTTCCCTACTGTTGCACTCACTGAAGTGGGAATAGTAATTTTACCCCTACGCTATCCAATACTTTCTCTACTGTTGCACTCTCTGGAGTGGGAATAGTAATTTTAAACTCTACGCTATCCAACATTTTTCTTACTGTTGTTTTTTTGGGAGTTGCAATAGTAGTTTTATTCCCTCCGCTATTTAATATTTTTTGTATTATTTTAGTTAATGTAGTATATAATTAATTTTAAAAATATTAAAAGTAAATTTAATTTTTGAATTTGTTATACATAATTATTTAATTTTTATTTATGTTATTGCTTTATGTGTATAGATGTATTTGTAATTTATAATATTTTTAATAATTTATAATTTTTTAAATTATTATTAAAACTCATTATTAAGTAAGTATATATATTATATGTTATAAGTATATGTTTAATGAATGTTTTTTTTTTTAATTTTATTTTTAAAAAACAACTTTATTAGAAAAAAATAAAGTCTCTCTCCACTGCATTCCGCCTACATCCCCAGCAGGGCCGGCAGTGCAAATTATCGAGGCAGTAACTCTTACGACTGGGTAGGGGAAAACACAGCAAGCCGCCTACAACCACATTGGGCCGGCCGCGTACAGGAGAGTGATAGATAGTGAGGTAAAAAAACATATGCGAATATTACTTAATTCTCGACAGTTATTGGTTATTAGCTTTCCTATCCTCCTACGCTATCGCTATTATATCTCAAGTGTCGTAATATCAATTCACCCTTTGTACCATTATCACTATGTTTAGATCCCTGAGTTTGCTGCCTTTTTGCGCGCTGCGTGTCGTTGCCACCCATAAGCGAAGGGAGAAAATGTCGTTAAATGGTCGCATCTCATGCAACAAGATGGTATATGGGCAGCTGGACATGCTGGTTCGTCGGCTTTGCAATAAAGATTGAGCAGGAGAGAAAACAAATGAACTTAGAAAAGAGAGGAAAATAGATGATAGAAAAAAAAGGAGGCCGAAAGTGGTAGTCCGAGGGCTAACACCTCACTGGTCGAAGGACCCGCGTGGAAGAGGAATCCGGAGGCATGCTGGGTCAGTTCTCGGTCGGGTGGGGACCCGCCCACGGGCACCAAGCATCGGGAGGGCTTATATGGCTGTTGTGCGCTTAGGCTGTATCCAATTCGTCGGTATCCCTTCTGGGGAGAACTGGGTCGTCAAAGAGTTGAAGGGCGCGAAGCCGCGGAGGCATAGTTCTAGTGTGCTCCAGCCGGGTCAGGTATTGGATCAAGGGCTGCCAGGTGCGCTGAAATTTGGCATCTGTGTGTGTCAGTCGGTGGGTAAGGAGTTCCATTGCCATGACCTGCCAAAGTCTCGTAAACCACAAAGTTGTAGAGGGCGTGTGGGCCTGTTTCCAGTGGGCTGCGATAACTTGTTTCGCTGCCGTAAACATCTGGAATATCAAGCGCCAGGCCATATGTGTCATGGCTTTGAGTGTGGTCGGGCGAAGGCCCAAAATGAAAATCTCCGGATCGTTGGGGAGGGGGAACCCTACCACTGCCCTAATGTGCTGTTGCACCTCCGACCAATATAAAATAATAAGTGGGCACTCCCACCAGATGTGAATGAAGGATCCCTGAGCCGCCAAGCAACGCCAACAGTTAGGGGTAACTCCAGGGAACATTCTCTGCAGCCTAAGAGGAGTATAGTACCAGCGTGTCATAAGTTTGTATGCCGATTCTTGTTGTGGCATACTTCGCAGTATGCGCCGGATATCCCTCCAGAGCTGAGCCCACCGGTCAGGAAGAATCTCGCTCCCAATGTCTCTCTGCCACTGGCGCTGGTAGGTGTGAGGCGTGACCTCCTGAGATTGTTGAAGGACCTTATAGGTCCGAGAGATTAGGCCTTTAGACCCATCGAACGCCCTAACCAAAAGTTCAAATGCTGTCAGCTGTCGCGTGGCTCCCTCCCTACTGGATGGGGCCCGAAGCCAATGGCGGACCTGAAAGTATTCTAGCCGAGCAGTCACTGGGAGATTAAAATCCGCCCGACACTGTTCAAACGACTTGAACATCCCGTTCTCGAAGAGTTGTTCAATGATGCGACACTCCCCTGTTTCCCATCCTCGAAACGAGTTTATGCTGGAGGCTGGGGGAAAGTCTGCGTTGAGTGCCACCGGAGTGAGGGGAGAGGGGAACGATGCAAGACCCCGGTGTATCGCTATTCTATCCCATATTTCTAATACCGTGCGTGTGGGCGTGGCAATATAAGCACTGGGATGTCGAGCGCTCTTTTTAGCCAAGCTAGGTCCCACAACGGGCGACAGGCCACTGCTCGGTCCATGTGAAACCAGTGTTTTTCACTTGCCCGCACCGACCACTCCGATATATACCTCAGGTGCGACGCCCAATAGTATGCCAGGAAATCCGGGCATGCTAGGCCTCCACGTTCTCGTGGTAGCATCAGAACCTTGGTAGACAGCCGCGGTCGTCCTCCTCCCCATATGAAGTTGACCACTTCTCTCTGAAGGCCCAGGATGTCTCTATGTGGAATTGGCGTCGGGAGCGCCTGAAATATGTATAGGACCTTTGAGAGTATGGACATTTTCACTGCGTTAAGGCGTCCTAGCCAAGAGAGGGGTAACGCTTTCCATCGGCGGAGATCCTCTCGTACAGTAGTTCTACAGGCAGGCCAGTTAGCCTGCGTCCAAGTGTCCAGATTAGCTGTGATATTGATCCCCAGATAGCGTATGGATTTTGAGGCCCATTGGAAAGGGTTGACTGCCTGGAGTTCGTCTAACTGCTGGGGGGAAGAGTAAGATTAAGTGCCCGCGATTTGGTAAGATTAACCTTGAGCCCCGATACTAACTCAAAGTGGGAAAGGATGGCAATGAGCGCCGGAAGAGAGGTCGCAGGCTCCGTGAGTGTCAACAGTAGGTCATCCGCGAAGAGGGCGATCTTATGGTCCACCCCGCCCATGCGGACTCCTTTAACATCTTCTGATCGTCGGATAGCAATCGCCAGGGGTTCCACGGCGAGCGCGAAGAGCAGGGGTGATAATGGGCAGCCCTGACGAGTGCCCCTTTGGATGGAAAAAGAAGAGGTCAAAATTCCATTCACCCGGATCCGCGCTTTGGGGTCCGCATACGGTGCCATGATACGTTTTATCATGAGAGGTCCTAGTCCTATGCGGCGGAGAACCGCCCGAAGGAATGACCAATCGACCCGGTCAAAGGCCTTCTCGGCGTCGAGGGAGAGTAAGAAGGCCGGCCTGTCTTGGTGTTGGACCTTTTGTATTAGATGGGCTATTCTCCGTAGGTTATCCGCTCCCTGTCGTTCTTGTATAAAGCCTACTTGATCAGGTTCAATTAAACTCGGTAGGAGAGGAGCCAGACGACGAGATAGGATTTTAGTATAGAGCTTGGCGTCGACATTTAGGAGCGAGATCGGGCGGAACGATGCGCATGCAGTATGATCTTTCCCGGGCTTTGGAATGAGAACAATCTCCGCCTCAGCCATTGTCGGTGTCACAGCTCCGGTATCAGTAAACGAGTTAAAAAGGCGTATCAGAGGCGCTCGAAGTTCTGGGAGAAAGAGGCGGTAGAAGGCCAGCGTCAGGCCATCAGGGCCGGGTGACTTCCCCGAAGGCATACTGTTTAGAGCGTGTAGTAGCTCTTCCGCTGAGATGCGCTCCTCTAGCTGCTGCTGGTGGTGGGTGTCCAGAGGTGGCCAGGGGCTCTCGTCCAGGAAGGGTTCTATCCGGTCCACACAGGTGTCCGCAGCCCCGTATAGATCAGAAAAGAACTCGAGGAATTCCTTTTGTTTGGCACTTTCCTCGATGGCCCACCCCCGCCCGGCAAAGTGATTTTGGCAATGTGGTTACGGGATATCTGAAGGCGGAGGCGATGTGCCAGCATGGAGCCCACTTTGTTGCCCCCCATAGAATTTTTGCTTTAGGGCGAGAAGGGAGTGTTCTGCCTTATTTACCCTTAGGGCCTTTAGTTGTCCCCGGAGTGATGCAAGTTTTTTTTTCGCAATTAAAGAGGGCGTTATGTGAATGTGCCGCTCTAGCGCTTTAATGTCTCGACCGAGGTTGTCCTCTACCAGTCTAGCCTCCCTTCGTCGAGCTATAGAAATAGATGTGATAGTGCCCCTAATGGTAGCTTTGAAGGCGTCCCATAGGAGAGAAATCGGGGTGTCCGGTAGGTCATTATGAATGAAATAGGTTAGTATGGCTTGTTTTATTTCGTCTATGTCCACCGGATCCCGCAGGACCCGAGGAGGAAGACGCCAACGTGGAGTGGAGCCCGAGGGTCTGCCCAGTCCCGCCAGGGTTATCTCCACGTGGGCGTGATCAGAAACCGATATATCTGAAATGTCCGCCGATTCCAAGGCTCTTGTAAGTGTCTGGGAAATAAAAAAGTAGTCAATGCGGGAGTAAGATCGATGTACATGGGAATAAAAGGAGTAGTCTCGCGTGTCCGGTTCTCTGTATCGCCATGCATCTACTAGACCAAGAGCCTGTATGTCGTGCTTAAGTGTCGCGGACATAGCTCCGGTACCTTGATATGAGGAAGCGGTGCGATCTAAGCCCGGGTCCCATACTAAATTAAAGTCGCCTCCAATGATGGCGGGTCCATCCTCCTGGGATATTTGTGAGCGGAGGAGATCTCTGAGAAAGCTATCTTGCGCCTGATTAGGGGCGTATATATTGACTAGCAACAGGGGGTTGCCCCGAGCTAATATTGCCGTCTTAAGATACCGACCTTCTCTATCGCGTGTAGTACGGCTGATTGTTATTGGGGTGCCGGCTTTGAAAAGGATTGCTACCCCCGCAGTCTTAGTTGGTGCATGGGCCCATACCTGTACCGGATATCTAGGGTGTGACATACGCGAAACATCCGCCGAGAGGAGGTGGGTCTCTTGTAGGAAGATAATATCAGGGTCGCGTAGGAGGAGATACCTCCAGATTTGTCTTCGCTTGTTCGGGGAATTCAGGCCCCTAACATTTAGGGTCATGCATTTAAGTTGTGCCATTGGTCCAGTAGGATGGAGCACGATCCGACAATGCCATCTCTTTGCCTCCTGCCCCCATCCCGAGGCCCTCTCTCGCTAAGTGGACACCTTTCGGCAGGGAGCGTAGCACACAACCACCATCCCCTCCTCTTAGGTAGACACCCGGCACCCAAGCCTGTCCCCAACAGTCCGACCAGCAAATCAGGGTGGAGTCCCGCATGCATGCCCAGGTCCTCCCAGGCCTGTGCGAGTGGAGAAAGAGAAATTTGAAAGGACAGGAGACAGAAAAACCAAATAATAAAAATTAACCAGCAACATAATGGCCAACTGGGCCATAAAGAACCTGTCCGGTCCTGGAGCGGCCCATTGGTGTGAACCAGGGCGGCTCTGAGGAAGTCACTCCTCATTTGGACTAAGGACATGGTGGGGGGAACGTGGTACCTAACAGCCGTGGCAGCTACCGTCCCCGGGGAGCCATCTATTCTGTTTACTGTGGTTGTGAGGTTGGGGAGCCTATCCAGGTGTTCTTCTCATATTATATCAGGGGAGTGAGCCCCTACCCTGGGACGCTGGGGGCTCTTGTGTCCCGGGTCCAATTGTATGTGGGTATCAGTGTAGTAAGGCAAGGTTGTAGCCTAGGATATCGAGTATATGGTACGTATATATATAACAATACGTCGTTGTTGCTGTCAATGTCTTTGAGAGGCTGTCAAGGGGGCCAGGCACAAGTGTTTACCCAGTGTTGAACTATGGGTCGGGGCGGGACATTCAATGAAGACAAGCCCCAATAGAGTGGGTTTCAGTGGACCTATTTTCTATACTAAGCATCCCTCAATGGATAGGGTCCTGTAATAACAAACTATAACATGGTAACACATAACATTGTGATCTACTGATGGGAGATGTCTCGCCGCCTCCAGTTTGCTAGTCCAGGAGAGCCAGTCGTTTAAATCGTAGTGAATGTGACCACTGTTCGTCTATGTCTGTAGTAGCATGTGGGGGTCTGTCCTGCCTTGAGAGGCCAGTTCAGGCTGTGTGTTCCCCTTGGGTCACAAGGACCCCAGGGGCCATCTGTAAAGAACTAAAGTCCCGTGCACAGTGCGTATTTGTTTCCTCCATTGCCCCTGTTATAAGTAGACCCGGGTTGTCGCAGCTTGGGGGCATGTTTTGTCCTCCAGAGTAGGAATGTATGCGTGATCAATAGGCCCACTCAGCAGGGCGCGATATACAGGTGTTGAGCACAGTTCATTCTCCACTTCCTGGGCCCTCGGTCGATGGGAGCGCTTGGCCAGACCTCTTCTCTGCCCTCGGCTGGGGTTCTTCTAGAGCTTTCAGGTGGCGTATAATGTCTTGCTTAGCTTGGCTAGAAGCCGAGTGGGCTACCGATGATCCCGAGCCGTGGCGTTGTACCTTGGACCACTCCGGGCGCAGTGACACCTGGGAGGCCGAGTCAGCAGGGGAGGGCGAGGATGGCCGTGAGTCCCGTGAAAGGTGCAGCAGATGGAGTGCCTCCCGCAATGAGCGTATGGATCGACGCCGTCCCTCCCATTGGAAATTTATAGCGAAAGGGTGTCCCCATTGATATTTAATGTTGGACGCTTTCAGTTTGGCCGTCACTGGCCGGAAGTCCCTACGGCGGCGCAGAGTGATGGGCGAGAGGTCCTGAAAGATCTGGATTGTATGGCCCCGTATTCCAGCTTCTCGTGCGCCCTGGAGGCCCGGATGATTGCCTCTTTTTCGGCATAGAAGTGGACTCTGGTCAGGATGTCAGGGACCAGGTTGGGGTTACCTCGCGGGGGAGCCACTCGATGGGCCCGATCTAGCGTCGGGGGGGAGACATCCTCATCGCCTCGGATGGCCTGGAGCAGGTCCGCCACGTATGTGAGTATGTCCGTTCCTTCCGCCCCCCGTGGCACCCCCCGGATACGGACGTTGTTCCGGTGGCTCCGATTTTCTAAATCTTCCTGTTTGATCTGGAGCTCTACGTTCTGTTCTTCCAGTGCCTGGACTCTGCGACGGATATCTTCCAGGTCCTCTGTGCGAGAGTCTATGGTGCGCTCCATATCATCCACCCGATTTCCAATTTCAGTAATATCTCTTCGTACATCCGTCAAGTACGTTTTGACCTCTGTCTTAAGGGAGGAAATGGCCGATTTTATCTCTTGCAGAAAAGTGGCCAGCACCGCCTGTGTGATAGTATCGTGGTCAGGGTCTTTCAGGGCGGACGCCATGTCAGAGGCCTCTGGTAAAGGCGATGGGGCGCGTTTGTGCCACAAATCCTTGACCGATGTGTCCTTGGTGGCGGGGGTCGCTACAGACTTCCCCGTGCGAGGCCTGGTCATGCTGTTGATATCTGTCTCAGTGCGGTCGTCGCCGGTATCGCTGTGCAGCCCAATACCAGTCCCCTTTCCAGCCCCTGGGTAGGCCGCAGGGTTCCCTTAGGAGCTATATGCTGCCGGATAGCATTCACTCCAGCCCGCTCTCTTCAACAGGGCGCCACCCGATCCACACCCCCATCCAGGCTCCTTTACAAATTTAGTGGTTAGTTTGGGGGTTGTTTCATGAGGGCTCCCAGGCTCCCAATAACCCGTTCTGTCTGCTGTTGCCCTCTCCCTCCTGGACTCCTCTCTCACCCCTGCTTCAGTAGGGCGTTATCGTAGGCTGTGGGGCGCTGGCTCACCAGGGCGATTACATGGGGTGGGAGGCCATTCCCAGAAGCACGGCCTTCACCCCCGCTCCCAGCTTGATGCAAGTCCCGGTCTGTCAGGCCAAAGCTTCTCGTCACTTATGGCCTCGAGTGCCCTCTTGTGCGCTATGGCTCACTGCCTATGACCGCTGCACCTCCTCGTTTGTGGTCGGGCGAACAGGCCACCCTTTGCTTCCCTGGGGTTTTCTATGATCCCGGGGGCTTTACACTCCTCCCAGCATTGTCACGTTCTCCCCCGGGATCTACACCCCCCGCTCCTCACCTTCTGGGAGTCCGATGTCTCTCCCGGGCTGCAGCCGCTCCGGCCGTCCACCAGCAGGCCGCCTCCGCCTGACTCCCCCGGTGTCGCAGGCTATCGCCGCTCCTCGCAGATTCCTCCGCAGCTCTCGTGTCTCTGTCTCCAGACCCACGGCCCCCCAGCGATGTGCGTCGCCGCCGGGCTCCGGCTTACCGGGGAACTCAGTCCTCACCCTTCCGGCGCAGTGACTCCTCTATGCGGGATTCGCAGATTGCCAATTGCGGGCGCTTGTTCCTTCCATCGGCGTCACTCGGCCTTTCGGGCACAGCCGCGCCGCTTCACAAGATGGCGGGTCCGGCCTCCTGATCGCCCGCTCCTCCGGCCGCCAACAGCCTCCCAGGTCTCTCACCCCCCAGCCGCGGGTCTCCCAGGTGTGTCGTTCGCTCGCTCACCGTGCCCCCCGGCACTCACCAGGGCCACACCCCAGCGGACCCCGGCGATCCAAACCAGACTCCCTCAGGGCCCAGGCAGCGTCTTGCAGCAGTGCTACTCTTCCGGGGTAGGGGGCCACCTACACACCAGGGCCCAGCCCGCCCACTCGCTCCCAGCCTCGGCTCTGGGGGCGCCAGAGCCAGACGAGTCGGGAGAGTCAGCAACAGTGCGCCTGGTAAACCTCCGAGCCAAGGGGCCCCAAGCAGTCCGCAGAGATCAGGCCTCCATCTCCTCTCCTTTCGCACTGCGTCGCTCCGACACTTCCCTAAGGAATAGCCAGCCTGACTCTCGTGCCAGTGGCGGTCCTCTACGGCGTCTGTGCCTCCTCCGAGCTCCAGGGGAGGGCTTCCTGATTTGGCGCCAACCGGCTCCGGGGGATGCGGAATCGGGGGGTCCCGGCTTCACGAGCTGTCTCTGCAGGGGTGGACACTCCCCTCAGGACGCCCCACTAGATCGCCGCCTCTTCCCCCCCGGGGTTTCGCCGCTCTTCCCCTATCGCTGCTGCCGCCCTCCCCACCTGATCCGGTGGGCGACCGGGGCTTACCTCTGGGCCGCAGGCTGATGCTTCTCCCCAGGCAGCGCGAAGGCCTCCTCGCCGGGGCTCCCCCCGAGCCCCCCGGGCCCTCCTCACTCAGCAGGGGAGCTCGTCTCTCGCCGTGTACAGCGGGGGTGGGCCTCACACCTCCGCGGTTTCCTCGCCCTCGCCGCTTTCACCGCCAGGGGCCCAGGCCCGCCGCAAGAAGGCCCGGTCCGGACCTCAGCAAGATGGCGGCCAGGACTCCGTCATCGCTCCGGAGTCATCATCTCGGAGGAGACCCAGGCTCCCGAGCCCCCACTTCCAGCCGCCGGCACCAACAAGGTACAAGATATCAGGTAAGGGGCTCCGATGACCCCCCTGCGCTTTTGATCGCTAGAAAAAACGGCCTATTCGACCCCCGGAGGACGGAGCGCGAGCTTCACACGTCCTATTCCATTGAGGTCTTGGCCACGCCCCCTTAATTAATGTTTTAATAAATTAAATATATATCTTATTAATTTTAAACATTATAAAATATTATTAACTATGTTTATTTTATTTTTAAGTATTATTTAGTTTATTTTACATATTTTTTTTACTTTAAAAAAAACGATATTTTTAATAACGATATTTTTGACATCGATATTTTTTTTCTCTATATTTTTGTACTTACCATGTTGTAGATAGGATATCGATTATGTTGACATCGATATTCTTGCTCCGATATTTTTGTAGGTCGATTTTTTGACCTTCGATATTTTGTCAGTGAACCTTTTTACATATATCCATATTTTTACACATATACTTATTTGTATATATTCCCTATCAAACTAAAGTTGAAGAGCTGTTTATTATTAGAGTGGAAGTTACAAATCCACAAATCCTCAAAATATAAAAAAATCAAATGTTAGCGAACACCCCCATTTGCATTTTTCAGCAACATGATCACTTAACCATAACATCCACCCATAATGTATAGTGGTTAGATGTTAAATTTAGAGTTTTATAGTTGTTAATTTTTAACATTACTTATCCGATATTCCATAAGGGCTGATACGTTCGTTTTGAGTGTTTTAATGATTAGCCTTGAGAAAGGTGTAAGTTAACTTACAAGTAATGCAAATATATTCACAAGGGTATTGTGTATGTTTCTGAGATAAATGTGTTGTGTAACTTAAAATGTGTGAACGTTACTATAGTTTATGTGTACAAATATTGATTTCTTTAGGAGCGGTTATTAAACCTTTGGAAAGGTGACTGTACAATACATTTTTGAGAATGCAAAATAACTTCATTAGGTGATTTAAATTTTATGTCGTAAACTTTCTTCTGCTATTTATGTAAAAGTGCGATGTGAATGGCACTGTCATATTTTTCCAAAATGTTTAATTTGAGGTGCATTAAAGAGTGTGACATCTGTCACAGAGAGTAAAGCTTTGCATGTGATGTATTTGGTATTTTAGAAACAAATGAAACTTGGCGTTTGGATCTGTATATGAATACTTGATAATTTTTTATGTAATTGTCAGAAGTTTGTAGTATGTGTAGTACAAGTAACTAATTGTAAACAAGCGCTGCACATAAGACTCTGGGGGAAACAGAGAAGACTGGCAGGAAGGGGAGAAACGCTGAAGTGGCCCTACTGACTAAAGAGGATATTACTATTCTCTATGGAATCATTCACCATCTATGGTGAGACTTGGTGGATATTAGGTACAGTGATATTAGGGGTGCCACAACATTTAATATATTGCACTGTGTATTGTAGTCACCACTGTAGGTTGCAGATGAGACGTCACCGACAGCAAAAGGGACACTCTGAAGCAGACTCAGAGGCAATGATGAGGAGAGCATGCCAAATACATTTGAGCAGGATTGCTAGCAGTAGGTTGCTGGAGTGTAGTTGTAAAGGACAAGCATGTAGTCGCCGAAATAAAATTGATAAAGAACGACAAAACAATAATGGTGCATACAAAGAGAGAGCCGGGTGCAAAATGGTACGACACCGGAGAAACCCAACAAAAAGCATAGTTGCCTGGCAGAGTTGTGGGTGGCATAGGGTGCTATACTGTTGCTTCTGAGGGTAGTACTGGAAGAACTACCCTCTGCCATCTTGGATTGGGAAGGATATGTACTACAGATTGGCCACAGGTACCATGATAGAATGAGAAGAACACTAACCCTCTGCTGGCCCTTTTCATTGTCTTTTGAATTGCGTTATGGGTCTCTTTAGTTTCCATGTCATTTCCGTATATCTCCCGCAATATTTCTCCGATGATGAAGACGGTGAGATTCCTTTATAATCCTGACAGTAATATGGATCAACAAAGGAGACTGATGATAAGGATGAGGAAAATTGCAAACAAAACTGCTTTGCTTGAAATGAAGGGGAATGGCATGTGTGTGGGAAAGCTGTTATTTTGTTGCATAATATTTTGATGGATGCGTTCTGAGGCTACATTCAAGGGCAATTATTAACACCTGAGGTAAAACCAGGGATACATGGTGGTGAACACATATGAGTGTTTATGCATGCACAGGTTCAGACCAAGAGTAGGAAGGCCAATGGTAAAACATCTGTGAGTTGGTTACAAGAAAATGGATTCAGATTAGTATTGAATAATGTGTAAGGAAAGTGTTAAGTCCGTACGAAAAATAATATTACTAAATGAACATTTTGTCGAAATGTTTGAAAGCAAACTCAGATGTTTGTGAAGTTTTGTGTACCAGATTCAGCTGTGAGAAATTGCAGAATCAACTGTGCATTAGGGTATTAATTTACCAGTGACATTAATAGGACTGTTGACTAAGAAATTGGAACATTTGTATGTGAAGTGTGGTATTAAATATATGGAGCAAAATAAATGGCCAGCTTTGATAGTTTAAAAAAAAAAAATCTTTATTGGGTTTTATAACATAATACAATGAAATCAGCATCATCAGGCAAGAAGTACAGGAAAAATTGGCAATCATAGTAGCACTGCACATTAACAGAAGTACATCATGATTTATAAAGACACTCGGGAGAGAAAAAAGCATCAAAGAAAAGCCAATGAAACAAACGTCCCCATTAGCAACGACAAGGTTTACATATCCGGGGGGAGACAATATGCAGCAAGCAACCACCCATAATCATATGATGACATTAAAGAGGATAACTGCGAGTAGCTCCCTCTGGTTCACCTGTTTCTTTACCTATCAAGTATTGTTGAAATGGGGCCCAATAAGAATGTGGTTTGGATTGGGGAGGAAGAAGTTCGCCATATGAGTCAGATTGGGTATTGCAGTGGATCATATCGCTCATCCACTCATCAATTGTAGGGATTGGGCCTCTGCCCCAACGCATGGCAATCCGTCTCTTCGCTATAAGTAGCGCCATTGGCACCAACCGTCTGAGGGTTTTGTCAATTGGTTCGGTATAGCCCAGGAGAGCAATGAGCGGGTCAGGGGATAGTGTAAGGCCAGTGATGTCATTGATTATCTGAAATATCTTCCCCCAAAACTCCGATATACGAGGACAAGACCAGGCCAGGTGCATAAAGTCTGCAATTGGCTCCGGGCATCGAGAAAAGGAAGCAGACTCACGCAAACCATATCTGTGTAGACGTTCTGGAGTGTGATATGCTCTATTAATCTATTTAAAATGTATTAGGCGATGCCTACCGCTCATCGAGATCTTCTTAGTCATCTCGCAGCAATATTGCCATTCTTTGTCCTCAAGAACCCGGCCAAATCCCTCTGCCAGACATGTCTAGGTTTAGAGAACTGCACCGATCTGTTTGCTTGTGTTGTGGTATATATTCTGGAAATCAATTTTGGGGGTGAAGGGGTCTTAATAACATAAGAGAGAGCAGGGACCTCCGGAGGCTCCTGTAGGGAACTGCCCAAGAGGGATTTCAGAGCATGCCGAAGACTTAGATACTGGAACCGCACCAACGAAGTAGGAGATAGGCCATCCGCTGTCAGCTGTTCGCAGTTAGGGAATTCCCACCCCTCAAATAAGTCACCTACAACAGTGACGTTGACTTCGCTCATGGCCAGGGAGACACCGCTGTCAATGCTAGAAGGAAGCCAGGAGCACCATTCCAAAGGGGTCAAGGGAGAATACAAAATGGCGCCAGCTTGTCGGTTTAATAGGTTGTGCCAGGCATGGACGGTGGATTTAAAAGAATCAAGGGTAATGTGTCTACGTGTCGGGTTCCTGAAGAGCGCCTGTGGAAGAGTATCCGGATCAGCGGCTATTCTCTCGATATACATGTGAGGAGGAGCAATGGGGCAATGCAGCCAGGCGGAAGCGTGGGAACACTGTGCAGCTCTATAGTATAGGTCTAGATCTGGAGCATTGAGACCGCCCAGAGAATACGGAAGGGTGAGGACACCCCATTTTACACGAGGTTGCTTGCCAGCCAAGGCCAACTGTATCATGAGGGACCTTAGTTTAGCGAACATATGTTGTGGGAGGACCATAGGTATATCCTGAAACAGGAACAATAGTCTGGGTAGGACGACCATCTTCATCAAGGAAACACGACCTAGTAGTGATAGTGGTAAACGTGTCCATCTAGTCACACCCTCTTCCAATCTGTCTAGTACTTTCCCGTAATTATCAATCAACACTACTTCTGGGTCAGTGTGTATTTGGATCCCTAGATAACGAACATATTCTGAAGTCCATTTCAAGGGGAATTGCATCATAGGAGAGGAAGTGGATGCGGTCAGGGGAAATATCAAGGACTTATTCCAATTAATGTTAAGCCCGGACAGCTGCCCAAAGCGAACAACTTCGTTCAATACGGGAGTAAGGTGCATAGAGGGGTCTCTAACATAAAGTAGAAGGTCATTAGCGTATGCTGAGACTATCAGCTGATAACCCGGGAACCGTATCCCCCTATGACTGTGGTATTCCCTAAGGGCGCATAGTAGTGGTTCAGACACCAAAGCGTACAAAAGAGGGGATAGTGGGCAACCTTGACGAGTGCCCCTAGTTATAGGTATCGAAGCTGTCACAAGGTTCCCCAGCCTAATTCTAGCACACTGGGCTTCGTAGAGGACCTTAATAAGTTGTTAATAGACTTCGCCGCCACCCAACCGCCTGAGTATCTTTGCCATAAAAAGCCACTGTACTGAATCGAAGGCTTTCTCTGCATCAAGGAACACCGCAGCTGCGTTAATTTTAGGGTTGATGTGCTGTATAGCAGCAAAAATCGTACAGAGGTTAGATGTCAGGCTGCGGCCAGGGATGAATCTAGCCTGCTCAACTCCTACTAGGCCCGGAAGTAGTGGGGAAATACGATTGGCCAGTATCTTGGTGAATAATTTTGTGTCAATATTTAAAAGGGACAAGGGCCTATATGATGAACAATCACTGGGGGTTTTGCCCGGTTTGAGGAGGGTAACAATTAAAGCCTCACGCATAGAAGGGGGCATGAGTTTCCTCTCCGCCATCTCTTCGAACAGGGTGGCCAGGTGCGGAATTAGGAGATCTTGGAACGCTTTATAAAAGACAACAGTCAACCCGTCAGAGCCTGGGGCAGACCCACTTTTCATTGAAGACAGGGCGACCCTAATTTCCCGGGGATCCAAGTGGGCCATAAGATGTTCCCTGTGAGAATCCGTAAACCAAGCAAGACGGATATGAGATAAGTAATCATCAATAGCTGAATCATCAGGGGGGATGTGAGACCTGTAAAGCTCTGCATAATATCTGCTGAATCTGTCCGTAATGCCTTGCGAATCATATATCATACTACCATCTTCACCCTTAATTTCAACTATGGAATTAGTATCCCGCGTGGGACGCTGCAATTTAGCTAACAGTGCTCCAGGGCGCTCGCCCTCCCCGTAAACGCGAGCTGTGGCGTACTTGCCTAAGTGCTTGATCTCACTCTCAGCTGTATCTTGGAATCCCCCCAGCAGTGCTTTAATATCCTTTAGTGTAGAAATGTGCTTTTTAATGAGCACACCGGTGCAGGGGTCACCCTTCTCTTGTCACTTAGTCAGCAGAGTGGGAGGACGAACAGAACTGTTTACATCAGCAAAAAACTGTTGACAGTTATATCTTTAGCCAGGTGCATTCTAGCAGCTACAGGCCTTTGCTCAGCACATTGCTTTTAGCTCAGTACAGAAGGAGTTAACTAGAGTTGATGACACAAGCAGAATAGAAAGGCAAGCAACAGTGAAGACGGAAGAATTACATAGCTAACAAAATGGATGCCACAAACAAGATGGCTTCAGCCTATGCCAACAGAAATTATTTCAGATTTCCACTGATGACCCTTTAGTCATATGCTGAAGACATCTTCTAGGTTTTATAAGGCGTACGGAAAATATCATGTACATCTATCTGCATTAATTCATTAATTTCTTGATCACTTGCTAATCGGGCATTTACATTCTTAACATTTTGTTTAGTCGGTATACACGAGGTGCAAGTAGAAACACAAAGGGAACAAAGCATTGGGCCGCATTGAATACATAGGCAACAAGTGAAAAGAATAGCAAGAAATATACATAAGGCTGACAATAGCTTCCAGCCCCATACAGTAAACATGTTCCATAGCCATCCAGTCAAAGTCCAAGTTCCTGAATCCTGATGGATTTCAGTGGCTATTTTGTGCAACTTGGAAATTGCGTCAAAAACAGAAGGGGCGTGGTCAGGGATATAGACACAGCAGCTACTCCCGATGATGCGACATGCTCCACCACGGTCGGCCAGGATGACATCAAGGACCATCCTATTTTGGAGCGCCACAATTCTCGCAATTTATAGTTCTTCTGTGATATTTCCAAGCGCCATTGCTGTCTGATTGGTTACAGCCTCTACAACACGTGTCAAGTGCCTTATTTTTCTACTGTTTAAGGCCGCACCAACAAAGAAGAATAGTCCCAAATTAAAGTCAATATACTGCTGTAGTGCAGTATCAGTTTGATCCACCTCATCATTGTTTATTGTCCTTTTGAATCTGTTCTTGGAAATGTCATTATACAGTTTATAGTCTTTATGGTAGGATGCAGGTGCCAAAAACACAGGTGGAAGCAAAAAGGACATGTAGCAGCTTCCCGACCAACCAATAGGTAGATGGTAATAACCTTTACTTCCGCAAATAAAATAGGTGTTGTGTGAGGACAAAAAGCTGCTATTGTTCATTCCAGTAATGTTCAACACTAAAGTACAGTCACTTTTTCCCACAGGAATACTGCCAATACTGCTCACACAGAGATCCGCTCGAGCTCTAGTAACAGCAATAACAGGAGGCCCATTCCCCTTAGTTGTTCGAGTGTTAGGGAAAACATAGTGTATGGAGGAATTTCCTCGGCGATACTCCTCCATTTCCCACACAGTTCCTTTAGCTTGTGGATCTCCTTCCTCATCGGGGTAACAAACTTTATTCAACTGAGCGTTTAGTCCACTTACATCAGCATAAGTAATATTAGCAACTTCAGAAGCCCACAACAATGCAAACCAGGCTCTGCTGGAGCCATTATGTGAAAACGGCAAGGGAATAAAGGCGTTCCTCCCTTTTCTGATGAGCTGGCATCATTCCACATACCCAGCAATTGGTAACGTTCGTGGCATTGTGGGTATGATGCAACATTTGAATGAAAGTGTTATTGAGGTAGGACATTCTATGCTTCTGCTCATGATAAGGAAGAGTAAAATAATGATGTTCAATTGGGACAGGAGTAGTAGTAGTCAGTAGATTTCGAACAGGAGCTACTTCCTCTACAATCCATGTTATTATAGCAACAATAACAATAGTCAAAGTAAATCCAGTAGCAATTATTGTTCTTTTGCTACAAACTCTTGCAGCAGTTGGTTTCTTCACTAACGTTGAGACGAGTAGTCACTAAAAGACTACCCCCCTTTGAAGTCAGTCTTTAACCACCCAGGACAGTGGCTCAAACAGTCTCTTTCAATGAAATTTCTTTCTTCCTGGGTCGAAGCTGATATCGGGATGTACCAGGAATCGTGTGGTCCGGGAAGACTTCCTCAGGTCCTTCAGGTGACACAGCTTGTCCTTTCTCGGTGACCAGGATATCGCGGTGATCTGCCAACACAGCTGGGCTCACCAGGTCTTGCAACACTTTTCGACAGTGTGTTGCGTGGACCCAGTTCTTCCGGTTTGTCACTCGAACTGCAGTCCTGGTAGCCAGTAGTACCTGCTCCGGTCCTCGCCACCTTGGTGCTAGGGAGCTGGTCCTCTGGAATGACTTTACGACCACAAAGTCACCAGGCCGTAAACAATGGCCCTCACCTTGCGACCTGTCTGGAAGAGTCTCCCGAACCTGTTGATAAATAGAAGACAAACTGTCAGTCAACTGAGACAAATAGTCATTCATCAATACATAAGATACATCATGTATAGGGCGTGGCTTAGGAATCCCCAAATATTCATTGGCCTTCCAAAAACCACCTCATACGGTGTGAGGCCAGATCGTGTATGTGGTATCGATCTAATGGATAGCAATGCTAAGGGCAATGCATCAGGCCATTTCAAAGATGTGGAAGCCTGTATTTTAGCCAATTTCAGTTTCAGGGTAGAATTGTAACGTTCCACTAGTCCTGCTGATTGTGGGTGAAAAGCAGCATGAAACTTCTGCTTAATTCCCAACCCTTTCATGCGATACTCAACAACTTGCCCAATAAAATGGGGTCCTTTGTCACTCCACAAAACTCGGCAAATGCCGAATCGGGGAAAGAACTCCTTTAGGAGCACCTTTGCTGTCGTAAGAGCTGTATTATCCTTCGTAGCGTATGCTTCCACCCATTTACTGAAGGCGCAAACCACTACTAAGACATACTTTAGGTTGTTACAGCGTTCAAGCTGGATGTAATCCATTTGCAGGACCTCAAAAGGTGCAGTTGGTATTGCAAACCCTCCTGTTGGAGTTTGTGTTCCCTTTCCAGGATTATACTGGAGACAGATCAGACAGGACTGGACTATTTTCTTAGCCGTACCGACAATCTCTGGATGATCCCAAACTTGCATAAGTTGCTTTGCTATTGAGGATGCTCCAACATGTGCCGGCCCATGTGCCATGTGAATCATAGGATATAAATAGGCTAGGGGTAACTTCCATTTTGTCATTTCTTTATTCCTCCAACAGCCCTCGTCATCCAATGCTCCCTCCTTGGACCATTGGTCTAATTCATCAACAGAAGCAGATTGCTGCATGTCCAGCACCTCTTGCCTGGCATCATGCCAACGTTCAGCCTGTGACTTAACTACATACATAGATGTGGTACTTTGCTGCATTGCAGTCTCACGAGCTGTGCAATCCGCAAAGGGATTGCCTGCTCCTATTTTATCAGTCACTTTCTTGTGTGCACTACATTTAACAATTGCCACTTTCTTAGGATAGGTCAAGGCAGTAAGGAGATTATGTACTAATTCCCCATGCACTATTTGTGTCCCATGTGAAGTGAGAAAGCCTCTTTCTTTCCAAAGTTGCCCGAAGTTATGAGCCACGCTGAAGGTGTATTGGCTATCAGTGTAAATGTTAACAAGCAACTCTGTACTAAGCTCACATGCTCTGGTCAGTGCTATCAACTCGGCTGCTTGAGCTGACTTCTGTGGGATACGAGCTGTCTCAACTACTGTCTGAAGTGTTGTAATTGCATAAGCAGCAGATGTAGTGCCATCAGGCAATTTCAGGCAGGATCCATCAACCCACAATTCCCCATCAACACTAGAAAGAGGTGTATCTTGTAGGTCAACACGACCCTTTGTTCGTTCTTCAGTAAATGATATACAGTCATGTAACTCTTGTGACTGAGACTGAGTAGCTGGAAATGGCAATAATGTAGCAGGGTTCAGAGTCAAACATCTTTTTATCGTGATATGAGGGGCCAAAAGTGTCAATTCATATCCTGTCAAGCGAGCACTAGTCAGATGCTGTGTTTTTGTTTGTTTTAACAAGGCATCAATTGAATGGGGTACTAACACAAGCAATCTATGTGACAAGACTATTCCCTCGCTCTGACGTATGGACACAGCCGTTGCCGCCACCGCTCGAAAACAACCAGGCAGCGCGCGGGCAACTGGATCAAGGACAGCTGAGAAATATGCACAAGGACGTTGTTTATCACCGTGTGTTTGTGTTAAAACTGAGAGAGCGCAACCTTCCCTCTCGTGTACATAGAGTGTGAAGGTCTTAGTGTAGTCTGGAGTTCCTAATACTGGTGCAGAACAAAGAGCTTGACGTAACTGTTGGAAGGCATCCTGGCACTCAGTAGTCCATGGGAGAGGCATCGGAGTGTCTTTAGTCAAAAGGGCCAACAAGGGTTTAATAATGTGAGAAAAGCTAGGGATCCACTGCCTACAAAAAGAAGTAAGGCCAATCAGTGCACGGACATCCTTCTGAGTACGGGGCACGGGAGTGTCTAAAATAGTTTGAATGCGATCTGGTGTGAGTGCACGTCCCTCCTTAGACAGGAGGTGACCTAAATAGGTAAACTGCTGTCTACAAAATTGCAGTTTCTTCCTAGAGACTTTGTGATGATGAGAGGCAAGAAATAACAATAATGACAGTGTTCCTTTTTTACACTGTTCAGGGGTATCAGCAGCCAGCAAGATGTCGTCGACATTTTGAATAAGAGCCACCCCTTTTGGTACAGGAAAAGAATCAAGCTGCCTTTTCAACGCCTGACTATAAATGTTAGGACTCTCTGTATACCCTTTTGGAGCGCTACAGAACCTGAATGATCTATTATTCAAAGTGAAGCCAAACAAATAACGGCTGTCAGGGTGAATAGGTATTGAGAAAAATGCATTCTTTAAATCAATTACACTAAATGTAGTGGCAGTAGGAGGAACCATGGTGAGAAGTGTCGTGATATCAGAGACTACCGGGTATTGGGGCACCATGATTTTATTAACCTCTCGTAAATCTATAATAAATCTGTAAATTTTAGTATCAGTGTCTTTTTTCAAAATAGGAAGGATAGGACTATTACAAATGTTATAAGGGATTTCTTCCACAACCCCCACCTTGATCAAATCCTGAACAATGAGTGTTAATGCTTCTTCGCCTTCCCGAGATATTTTATATTGGGGCAATCGAGGCAATGAAGCACCTTCCTTCACTTGAATATGCACTGGTGGAATAACCATGTGTCCCACATCGGTATCTGATGTAACCCACAAAGTACTAGGTAAAGATGCCAAAGCAATATCTTCTTTAATGAGACAAGACCTCTCAACCATTGGATAATTATCATTTAAGATAACACGCACACTTTCTGGGGAACAACGTATTGTAGCAAGAAAATGTTTAAGCATATCAATGCCCACAATATTATCCGGCGTGTTAGGGGAAAGCAGAAATGGACATGCTGCAGTAAATTTATCAAGACTAAATGCAAGTGGCTGTGACAGTGGGCTAGGTGTAGGTGTCCCATCAAATCCTATCGATGTTATCATTGCGCCAGACAGGGGAGCCCTAGGAACCAATTTTTTAGACAGAGCACTACGAGTAGCTCCTGTATCAACCAGAAACCGATCAGTAGAACCCAAGACATTTGCATCAACATAAGGTCCCTTCTGATCTACTGGGACCTCAACCGGTCCCTTACCCCATCCTAGGCATTCCTATGCATAATCAGAATCCGCAAGACCATCAGCCGAATAATCAGACATTTGATATTGATTTCGTCTATCAAAGGTATTAGAATAATTTGGTCCGTGTTCAACTGCCTCAAACCTGGGACGAGTTCCTATTCCTCCCCTATTTCCTGAATTCCCTGGGCGTCCTCTCATACTTCCTCTACCCCGTTGATACTGCTGACTGGGCAAAAGGGGGCACTCAGAGCGCCAATGTCCAATCTCTGTACAATAAGCACACTGATCAGAAGACAAAGTTGATCGAGAAAAAGGGGGTACACCAGGTATATATACTGCTCGTCCACCTCTACCACCACCTCTGAATGGTGGACCATATATTTGAGCCAACATAACTTTTGTTTTTAAATCCTTAACCATCTTATCCTCTTTGCCCTTTGCTTCCAATTCCTGACGCTCATAATACTGGGCCATAGTCAAAAGGGAGACTGGGGAAGACGTAGTCCATGAACTCTCGCTGGCCTTTAGGCGATTAGCTATTTCTGGCAACATGTTAGCGACAAATTTGTCGACGAACAGATGCTTACCCGTGTCATCTGTCAAGGACTGCCCACTAAAGTCATGGAATGTCTCTTCAAATCAGGTAAAGAAATCAGAAACTGACTCATCCGCTTTCTGTTTACAAGACGCTAACGTAGTCCAATCTATTTTCTTAGGGGGTATAAGAGTTTTCAACTTAGTCACAATAGCTTTAGGAAGATCTAATATCTCCTGTTGTGGTTTCCGCGCAGGCTCTCTAGCCGCATCTATTTCTTCTAAATGCACCCAAGTATCACCATATGCTACATTATCATCTATTTTCCGAATTGTTCTCCACACATCAGGGGGCAAAATAAGTCCAAAAAACATATCAATATCTGGCAGAGTTATAGTACAGGAGCTAATGGCTCCTTCTACTTCCTCATAGAAAGCGGCAGGATTTTTCCGCGGATCGGGCAAAGCGGCTTTAAGAGCCATAACATCTGCTCTACTCCAAGGGGTATAAACCCAATTATAAATGAAATACCCTTTCGCATCATCTGAAGTCTTATCTTCATTTGTTCCCGTACCCTTTGGAGGAACATACAAAGGCGCAGCTTCGCGCATTGGTCGTATACCAACTTCAGCACTACTAGATCCATTATTTGTCTCTGAAGTTTCTACTATCTGCGCTGGGGTTTGGGCTACTTGTACAGTTTTAGTTTTACTAGCTTCTTTTTCTCCGCTTTTAAGCGAAATGTTTCATCTCGTAATTTAACCACTCGCCTAATTAAATCAGGTATGTTTGAACAAAGGAAAGTTCCATCACTCAATTGTTTATAATCAGAATTTATATCAGTGGGCTCTAAGTTTTTAGAAAGGTCTCTAAAATTAAGTATAACTTCCCAAGCAAACTTCTCTGCAAAATATAACTGTTCTAAATCTTTCCACTGCTGAACCATTGCTACAAGATCTGAAGGAAAAGTTTTCTTACGGGCTTCTGAACGAACAGTGGATCTAATGGTGGCTTTTTCATCAGTAGTTAAAGTAGAGCGAGTCTGTCGCCCATCTTGCTTATCTATATCTTTATCGTCAGAAGAATGATGGTCTTTATCGGAAGGATCCTCCTCAGGGGCAGAGGGAAATTTATACGGGGGCGGAGGTCAATCTAATAAGATGGAATCATCTTGAGGTTTTTTAAGCATGGGATAAAGGGGGTGCCTAATAGGGTACTGGCCAGTTACCTCTAAACGACGCTCCCTCTCTTCTTTTTCTTTTATTTCCGTCATCTCCTTATTTTTTAATTCTAGCGCTTTTTGATATATCGTTTTTCGTTGTTGTTTCTCTGCTATAGCTGCTTCTCTCTTTGCTCTTTCATTCACTTCTTTCTCCCACATTCGTACACAATCAAACATATCTTGTCAACTTTTTTTGTTAAACAAACACTGTTCTACATATTGAAACTTTTTAAAGTCAAATGACCCATTTACAGGCCATTGAAGATCAGGATCCTTCTTTGTATATTCGTTCCACAGTGTACTATACATTATGGAAGAAATACCGTATTTAATATACATATGTCTATTAGGTGTTCCCTCTAAGGGAGCCGGCTGACTTCTTTCTAAATCCATTTTGGTACCACCAAGAAAGCAACACAACCTACGGAGTGTGCTGGAAACAGGCATGCTACCAAGTTTTTGTAAAATATTACGTTTCCAAATTGTTCAAAAGTAGAGAAAAATCTCCACATTACCTGCCTTTATTTTCTGCAAAAAATAAATCAAACAAACAAAAACAGAATCTTGGCCAAGCAAACAAGAGTGCCGCTCCAGCGACCTTACCAAACAAAAGTCTCCAACCTCCAACTGCCAATCTCTTGATCGACCTAATGGTCACTGCAAAAATAACGCCAAAGGATACCTCAGTCAGGACCGGCCGCCACCTGGAGGGTCAAATCGAAAAACCGGAAAAGTCACTTTGGCTGCAAAGACAAGGGTCTCCTCATGCAGGACGTCTCCTCAGTAATATTCCACTCTTCCGTCAAGACCACTCCTTCAGACGGCCGCGTCCTCGATGAGGCACCACGTATTGGGCGCCAACTGTGGAAATGTGCTTTTTAATGAGCACACCGGTGCAGGGGTCACCCTTCTCTTGTCCACGGGTCCATAGACCAACAAAATAGAGATTGGCACTGAAGCCGGAATTCAAATAACAAGTTTATTAAGCACTCATGAGTGGGACTACGTCCACACAGCACTCACAAGTGCTGCCTGAGGTAGTACACTGAAGTCACAGACCATGGTGCTTATATACAGAGTTTGTTGCAGAGTAAGCATGTAGTTACAAATAGAAGGTACAAGCATACACAGGAATAACTACCAATAAACATGGGCAGATGGGTGATCACTTAGTCAGCAGAGTGGGAGGACGCACAGAACTGTTTACATCAGCAAAAAACAGTTGACAGTTATATCTTTAGCCAGGTGCATTCTAGCAGCTACAGGCCTTTGCTCAGCACATTGCTTTTAGCTCAGTACAGAAGGAGTTAACTAGAGTTGATGACACAAGCAGAATAGAAGGGCAAGCAACAGTGAAGACGGAAGAATTACATAGCTAACAAAATGGATGCCACAAACAAGATGGCTTCAGCCTATGCTAACAGAAATTATTTCAGATTTCCACATTAGTATCTCAGTATTCCCAGCCCGCTGATGTTCTAAATCCAAAGCAGCGATGTCAGCCTCTAATTTTGCAAGTCTGTTCTGAATGGACCTAAGAACCCCGGCATGCTTAGCAATTGTTTCCCCACAGATGAAGACTTTAAAAGTTTCCCAAACAGTTGAGAAAATGGGCACAGAGCCAATATTCACACTAAAGAAGTTTTCAATAGCTGTGGCCATTTCTGAGCGGAACACCTGGTTTAAGAGGGAATATGGCGGAAACCTCAATGTGAATGGGGCATGTTTAAATGTAGGGACCGTCAATATTAACTGGACTGGAGAATGGTCAGAGTATGTTCTGAGAAGTGGTTCACAGTTCAAGACCAAAGGGACCAGGCTCCTGGAAACCAACCAATAATCGACCCTAGTGTGAGTGTCATGAGGTGCAGAATAGTGAGTAAACCCAGGAGTGGCCACCGGACGCAGCCTCCAAATGTCTGCAAGCCCCAGCTGCTCCATGAGTGTCAGTATAGCACTAGCCGCCGCAGGGGGTTTCCTGGGGAGGCCACACGATCTGTCTTTCTTGAGGTCAAGTATACAATTAAAATCTCCCCCCCACATTTGCGGTAAATCGTTAGTGTTAAGCAAGCGTGAGGTTAGGGACTGGAAAAACTGAGGGTCGTCATAATTGGGACCGTAAATATTCACTAACCGAGCACTGAATCCCCCCGCCTAGCAGCGGGCTATAATAAATCTACCATTGGGGTCGACCTCTTCTTCATGCAAGGACAGACCAGAACCAGGGTTGACCCAAGTGAGGACCCCCTAGCATGTGAAGTGAAATCAGCAGCTGAAAACAGACCCTGCAAGCGCTGTTTTAAAAGCATCTTATATTGTGGAGCCAAATGGGTTTCTTGTATCATTGCTATATCTACGTGGTGTCTTTTGAGCATGGCGATGACTTTCCTTAGCTTACGGTGGTCGTTAAGGCCCCGGACATTCCATGTCCAGAATTTGAGCGCCTTAGTTGTCATGTGTAGTATACGAGTACAATGTACATTACTTGTTCAGTCCCAGTGTCATACCACGATGCAAAGAGCATAAAGAAGATCAAACAGCTGTGAATTGCCTGAAATACGCTGATGAAGCTCAACCCCTCCCGCCCACCTCCCACGCTATGCTGACCCCAACAAGGCATAGTCGAACCCACAACCCCCACCACCTGAAAATACAAAAAAAAAACACAAAACATACATTTCGTAACGAAATCAAACCCAGGCGACAATGGTAAGTTACATGCCGGGGCAGATGTTCCCTATAACACATTTCCAGATAGGAACCAGAGCCTGTACAACAATATGCGCTTCCAACAATGTTCAGTTCAATAAAACATCACATTAAACACAATGCAAAATGACGCCCCCAAACCTCCCCATAGGAAGCCATTGTTCACCCACCTCTCCATCCCATTCCCGAATCAAAGAAAACAAAATGAAGGGGCACACTGCAGTAGACAACCTGAATAGAAACATATTAGGGGAGAGTTACTGTTCTTCCGGATCAGGATTGTCGTCGGCCATCGAGAGGCGAGAACTTGGAGAGCCCCCCCCCCACAACTGTCCCTCTCCCTTCTTTTCAAAAAATGTAGAACCTGTTTGGAATCATTAAATATGTGGAATTTCCCATCAGCGCGCACCCTAAGCTTGGCTGGATAAATCCTGTTATACTCCAAATTAAGGTCTTGTAGCTTGCGCTTAACAGGGACAAATTGGCGCCATGCATCCTGAACAGCCTGTGTAAAATCAGGGTATAGTGATATTTCTGTGCCCTCGTGTCTCAAAGTTTTTAGTTCCCTGGCTTTCTTTAGAGCGACATCTCTGTCTCTATAATTAAGGACTCGGGCAATAATAGGGCGAGGAGCAGCCCCAGGGACAGGCCGAGGAGCAAGGGACCTATGGGCACGCTCAATTATGAACATATTGGAAAAGGTGTCTTTGCCCAGGAGAGTGACCAGTAATTGTTCTACGAAGAGTTCCATATTGAGGATGTTGGTAGATTCAGCAACCCCAACAATGCGCAGGCTATTTCTTCACAAACGCGCTTCCAAGTCCTCTGCTTTAGCCTGAACAGAGTGCATTTGCTTTTCCAGCTTCGTGGTGGAGTTCAGGGTAGAATTAAGAGTGTCCTCAGCGTCAGACACCCTGTGCTTGACCGAATCCAATCTAGCAGCCTGTTTGTCCAGCCTCTCTGATATCCTGTCCATCCTGAAGGAAAGTGCATCTATCTTACCGTCTATTTTCGTTAGGCTGAGTTGCATGGCCTGGAGGATCTGCTTTAGGTCAGAGTCAGCAGCAGTGTCACCCATTTCTGAACCAGATTCAGAAGCGTTTTTCTCAGCGTCTTGGTGTCTAGGGGTTTTGCGAGGTTCAAATTGCAATTTGGATTGCGATTTCTCTATGCGGCCCATGACAGTCTGACGTGGCCCCCACGCCTAGTGGTGGGTGGTGGTAAGAAAACATGTCAAACAACTGCGACCCTGCAAATGATAAAGAAACCAGGGGCCGTTGGCCACAGCGCCATGAGCAAAGAGGCGGAAATGGAGTACTCCGTTAGGTCACAGGGCCAGAGTATCAAAGTCAATGTGCGCTCCCAATCATGCATAGCCCAACACAACAGTGGCCGGGGGGAAGAGGGGCAGGCTCACAGAAGATGACCAGACAATGGGCACAGCAGGAGCATCCAGCCAACAGGCCCCAATTTTGTGCGTGCTGGCCCGGTCAATAACTCCAGTGGGGCTGCAGTGCCTGCGCAGAGGAGGAAGCTGGAGAACAGTGCCACAGCAGTAGCACCAGGCGCTGGGAGAAAGGGGGACCGCCAGGGAGGCCCAAGAGATGCAAATCAGGCAAAGGCCTTCACCAGGATGGGTCAGAAGTCCATAGCGCCAACACCACCACAGCCCACGGCCCAGGGTGTGATCCACTGTGCAAGTGGGGATCCCAGACTGACGTGAATCCAACTGGTGCCACAGGGTAGCCCCAGGAAATCACCCAACAGCACACTGAAGCAGACGGAAGGAGCGGAGGGGAGCGGCCGCAACAGATCTCCCAGCAGGAGGGCAGGAAAGGGAGCTATCGCGTCCGGGCCTTGGCGCGGGGTGAAAGTCAAGTATTGTGAGTAGGCGCCGATTCCCCGGGCCGGGAGGAGACGAAACCCAGGCGCTATGGACTATACGGGGGCAGCCGAGGTAGACGTAGGCCGCCCCCGTCACTCACCACCAGTACCGCGGGTCCGACAGGGCTCCAGGCCAAGCAGGATGCGCGCTGCCGCCTCGCCTCACTCGGGCGGCAACAACCAGGAGCGAGTAGGGCGGGGCACCAAGCCGATCGACAGCGTCCCCACCGTTGCGTCGGAGCCGCCGACAGTGGCGGAGGAGGCAAGGAGCAACCGGGGAGCGGCAGGATAGCAGCCGGGCCCGACGGCAACAGCGCAGGCCCCCAGGTAGGCCACACGATCAGGCCGCAGGGGAGGAACCAGGCCGCAGCACTCCGATTGGGCGACAGCGTGCCGCAACGCAGCCCTGGGGTCAATTTTCACCCTTCCTTTGCGGGCACCAACAGGCACCGGGTCGTCTCGCAGGTTAGGGCAGCAGCCGGGTGATGATGCGGGGCAAATTGAAGGCCAGGATTAAGACGGATCGTCGACGGCTCTCGGAGCTAGCCTAAAACGCGGCCATCTTGCGGCCAGGCAAGCTCCGCCCCCCCAGCTTTGATAGTTTTGAGTGGATGGCTAGCAGAGTATTGGATGGCTAGCAGAGTTTTCAGTAGTAGTACTGAAATCTGCTTTGGACAGCTGGTGAAAAACCAAGACTGTCTCAGCAAATCCGGGATGCCTAGACACCCTACTGCATCTATTCTTGATAACGCTCGAGACAAATGCTTAATTAAAGAAGGGGTGTTCTGCAATTCCAGCTTCCGCGACACTTCACAAATTACCAACTGAACCACGGAAACCTGGGTGGCCCTCCTCCACGCAATAGAAGAAGTCATCTCGGCTCTTACTTACCACTTCTTGAAACTAGAGCACCAAATTGACCTCTCGAACACTCGAGATGTATTCGTGTCTGGTATCGACAGAAAATTGGAGGACTTGAACAGCCTAATTAGGAGGGCGCAGGCCAATGCAGGATCTTCAAACAATTGTGGCTGCTCACCCTCTCATAGACAAATTAAGTGAACTCCCCTCGTGTCTGGCAGAGGTGATATTGACACTGAAATCTAGGCCCGAGCCGCCTCTACAACAGGGGCGGCTCCTCCGCTACGGTGGAGGAGCGTCGCCCCCCCCCCTGCCAGCAACCTCCAAAACATGAAAAAATAAAACAATAATAAAACGGGTTTAAAACCCGTTTTATTATCATTTTATTTTCCTTGTGCTGAGTCTGGGGTGCTGGACCACAGTGACGACAGGCACTGAAGGGAGTGGTATGTGCACTCCCTTCACTTCACATGATGGTATGGCTGGCCTCTCAGGCCGGCGAAACCCTCATGCGCAGTGAAAGTTCTCTCCCACCCAGCAACGCTGCTGGGTTGGAGAGAGCAGGCATAGACTCCCAGTCTGTCCTGGAGCACAAATCGAGAGCACTCAGGCCAATCCTGAAGCTGCTCTCATGCATGAGAGCAGCTTCATGATTGGTAGCAGGGCAGGCTGGGAGCCTGTGCCTTCGGAAGAGGAGAGGAGCAGATGAGCATGACGTGATGGTGGAGGGCAGCAGGTAAGGTCTTTTTTATTTTTTATATTTATCTCCCTCGTCCCTTTTTCCTCCTCCCCAGCCTGACCCCCACGCCCGCCTCTTTTCCTTGACACGATCCGCGACTGTTCTACAACAAGAATCCAACCTCGCGTCCCTCCCTATCAACCCTGAAATGGCAATCAAAACTAAAGGGGACGCCCTCAGAGGCCCCGATTCCACAACCCCCTCCACAGAGGAAGAAGCCCGCACATCTACCTCCACATCCCTAGAAAAAGAGGAGAACACAAAAAAAAAAAACTCTCCTTTCTCTGGAGGCACCATGCCCACTTGCAGGGACATTAGACCCCTTTCCAAAGGGAAAAGAAACGGAAACATAAAAGCTGAAACAATCAGCTGACACTAAACCAATGGCCCAAGGGACTGCAAGAGCCTAAATCTTTTCCTATATTTACCCCCCCCAAAAAAAAACCCAGCAACCTTGCCCCAAGGCTAAATTATAAGTAACTTCACATGGAAATTTGGAGGCATCCTCAAAACCCTCAGACTTCCACACAGGAACCCCGGGCACCACAGGAAAAAGTAGCGCTCATAACCGTTGGATGCACGATAAACCACAAAAGCAGCCTGCAGCTCCCCAGTAAGGAACGTCAGAGGAACTGAGGAAAGAGGCCCAACTGTTTCAGCCTACCTCCCGCCCAGATACACGTCAAGTGGCACTACAGACAGACTCATCTGCATGGCCTCCCCTTCTACAATGGGCGTCACAGGAGAAGAGCAACATCAAATACTACTGTCCTGTCAGCCAGTGACCCAGCTAATCATTCACCCAATCTCACCAGCACCTGCTACTCAAATTCTGCAAGCCCAATGGGCCAAAGAATCTGGCAGCGATTATGAAGAAAGAATTACAACTAGTCCTTAAACAGCCCAAAAGCCAAAGAATCAGGGCACACAACTCGTGTTTTACCCAGAATACGAATCTAAATGCCCCCCTAGACATTTCGAACCGAGGCAATATCCTAACATTGCTCCATGTGATCCCAGACCTGGAACACAAAAGATCCCATGACATTGAGTCAGTACAATTCTTGTTAAGATGTGTTAAGCAGGATAAAGAACCAACACTGATAACATGGGCCTCACCCACAACCACTACCCTTATCCAGCTGAAAAAGGCCTATCTCAGAGACTGGGGAATCAAGGTAACGGAGTACAGAAACAACATCTACTCCGCCCCCTTAAATCAGAGTACAGCTGAGAAACACAGACACTGCAAAGATTGCCCTCTTTCCAGGAAACAAAAAGTTCATATTTCATTTCACAAGGCGGGCAATTTCATACCCTGTCTCAATCACAACTACACTGCCCCTAAAAATCACCATAACTAAAGAGGAAAATCATTGAAACTCTCTGTTATCGTACTCTAAGGGGTTACAGCTTGGTCAACATCCACGAACAGAGGCCCCCTATTGGTGGGAAAGCGGCTAGTGAAACTCGATCAAGATCGCCCAACTCCCAGTTCTATTGCCTGCTCCTGGTCCTTGCTGCCATTGGTCCTGTCACCACCCAGGGAAGACTGAAGCCCAAACTGCAGGAGGCCCAGGGGCTGACCATCTCCTCTTGGAATTTCAGCAGCCTCAAACGACAGTGATGTCATACAATATCTCCAAAAATACAACATACCTACCTTTCAGGAGATGTGGGCACTCGAGTCAAGGCTGCTAATTAGATTCATCGAACTGCTCAACCCAGCAAAAAGACCAAGCTCAAAGGCAGACCGAAGGGAGGAACCTCGAACTAAGGGCCTTATTACGATGTCAGGTGGACTTTCATCCCCCCGACACCGTTGCGGAAAGGAACCGACCGACCTCAGGTCAGCCGTTCCAATTGCAGTATTTTGAGGCGACCACCAGGTCTCAATGCAAGCTTGTGCGGCGGGCGGAGAAAGCTTGCTTCCATTGAGAAATGGAGGTTTTCAAACATCCCTGCACCGTGTAGTAGGCACCATGCGGTGCCTGCCACACACTGCGGGGATGTTGAGGGGAGCACCATAAGTGCCCCCAGGCCCCATTGCGGAGGGCCAGGGGGAAGTGGACCCTGCTAGGGGCCCCCAAAGTCAGTTTCTGACAGCCAAACCATGTCAGAAAGGCCCACATGGATTGGCTGTCAGAAACTAACATGATAATCCCGACGGCGGAGCCGAGCCTGGCTCCTCCGTCATTATAGGGTTTACTATTCTACTCCTGTTGAGATGGGCTCACAGAGCCCGTCGGAAGAGGAGCGGAATCTGCCCGCTGGTTTCCTTCCGACTGATGTCATCAAAATATGGCAGTTGGAGGGAAACCTAGGATGTCGGGCGGAGAGCATCCGACCGCTGGTCTGAGGCTTTCTGCCCGACATCTGAATCGGGCCCTAAGTCTTGTCCAAGTTAGCCTTAAAAATCACCAAACTAGAACCTGCAATAGGTACTGCTCGAAAATGGACCCAGGCGGCCTTCTTTTAAACTTTTAATCATGAGTTTCTATATAAACCCATTAGGAAAGCAAAAAACATGATTTCATCTGCAACTTACAATCAGTCATCACGGTGACCTCAGCAGACTATACGGATCCCTACCTACTGATTACAAGCGACTTAAACATGAATCTTTTTGCTAGACCTACGATTGACAAGATAATAACCTTGCACGACTCTCACTGGGGCATACCCTTCTAAGTAAGACCAAAACACTTAAAAATAGACCACCTGGGCGAATCATTCATAAATCATTGTGCAATCCAAAACCTAAGAGCCCTGAATGGCCGATTGAAGGAGGATCAGCCATCCCGCCCATCGGACAGTTCTGCAAGCTCAAAGTCGCTATTAGATTACACACTTGTGAATGGGTCATTGTTCTCTCAAATCGAATCATTTAGAAACGAGCAGTGTACAGAAAGCGATCATTTCCCATAATGCATCAAAATTAACCTTGACTTTCAAACCCACAAGGTAGCTCAGCTTCTGGGAATCACACAACACACAATGAACCTGAAGAGGTTATTCTGGAAGGACTCCATGGCAAACTCAAATGAGTTGGTGCTTGATGTCTTTCTAGCTATTCCATCACAAAAAAAATCCAATCAGTGCATGGGAGGTCTTAGTAACAAACATATTCGCCTGTCAAAAACCATCAACCTGCAAAGACAATCATTTGACTCTTAGTCCGGCAAGGCCCCGCAGTCTCCCCCCAGCATTAAGATCCCTAAAAGGGGCTCTAAACAGGAAACTAAGACTATTGGCCTGCAACCGTTCAAACCAAGTTACCATGGCAAAATGCAGACAATACAAAAGCAAGCTCAGGGAGCACAAGCACACCAACATGTTTTGGGCCAAACAGCTTGCAGTTAGCAAAAGCACCAACTCCCCAAAAAATTGGGAAATAATAAATAACCTAAAAAATGAGCAGGTAGCCGCCAACAACGCCAACGCCAACATCTCTGAAAATGCCTGGGTCGAAGCAGCCACAGACTGTAGTCACAGACTGTAGACTACCAGCATCCCCGCACCATCCCGACCACCTTGTGTACCAAATCAAGAATAGAGTGCATCACCAGCAAAAGCAGGGCAGACGGTGCCCCCGGCACCAACCACCTCCCCAGGCACTACTCAAAGCCAACCCATCTATATGAGACAAAATCTTAACACTGATCTACAACCAAGTGTTCATGAACGGGCAGATCCCAGACTCATGGCGAGGGTCCATCTTACACCCGATTTTCAACGGTGGAGACCCTTCAATTCCAGGAAAATACTGGCAAATTTCATTGTTGGACAACGATGCAAGATATTACGGGGGCCTTCTCCTAGAGGATCTTAAGACCTGGGTATCTCAGAACAACATCATGCCAATAAGCTAAACTGGATTCAGAAAAGGAATGGGCACCACCACCAACCTAATGGCCATTTCTCTAATGATTGATAAAATTAACTCATACAGCACCCTCCTCTATTTCTGTTTTGTAGACTTCAAGGCGGCCTTTGACTTAGTCCCAATAGCACTCTTATGGGCACAATTGGACGCCCTTGGGTTTCCACAACATTTTCTCAAGGCAATTATGAAGCTACACACAAACACTTGGTGGCGCATAAAGGTGAGGGACAGGAGCACCGTCACTAGATAAATTCTAACTACCACTGACCTAAAGCAAGGATGCATAGTCACATCCTTTCTCTTCAACCTGTTCCTGGCTGATCTGGCAACCTCATTGAACAACCTTTCGGCCCACCCTCCCAAAATAGGCAGAAAGAATTTTGGCAGCTTATTCTATGCAGATGACGCACTCCCTATGAGCCGGACCAAAATAGGCCTCCAATGACTGTTAAACACCCTTAAAACATACTCTGTCTGTGAATAAAATCAAAAAGGTGGGTGCATGGTTCCTAAATGACAGCAAGATCCCCAAAGATAACACCTACATGTACTTGGGTGTCCTAATCGACAGCCGAGGATCCTTTCTGCCCCACATGAAATACATCTGGACAGAGCAGGATCTCTTCAATATGCTTTTCGAAAACTGGCAAAGCACTTGTCTGGGTCTTCTTTAAGGCCCCTCTTAGAGGTAATCAGGGCAAAACTGATCAAGACCATCTCAGACAGCTCTGACGCCCTGCGCATTAGGGACGTGCAGCTCCTCAACAGCCTGATCTTAAGCACATACAGGTCTTCTCATTGCCCCCCGAGGCATCCCCGTCCCAAATATGGCTGGAGTTTGGACTCATCAGCCAAAAAGTAACACACCAGGGGTGATTAGTAAAATTCTGTCATAGACTTCGTAGCTCGAAAACCATCAAATCAGCTCTTATGGACAGAAATGCAAATCCAAGGACCCCCACCTGCGGCCAGGGTATACCTTGATCAGGCAATTTCCAAACTCCGACTAGGTGGTCATTGGAACTCAGCAACCTCATTCTCGGTCTTTAAAGCTGTAGTCGACAAAGCCATGCGACATCTCTCCCTTATTACCGAAGAGAGCATGCTGGCAAGGCGATCCCATGACTATCTGGTCATAAACAGTTATAAGGTCCTGTTCCCACAGCCTGCCTCTCTTACACAGTTAAAAGGCAGCTCATCATGTATTGACTTGGTGAGCAACTGACTTTAGACCTGGGCCCGAGTTGGGGAAATCCGGATTGTAGAAAGAGATGCACATTATGTAACCATCCCTGGGAAACCATTAAACACATAAAAGGCACCTGTCCTGCTCTACTGATGGAACATAGATATTGGCTCCAACCAATTTTTCTAACAAGAAGGATTTGAACGTGCAGAAGAGCTGTGATCGAGTACTGCTAGCCATAGACTTCAGACTAACTGCTCGCTTTGTTAAATTCTTGACTTGTGCAGCATAGAAACTTAACACTCTATCAGCAGTGTCTCCTTAAAAACCTTTGAGTAAAGATGACAGCCATACTAATCTGGCCACCGGCCCCCCGATTAACAGTGTGCTCCTCTTCAGCCCTTAGTTTGCACTTTTACTAAAAAATATTTTAATCCTAGTGATTTGATTATATTAATTATTGGTAAAATATGCAGCTGTATCAGTGTAGCACTTATGCAAATTACTGCACTATTTTTAACGCTTTTTGTGTGCAATGGTTTTGGATAATTGTGCATGTAATAATAATTATAATAATAACTCTGCTGCACGTTTGCCCTGTGTCAGCCATTCAACTTGATAGGGATACCTTTGGCTGGATAGTAGGATTCTCTGTTGAGAGCTTGACACAACTTCAACATGGTTTTGACTTGGATCAGTCCTCAACCTCTTTTTGTATGTCATTCCTTACAATGGTGTGGGAAATGGACAGTTTATGAAGGAGTTTAAGTATGAACCATGCAGATTCACATCCAGCGATGACCAATGACTAGAATGATTTTTCATTTAAGTAGTTGTCAAACATACTGGACTTGATTTACGAAGGGCCTCCACACTCGTAGTGGAGGCCCCACAGTCGTGAGGGAGTCTCTGCACTTGGGGCGGAATCTCCACAATGAGAATTCTCATTGCAGAGATTCCACCCCAAGAGCATTCTAGTCATTGGTCATTGCTGGTTGTGAACCTGCATGGTTTATACCTAAACTCCTTAATAAGCTGTGGCATATTTAAGACCTGATTCACAAAGGGCCTCCGCACTGGAGGCGGAGGCCCTACAGTCGTTGGGGAGTCTCCGCACTCGGGGTAGAATCTCCGCAATGAGAATTCTCATTGTGGCGATTCCGCCCTGAGTGTGGAGACTCCCACACGACTGCGGGACCTCCGCCACCAGTGCGGAGGCCCTTTGTGAAGCAGGCCCACTGTCTTCCATGCAAGCCTTCAGCATGGTTACAAGGTTATCCATGGATGTGTGTTAATTTTGCCTGGTACAATGGGAGATAAATTGTTCACATCTGAAAATCTTCTGCAACAAATTATGTGTTAAAGCTGACTTTTAGTTTGTTGTATTTGACTTTCTCAGGATTCTACAGTTCAGAAGCCCAGATCAATTAAAGCCACTCATGACTCAGGATTCTAAGTGAGGAAGTGAAGGGGGCAGCTACAGCTAGCAGGTCTTAGCAATGGCTGCTTGTCTCCAGGACGCAATTTAATTTTCTTGCTTCTCTGGATACGGAAAATGGTGCATCCTCCTCTGACGATGCTGCTGTATGTGGATAGCTTTTTTTATGCCTGGAGATGATCTATGATGTGGGTACGAAGATGCTGGAATGTCATCCAGTGTGCTCACTGCACAATTTTAGTGTGCTGCCGCAATTGTAGAGAGCTGATCTCTGAGAATCAGGATTAATAACTGGCCTGTTTCTAAGGCAGTGAATGGTTATTTAAAATATAATCGTCCTTTGAGTACCTGGTTGACCTGGCTACCACGATTGGTTGTCACTTAAATCAAGGATTATGTATGAAACATCTCTAGTTACCCCCAACTAAAATGACTGCCAGTCTAGCTCCTCCAGCACTTGCATAGGTGTCGTAAGTTCAGCACGTATGTTGGCAAACAGGATGCATGGCCTGGTCTTATTTATTTATTTATTTTTCATTTGTATCGCGCGACGAATCATCCCCACAGGGATCTCTCAGCGCTTTTGGCTACACAGTGCTGAAGGCTAGTACAAAATTGCGGATTTAGAACAGCCAGGTTTTTAACTGCTTCTTAAACTGCCCCAAGCTTGTGCAGGCGCGTAGCTCATCCGGCAAGCGGTTCCAATGGAGCGGGGCTAGATGTGAGAAAGCGCGCCCTCCCATTCTGACTTTCCTGATTTTACAGGGACGTAGTAAATTACGATTGCTAGATCTCAATAAACGGGCAGGTATATAGGGAACTAACTTCTTCCTTCTTCTTGCCTGACTGCCCTTGGGTGCCTAAGGGTTGAAGCACTACATAAATGAATAAATGATTAATGATAAATGAATGGCAGCGTCACATCCTATGGAGATAGCGTGAGCCAGTACATCAACATGTAAACCCAAGTTTGCTCTGTGAAATATATGGGTAGGGCTGACAGTATCTTTTGGAATGGGCATCGGGGGCCTAGAAGACTGTATGATGGATGAAGCCTTAAGAACTTGCATGGTCTGTCAGTTTCCAATGATTCTACCTATTACAACCACACCCGCTTACATTTCCCTCTTCGCCACTGTAGGGTCACTTGGTGGCAGACATAAACACGGGTAACCAGACACAGGTTTCTTCCTATGCTGTTTTTTTAAAAATTTTTACTTAACTGTAGTGTCCATAGTATAAACTCAGGACTAGTTTCCGAAATATTGTTACCATCTCTGGACGACTGGACGTGTCCACTTCTACCTTTCCCCACCCTGTAAGGTCACTAGGTCAGAACATGAAGAAACTACAGCCATGGTTCCCCTTTCCTATAGTGTTGAGGCTCCAGAGCAATCGTTTACCGTTCTCAGCACTGCCAATGCAAGATCACCAGCAGACAAGACGCTTTGTCCCTTATGTCAGACGGTACTTTCACTTTGTGGTGAGTGAAGTACTTTTCTTTATTACCTCGCCTTAAACCTGTAGGCACTACCGTGCCTCCTCAAGAGGATTAGAGACGTCTACTACAACTGTACGTTCAGCTACTTGACGCTTACAGCTATCTGTGTTCACTTTTGTCGTCGCTTTTATGAATACTTCAAAGTTCATCTTCCTGAAGTGACTGCTGCATTGAAATATTAATTGCCTAGAACATGCCTGCAACATTGTTCCACGTCCCTTCAAACGATAATTACAATACCTGCCACAATACATCTTCCAGTTAAAATATCCTCCCGAGTCCCAGATCTGCCATGCCATGTAAGTGGGCAATTAGCAGTGTTCGAGCCACATGTTGTGTTGAGTATACGCACTTCATACACGGTCGAGGATGTTTGAAACAACACATTGGTTGTAATTGATTTTCTGTCGCCTCCATTTCGCGTTTGCCTGGCTGCTTTCATTCCACGCCTTTTAAAATCCGGGGAGACATTCTGTTATTTTAGGAGTGAAAAACGTATTCCGACTCCCAGTGTCTCCCCCTCAGTAGGTGCCCAAAAACGGAAGCCTTTAAGGGGCATTTCGGGAAATGTGGCTGTTCTTTTAAAGCGCTAAGAGCTTTTACCACTCTGGGGTAGTCATATGGTGGGTAGCAGCGCTCTACAAAAACCCAAATACATTTTTAAAAAAAATGAAATAATCCAATAAAATTAATACGGGGCATTTTATCACAATTGCCACTCTCAATTTGAGCATAATTTCCCGAAATTAACTATGAAATTTAAATATAAGGCGTTAATACTCGGTCCCATCTTCTGACATTCAACAGAGGCTCAGCTTGGCCTACTGCGTAGTAAAATCCAAGCAGGTGTTCAGAATATCAGCAATGAATATACATGAGGTGAATTTATGTATAAGGATTTTTCATTGAAATTATTTGCGTATTTGTGGGCATTTTAAAAACCTGACTGGATTTCAATATTCAGTGGATCGACTAGTCCAGCCCCATATATAACAGGAGTAGTGGGGTTAAATATAGCAATTTATTTGTGCTACAGGGGCAAAACCTCCAATACAACATTTATTTCCTAACATAATACTGTGTCTGAAAATAAGTGTCTCAACTGGCTGACCTTGCACTGCAACTGGCTCTGATGTGACAGGACATTGGACTTGCACATAACGTGCACCTAAAAAATATAGGGAGTTGGTCGCGAAGAATATTAGCAACGGTACAGAAAAATGCAAAATAAAATTTTAATAAAGCGAACTAGAGAAAGGGTAATGACCTTCAGAGATACAGGCTGAAAAGAAACACGAGTTATGTCACTGCCATTAAATAAAAGGCATTCATTCATTTCAATGTTCTGTAGCACATGAAGAATTATTATTCATAATCTTCCATTTAACTCCTGTACAAGATATACAAGGTTAAGGTGAGAGACAGAGAGTGCAAGGCAAAGTACACCTGGAACCTTGAACCTTCAATGCCAATGATGGCAAACAGAAGAAAGGAATATAATAACCTTTATTGAGACAATGTCTTCTTGATTGGCAGCTGCATAAATAATACATTTAATCTAAATACATGCGCGCAAACACACATAACGCTGTATTCTTCACAGCGAATAATTGATTTCACTCGATAAATGAATGCCAGAGAAAGATGTATAGACATATGAAAGAAGTAAGATGCAACAATTTACGCAGTACATTTCTTTACTCTAAAGTCTAACACAATGGTGTCCAACATTGGCCAATCGAGGGCTGGATCCATGCCAAATTTTAAGGATAGCCACCTGGGTTGTGATCATTCGATGAATATAAATTTGATTTGATTTAATGTATTCTTGTTAAGTGCCCTCAATACCAATAAACATTCAGGCCAAGCTATGTTTTACACCCTGACATGAAAGTATTGTCAGCAGATTAGGTTTTGGCTGTCTTTTTTTAAATAGAGGAGGGAGCAAATTGATCTGAGATGTGGAGGGAGATTGTGCCATAGCTGTGGACATAGAAAATAGACTGAGTATCCTTTTCCAAGGTTGCTCCGGGTCAGTGATGCACTCAATAACTGGAGAGTTAAGGGCCAGTCGGTGCCATGAAGCCTGTTAGAGAAAGCACGATGTCCCGGTCCCAAAGAACACTTTACATCAATGCTTCAAAGTTAATCTTGCTTGAATAGCAGCTAATGGAGGCTGATTCTTGCCTGTGAAACAGGACTGAATTTTCTGATGCGGGCTACTCTACAACGTTTATATGCTTTATACCTATAAATAGTGGTTTCAGGTTGTCTAAGGTAAAAGATACTGCAGTTGTAAGTTCTCAAAATAATATAAGTGATGACTACTTTGGCATGAAGCTCTTTTGGCAGAAAGGCTAAGATTTTTTTCTAAGACCCTTAAGACACAAAAGCAGAATGAAGAAACAGTATTTACTTGGTTTTTTAAGACAGGATCCGTATGACGGATAACCCCCAGTCTTCTGACCTTAGCCACTAGCAGTGGGGTGCCACCAGAGGGGGAGGGCCAAATGCAGTTTTGCAGGTCTTTATCCTTGCCTACTGTTAGGCCTGGCATTTCTTGGCGTGGTTACCCCTGACTTTTTGCCTCTACCTCCTCTATTTTGATGCTGTGATGGATTGCGTTTTACTGGCTTAGATGCTTTGGGCACTTTGCCACTGCTTATCAGTGTCAAAGTGCAAGTGCTCCCTGTATAAAGTGTTATGGTAATTGGTTGTCCATAATTGGTATGTTTGCCTTACTAGTAAAGTGCACTATGTGTGCCAGGGCTGGTAATGCAAATGCTACTGGTGGGCCTGCAGCACTAATTGTGCCACCCACACAAGTAGCCCTAAAGAGAGAACTCAGGCCTGCCACTGCAGTGCCTGCGCGCAGTTTTCTAACTGCCATGTTGTCCTGACAAGTGCACCCACTTGCCAGGCCTTACCCTTCCCTTTCCATGCACATCAGACACCTCTATAGTAAGCCCGAGGTATCCCCCTGGGCAGGGTGCAGTGTCTGTGAAAGGTAGGACATGTACTGAGGTGTGTACCATGTCCTAACAGTGAAATACTCTCCATTTCGTTTTTCACTGTTGCAAGGCCATCTTGCCCATAGGACAGAATGGGGAAGGCTGTGTAATATGTTTCCAGCCTATCTTCCCATAGGCTTAAGATGGAGAGGTGAAGTTTAGTGTGCCTGAACTCACAATTTAATAACACATCTTTTTGTGAAGGTGGTTTTTGAATTGTGTGTTTAGAAACCACGCTTTTAGAAGTGGCTGTTTTTTTTGTTCTAACAATTCTGTGTGTTTCTGCCTGGTTGTGGATTGACTGTCTGGATTTGAATGTGATAGGATCTGGGAAATGTCTTGACCCAGGGGAGGAGTAGGTGAGACAGCAACAGGCTGACCTGCATCTGGAGTGTAGGGGGGAGGAGTAGCCCCCTGGAGGTGAAGAGGCCTGGTCTCCTGCCATAAAAGAATGGCTTCCCCTCCTGCTGAGTGATTGAGGAACCAGACCCCCACTGTCAAAGGAAGAAGGTGCCGCTGGCAGGAAGACAGCCAGAACTGGTTTGGACAGGGGTCAGTGCCCCCTGAACACAAAGACTTCAAAGACATTTAGGGGTATAACTATGAGAGCTGAAGCCCCTGAACGTTGGACTGATCAAGACTGAAAAGGATTGAAACTACTTTTTGGTCAAGAGGAACCTCTGCCAAGGAAGAACAGCTGAAGAGACTGAAGAGACGGACTGACCCTTGCTGTGTGTTCTGGGGCTGGCCTGCAGTTTGCTGATTTAACTAAGGAGAGGCTAAGGGACTTTGCTGTGTGCTGTGTCCCCCTGCTTGAAAGGACTTTGCTGTGTGCTGTGTCCCGAAGTAACTTGTCTCCAAGGGCCCGAGGAGAGCTGGCTCCCTGTTGTGGAAACTCAAGAACATCAAAGTTTCCAAGTGTGTCTCAGCGACGCTGTGTGCGTGTGCTTTTTGCAGCCTGAGACCTTTGTAAGCATTGCACCGGGACTGTGTGGCCCGAAACCCAACTGAGTCTCAGCGACGCTTTGTGCGTGTGCGTGTGCAGCCTGAGACTGCCGTGGGGTCCGTGGTACTGGTTGGAAAGTGCCCCGTGACTGCAGTGCCCCCGCAGCGTGAATCATCATCCACGCTGCTGTGTAGCTGTTTGTGGCCCGAGCCGTCATCGTAACTGAGGCTGCGGATCAAGATCGCCGCCGCCTGCCCGAGCCGCAACGTGCTGAAGGATTTCGTAAAGCTAAGGAAGTCGTGAGATGATCGTTGTTCGCAAGAGGAATCTGCCCAAGATCGTCAGCAACAGAGAAGGCAGCGCCGTAACCTGTCCGGCTACAGCGTCGCCTTGCATCGGAGCTGCGTCGTTATCGGGAGCGCCCAGCAGGTCGGCCGACAAGCGGGGAGAGAGAGAGAGAGCGAGGCAGCGCATCCTCCAGGTAAGGCTTGGCCTCCGGTCGGGAGCCGCAAGCGTGTGTGGCCTGGGGAGGCGCAGGAGGAGTACTGGAGTGCTCCCATCTCTCCCCCGCTGCATCGCGTTAGACGCGCTGAGTCCTCGAGCGGCCCGGACCTGGCTGGCAGCACCGGGGCCGCCCTCGGAAGTTCAGGACTGTTGTCTGTGATTGGGGCCTAGTGGTGCCTGCGCTAATCGCGTCGATTGGCCTGGTATTATTCCTGCATTACGAACTGCCTGATTACGTGCATTGAGGATTGTATTATTCCTGCATTACGAACTGCCTTATTACTTGCATTAAGGAGTGCGTTATACTTGCATTACGAACTGCCTGATTACTTGCATTGAGGATTGCATTATTCTTGCATTACGAACTGCCTGATTACGTGCATTGAGGATTGCATTATTCTTGCATTATGAACTGCCTGATTACTTGCATTGAGGATTGCATTATTCTTGCATTACGAACTGCATTAGTCTGATAATACGAACTGCAGTACGAACTGCATAGCATTGCATTAGGACTGCATTTGAACATCGTGAACTGCTCATTAATACCGCAAGCACCTACAAGTGTTTGTTGGCCTAATAACCGGCAAAGTGAAATATTACGAATACGCATATGTTGGATTTTTATCGTTTGGTCTTACCGTATTTTTCTGCTTGATAAATATACCGCTATTTTCATACATCAGTGTGGTGTGCATTTGTGGTGTTATCACTGTGTCACTGGGAGTGTGGTTGCAAATACTTTACACATTGCCTTGAAGATAAGCCTGGCTGCTCGTGCCAAGCTACCAGGGGGTGAGCAGGGGTTATCAACGAGGGTGTCCATCCTTTCCCTGACTAGAAGCAAGGGTCCCTATGTGGACTAAGGTAACTGCCTCAGCCCACTAGAGACCCCCAGTTCTAACACCTACCAATAAAATCTCTTCTTTATTTGTGTTCAATTTGAGGAATATTTCAGATGTCTATGTCTGAACCCATAGCAAACATGTAGCCAGGTTAGTGGAAGACTTGAACGCATGATGGTCGAGGTGCCCAATGGTAATCAGTTACATAATCAAGGGTTTTGCTAGAAACTCTGACATGGACCCAAGACTCATGGAGAACCCTGCACCAACACCAGTCTCAGATGTGACCTCCAAGAAAATGCAGTCTCTTCGGTTATCATTAGGGCCACTGAAATTATGTGATCGTGCAGCCTGGCAATTTTTGCATGGTTATAGATTTGCTGCATTTGCCACATATTTCATCATCTGTTGAATAATCTGCAAATTTTAACAAAAAAAAGGTTGTTTCTAGCTCAAACGATTCAAAGGTTAATAACAATGAAGCAACTCTTGTTACCGCATAGTGGAAGGCCCTTTGCAAAGGTTGACTGGTCACATTTATGTTGCTAATTGCTGTATTTGGGTGTTAACCTGGTACTAATGAGGTGCAACCAATTCCCAGACACTCTTAACAAGTGTATAAAAGCCAAAATAATGGATTGATACTATCACAAAATCTGCCGTTTTAAGCTGCATAATTTGGATTTTCTTGTCGCTTACTTTTCTCAACCCTAACACATAATTTGGCCCACCCTTGCCGTATAATTCCAGTGGCCCTGGTTATCATAGACCAATATTACAAGAGGGTAACCATGTGAATAAACGACAGGATCGTAGTTCCATATTTAAACAAGCAGTTTTGCTATACAGATTTACCACAAGGTGGCAAGTTGCCAATACAAAAGTGCATGGAAACAGCGATCGGCATATCAGTTTTATAACTAAAGGAATCAATGTACAATTATTTGAAGCGTTGTTCTGCTTCATGTAACAGATCCAGAAAGATCAGTTTCTGAAAAGGGGCATAGCTTTGGAGGCAAAAGGGGGCGCAGGTGCCACCCCTCTTCCCCAATAAATGCATTGGTCAGTTGATAGTTGGGTCTAGGGACTCAGTGTTGGGCTTGACAGCTGGGCACTAGGTTTCACTGGGGCTCACCACAGCAGAAACCCATGCTCCTTTATACCTAAGAAGCACTGTTTAAAGCAGCCCCTCTGCCTCTGTCCCGCACAGTACAAGGCAAAGATAAACATAAGCAATTATTCAGCTGTGCAAACACTTGATGGCTGTCACATGATCTGATCCAGAGCATCCTTTCAAGCTATAAAACTGTGCATGGGCCCTAGGAGACGAAGCTTTCACTATATTTTTAGGTCGAGCCTGGGCAGCGCATGTGCTACTCTGCGAGGCATGCTGTATTCAGGTATGGACTTGAAGCTCCGCCCACTCTCCACCCATCTTTTCAATTACCTGCTGTTAATGTCCTTTCTAAATGGTTGCTTCTGATTCGTTAATATGCTTCTTAGCCCCTCCTTAGTAACGCCTTGTCTGCATTTGTAACCTCCCGCGAGGACTGGACTTTTTACTTGTGTGGTTACATGGTATGTTTATTTAGTCTGTGAGCAGTATATGCTTTCATTATTTTGTCCTACTGCAGACTCGTCATGCTTTCCTGTGCAAGGCACCTTCAGGTTTGAGAACGGCAGCCACTAATTTCGTTTGTTATGCGAGGCTGCTGAAATTAACACAAACTCACTAATGGCGTCTGCTGCTCGCAGCCCCTCATCTCCATCCCGCCCATGTTCCTGCTTACATTTTAAGTGCTTTATTTAATTTTGATTTTAACAGCAGTCCGTGCAGCCCCGGAGGGCTCCGAACATGCTGCAATCTCCCCACCCCCCACCCCGTCCTTGAATAAATGTGGCAGCCATCCGCTTTTGTTTGGTTCTGCACACCAGCGCGGCAGCTGCCCCTCCCCACCCAATGCTTGGTATTTGAAGGCATTGTGAAAGTTAGGAGAAAAGAAAACTATAATTATGCACTGCTATAATTAAGAGGTACACTACTAATGTCTTAATTGTAGCAGTGCATAACTATAGTTTTTCTTTCTCCTAACTTTCACCGGTTCCATGGTCGTGACAACATCATAGCCTGCAAGCTGCATGGGGCGCAGATCCAGCATTTGCAATGCAGTATGTCTCACATTTGCAAGAGTTTAAGTTATTGGCATTGTAAATCACAATGCCTTTAATTTATCTGTTTTAAAAAACAACACATAAAAAAGTCATTGTCATTTACAATGCCAATAGCTGAAACCCTCGCAAATGCGAGACCAATTGCATTGCCAATGTTTGTTTGATTGGATACTTGGGGGCTTCATAGACAATGTCAAAACATATTTGCCATGATGGAAAAGCAGAGAGCAGGGTGGGTAACAATGGCCTTCTGTTTAAGTAGTTCTTCCGTTTTTTTGAGGAGGAGAGGGATGTTGAGTAAACAAGTAGGACATGACATTCCCCCTGTACTTTTTTGTCTTATAGCCGAAAGTAGTAATTGCTGTCGCTGAGACTGAAGCTGCCAGAGTCTTCGTGCTCCTCTCCTCTCCTCTCCTCCCGGCAGTCACTGGGGCAAAAAGCACAAGCTCCCCACCCACTCCAGACGCTGCTCTCATGCTATACAAGCATGAGAGAAGCGCCGGGATTGGCCTCAGAGGGCTGGTCTGACGCTCGCTCAGGCATAGGGAGGCCGTGCCAGTTCTCCATCAAGCTGTGCAACACAGCTGGGTTGGAGAAATGTAAGTGCACATTTCAGGTTGACCATCCAAAGACGGCCGGCCAAACCGACATGCACACTTACAGTGCCCATCACTCCTCCTCCCTGCCATGGCCAGGCCCCGCCCCACCCTAGATTCTATGGCTCAGTCAGTCAACAAAATGATAATATTGTTTTATTAGGACGAACAAAGCAAACACAAGGAGATGATGGACGGAGAGCTGACGCCACCCCAGTTCAGACACAGTATTGACCTTGTGCCTCATGGGAACAGTCCAGTCTGAACTGCCAAGCCATGTCTTCCCTGGACAGGAAACAAGCATCCTGGGACCGGTTTCGGGGTAACACTCCTCCTCAGCCAGGCTAGCTTGAATCCAGTGGCAAAGTGAGCAAGGGACCCACGTCTGGGCATCCCTGCCAACTTAGGACGAACAAAGCAAACACAAGGAGATGATGGACGGAACGCTGAAACTTTTCAGACACTTACCCCCAGTCACAGATCTAGGTTGAATCCATCATCATTCTTTAGCTACCTTCGCCACCCCAGTTCAGACACAGCTATATGCAAATCAGTATTGACCCTGTGCCCATGGGAACAGTCCAGCCCGACTGGGAGTGAGTGTCTGAAAAGTTTCAGGGCTCCATCCATCATCTCAATATTGTTTTATTATCATTTTATTTTTCACTGACTGACTCTGAGCAGTGGGGAGACACTCCTTCGCCATTACGGAGGAGCCACCCCTGTTCTCTGTATAGCATGGCAATTCCGACTTTCAGGCCTCTAACTGCAAATATGCATTTCTACATTTACTTTTTTCATAAAAATCCATTTATCAAGTATTGAAATCAGGGCCAGATTAAGACCTTGAGAGGCCCTAAGCACTTAAAAGATTTTGGTGCTCCCATATATATCTAATTCAAAATATAAACAATAATAAACCTGTTGTATCTTAGGAGGTATACTTTAAACATATTGTTAAAGGAATTATGTTATGTATATGATGGTTTATCTTGCTCCTTCCCTCTGCCCTTCTCCCCCTATTTTCCTTCCCTCTTTGGTGGACTCCCGCATTCCATGTCAGTTGGAATGTGCTGGAATATGTAGATCGTTGGTAACAGCTGTGGGGGCTGCTGGGCTGTCATGAAATAAATACTTGGTTTGAATTTCCCACATCTGGAAGTGAACTTTCTTTCAACAAAACCGTAAAATAAAATGTTCTTTTTCAAAATGAAACAAAACTTACATAGCCAAAATCTCTTTTGCTGTCATTGCCTTGTCAAAAGTACTCCATTACCACCATGAATGCACTTCCAGCTCTAGTACCAGGCTCTAAGGGATTCAATTGTGTATCAAGAGCTTTAGGTTTGGGCCCACTTCCACCACTGTGAAACATACATCTCTTAAGTGCTTTCAGCTTGCTTTCAATCAAATGGTTTTGTTGTGCAAGGGCTTTATACCAATTCTTTTATTCTTTATTATCTCCAGTGGCGTAGCAAGGTCAGGTGGTACCCGGTGTGGAAAATTTCTTGTCACCCCCGGCTTGACAAAATGGCAAAAATATGTGTTTAAAACACATATTTTTGCCATTTTGTCACCCCCCTCAGTGATGGCACCCAGGGCGGCCCGCACCCACCGCACCCCCCTTCCTACGCCCCTGATTATCTCATGAACCATTCCAAATAACATTATTTGAAACATGTTTATGCATGTTCTTATTTGATAAAATATCTTTTCCGTGGAGAAGTTGACCAATGAGGGTGGAGTTCGGCAGAGATTGAGCCCCATTCTTGGCTTGCCTTTTGACAGACATTTGCGAGCTACCTTGACTCAAGAACCAGTAAGTACTCCGCAACCTGACATATCAGAGCTGGGTAGCTTAACGAGGAGGGGTGGAGTAAGCTTGTGTACCAAGTATCAGGGGGAATGGGCTGGTGTCCTATATTCACACAGTGGGCAGTTCTGGATGCGGGTGGGTTGGGGGGAATCAGTTTCTTCTTCATTTTTACTGTTTTCAGCTTTACATTGATATTCTGTAAAGGAATGCAAAGTTCCTCTTGCCGGCAAATGGTTGTATGTACAATTAAAATTCTAATAAAAAAGAGTTGATCCTAAAACATCTCTTTGCATAACAATGCATAATTTCATGATAACAGGCTATTGTGTGAGAGTCAAAGTACCTTTGAGGGAAAGGAAGAATTCTTCTCTAGTTTTTCTGAGATGAAAGAAGTTGTTCGCGTAAGGAAACATACTGTGATTTTGGATGATCGGAAGTGCTGGAACAAAGATAAATTGTCAATTATTCGAGGGCAACATGGTCCTGTGGAATTTAAGCGGAAGGCTAGCACAGAGCCTGGTGCTGGCTTGAGAAGGTCATGCAGAACATCAAGTCTTCAACTTAAGCTACAGGTCTCTGTGCTAAATTGATAATGGGTGCTTCACATCCATGTCAGAAATGGCAATTTTTATTATTGATTCATGGTTTTGTAATTTAGGTTTGTTTTAAGTTTTTTTCAATATTAGGCTATGTTTGTTATTGGTTTTGTGTGTCATAAATGTGTTTTATTAATTTGTGTGTTTTAGATAGGTTGTTTTTACAATTGCATTTTGTACAGGGGAAAGATGTGTTGGGTTTTCTTTATGGAAACTTCTATGGTCATTGTAGAATTGGAATGTGGGAGTGGGGAGAATGTTTCTGCTGGTCGGCAGATGCTGTGTTCCTGTTTTTGCTACCAGTCATGTACTTAGATGCTTCAATAAACTTGGTCTGATTTCATCATACCTGATGTGGAATATTTTCAATATATGTACACTTTGAGAACTATTGTTCATTGTTTTTTACTAAGTTTTAGAAAGTGGGTTTCTGGTTTGCAGAGTTATGCACCCTGTCCAACCAGGAACTACAATCCTAGTCAGGGTAAGTCAAATATACACCATAAAATAACCTGTGCTCACCCTCTGGTAGCTTGTCAAAGAGCAGGTAGGCTTAATTTAAGATGCAATGTGTAAAGTATTTGTGCAACACTTCAGACAGTAATACAGTGAAAATACCACAAAAAGACTCCACACCAGTTTAGAACAATAGCTTAAATTTCTGTGAACAAATCAAGACCAAAACTACTCACATCCAATAATTATAACCAGAGTTATGAATTTTTAAAGAATAAATGAAAATATAGTGTTTAAAGGCTTAAAGCACCAACTGGGGACATCTGTTCGCACTTGACCAGGGTAAATCCAAAAGTTCAGGCCAACCGCAATTAGCGAGGGTGGATACAGGGACCAGCCTTGGCCTGCTGAAAAGTACCTGGGATGCGTCGAAGATGAAGTCAAGATGCAAGAAGCAAAGAGACGATGCGTCGGCAATGAACCGCTAGATGAAAGGCGATGTGCCGTACTTGAGCCGCGCAATCGGAGATGCATCGTCATTGAGCTGCAGGAGGTATGTGATGTGGCGGGAACTGGAGGCGATGCGCTGTGCTGTTGGCTATGCGAAGTCCGCAGTCCATGCAGCAGTGGCGATGCGCCGGCATCGAGAGAGATGAGCTTGTTCTGATCAGCAAAATGTTGTTGATGCATGGATTTTTAGCAGTTGCTGCACTTTAGAGCCCAGGACTGGATTGGAACCACTTGGCAAGGCAAGACTTGCAGCAAGCAAAGTTCAGGTGCAGTTGCAATTGGATGAGATGTATTTGAGGTCCCTGAGACTTAGAACAGGGGGCAAGCCAGAATGCCCTTGGAGTCAATCTGGGTTCAAGTAAGATGGGTCCAGTCCTTCTTCAGCAGGGTAAAGGGTAGCAGGTAGCAGGGCAGCACAGTAGAAAGGCAATTCTTCCAGAGCAGCAGTCCAATGGAGTGGCAGTCCTTGTAGAAGCACAGCAGTCCCTCCTCCTGGCAATGTTCTTTACAAGTCCAGTAGTGTCTGCTTTGGTGGGGTCAGAGATCCAGTGCTTACAACCAGTTGTGCCTTTGAAGTGGAGGGGACTTCAAAGAGGGGCTTTGAAGTGCACAGAAGTTCTCCCTTCCAGCTTTGGCTCCAGACTCACTACAGGGGGGTATGCAGCCCTTTGTGTGTGGACAGACACAGCCTATTCAGGTGTAAGCGTCAGGTCCTCCCTCCCATCCTGCCCAGGATGACCCGTCAGGATTCGAATAGCCATTCAGTCACACCTAAGCTGCCTTCGTGGGTGGCTGTCTAGAGCAGGGGAATGCAGAAAGTCCAGCTGTTGCTCACCCCAGACATGTATTGAAGGCAGGCTGTAGGCACACAGGGCTAAGATCAGAAAAATGCCATCTTTCTAAAAGTTTATATATCAACCCAATATACCCTTGTGGGCTTGGGTAAATAAGCATTGGGTAATGTTGCCAACAAGGGATATATTTAAGAGTGTATTTGAATAAACTTAACAAGTATTTCCTAGACGTCTTTTACTGACATCCACAATGAATGAAAGGCACAATGGCCAATTTGCATTAAAAAATAAAGAATAATTCCATAGGACCAGGTGTGTTACTTAAATCAATTATATTGTATTTGAAACACACAGATTACAAAAGGGGCTCCAAAAGTAAAAAGGTACTTCAAGGGTATTGATGACAGGAGCAATAGGTTCTTAACATTGACATTTCTCTAGTTATCAGTACTCAAAAGTCCATTTCCCACAAGGCAACAAAGTAGGGACTGTCCTAAACGTAGGAGGGAAGCAGACAAAAGGTTTGGGGGAAGACCCCCTGCCTTTTGCAGGGCCTGAAGCACTTCCTGCAGGTGAAAAAGGTGGCCCTTCCAGCTGCTACTGCAGACAGCTATGTCATCCAAGTAAGCAGCACTGAAGGCCTCCATACCAGCCAAAACCTGGTTCACCAGCCTCTGGAAGGTGGCAGGGGCATTCTTTAACCCAAAGGGGATCACTCTGAAATGGCAGTGGCCCTCTGGAGTGGAGAAGGCTGATCTGGCTCTTTCAGTTAGGGCAATCTGCCAGTACCCTGAAGTAACGTCAGAGGTACTCAGGAACTGGGCAGCCTCTAACTTATAAATCAGCCTGGGGGATGGTATGAGCACCAGTCTTGTGACTGAAATGAGCCCCTTGAATCTACACAGAACCTGAGTTCTGGTGTAGTGCCAGGTGGGGCAGCTTTTGGTATCAGCACCACAGGGATCGACGAGGGACTACTGGAGGGTTCAATCACCCCCAACTCCAGCATCTTAGACACCTCATCTTTGAAGCTGGCCCTCACTCTGTCAGACAGCCTGTAAGTGTTATTCTTGACAGGGAGGCTGTCTCCTGTGTCCACATCATGGGCACACAGGTGGGAAGTCCAGGGAGTGAGGCAAAACAGAGAGGAGAACTATCCCAGCAACTGGTGACAATCCCTCTGCTTTTCTGAAGTCAGGGTAGGGGAGAGGTTCACACCTTCCACTGACCCATCCTTCTCTTTGGAGGCTAAGAGATCAGGGAGAGGTTCACTCTAGTCTTCCTCCCCTCTATTTGTCACCAGCAACATGGTGACCTCAGGTAGGTGACGTTTCCCTTCCTCTCTCCTATCTCATAGGGCCCAGTTCAATGGCCTTGGAGGGCCATGGGCTCCAAGGGTTCCATCACCCACACTTTCTGCCCAGGTTGTAATTCCACAGGGATAGCCGTTTGTCCATACCGCTGTTTCATCACCTCCTGACTGGCCTCTAAGTTGTCAGAAGCTTGCTTCCACAACTTGGCCATCTGTAGCTAACTGTATTCTGGGGTGGTTTATTGGGAGCACACTCTCACCCTTCCTTCACCAGGCTGAGAGGTCCCCTAGCAGGATGACCATACAGAAGCTCAAAGAGGCTAAATCTAACCCCTTTTTGTGGTAACTCTCTGTAAGCAAAGGGAAGGCATGGCAAGAGTCCTATGTATGTCTCAGGCAGGCCCTTGATCATGCCTTTGAGGGTCTTATTGAATCTCTCAACAAGCCCATTGGTTTGTGTTGGAAAGTGGATTATTGGTAGGGGCAAATGTAGGTCTGCCACTGGCAATAAGGCCACTAACACATGATAGGACTCAGCATAGGTCTCAGAAAATTATTCCCATGCTCAACCCCTGGTAACGTGGCTGCGAGCAGACAGGCTTAACTTCAAAGACAGGTATGTAAAGCATTTAAAAACACCAATTCAGTAAATAATTAAGACACAACACATAATAAAAATTCAACACCAATTTATAAAAATAGGAAATATTTTTATCTTTAAAATGACACCAAAACGACAAAAATCCAATGTAGGGAACCGGAGATATGAATTTTCAAAGTTTAAATAAAATATAGCACTTAGAAGCATATAGCACCATATTGGGACATAGGCTCGCGATAGACCGGGCCAAAGTCAAAGTTTAAGGCCGACCGCGATGGAGCCCTGAGCGGATACCCCACGCGGAAGGTCCCGGTCAATGTTTTTACCTTCGCACTTAGAAACTTTTCTGGAGCTTTTCTCCTCGAGGCCCCTCGACGCTCTCCGTCAGTCCGGATCCGGTGCGGCTCCGCCGGATAGCCTTTCGACGTTCTCCTGGTGAACTTCCCTGGAGCGGACTTAGAAACTTTTTCAAGATCGCTTCAGCGGGGCAATCCAACAACCCAGGCCGACACGCGATGGAAGGCAGGCGGATTGGCGCTTGCGGTTGTTCCCGGTCGACTTTCTTACGAGCGGACTTAGAAGCTTTTCTGGAGCTTTTTCTCATGGGGTCCCTCGATGCTCCTCATGTAGCCGGATCCGGTGAGGGTTCGCCGGCTTCAGATTTTCGCTAGTCCCGGTCAATCTCTGGAAGTCGATGCGATGGAGCTTTTAGCGGGACGAACCTGGTGGGCTTGGCCGGCTCGCGGTTGAAGGCAGGCGGCTTGGCTGACCAGGATGTGTCGGTCCCCCTATGGAGCTTTTTTTCAAAGTTCCTCCAAAGTTCCCCAAACTTCTTGCCCTTCTTCCTGAAGTTCCTCAAGGGGTCCCAAAGTGTCTCAAACTTACTCCAAGGGTCTGGAAGCTCCAAGATGGTCCTTGAAAGTTGAGGACTTCAATTCCCACAATGCACTGGACGTCACCCTTACAAATCCACTGGTAGCTCCCCAGGTTGATGATTCTTGGTGGTGGGGGTCCAGATGAGCTCTGTTAACCTGTAGCTTGCAGGGAGTCCACTCTTGACTTCTTTTACTCAGCACAGTTAGTCCACAAAGCTGTAGTTTCAGGTGGTGCAGTCTCCAGAGGTCAGGCCTTAGAAGTCTTTGCACAGCAGAACTTTTCAGCAGGGCCAGTCTTGCTTTCTTCAGTTTCAAGCAGCAGATCTGAGGGGCTGGGCCTCTCTCAGATACTTATTCCACAGTCTCTGGGTCATCCAGGAGGTCAAGCTTCACCAATAGGAGTAGGGTAACCTCCCACTTGAGTGACTCCTTCCTGCAGAGTGTGGCATTATTCTATCCCAGAGTGCAACAAAGCTTCCAAATCCATAATGGCTGATTTTCCAGCAAGGAGGTAAGAGCTGGCTAAACACTCCCACTGAGTTGGCTAATTAACCTAGCCTCTCCTCCCTACATCTGCACATATCTTCCTTAATCCTGCCATCTGGCTGAGGTGGGGTTCAAAGCTGTTAATGACACTGCTCTGGGCTCTGCCCCTTTGAAGCTCATTGTTTACGACCCCTCTCCCTGGCCTGGCATTCCTGCAGAACAGCTCACTGCCCTCCCAGGCCATCTGGCTGGCCCCAGGGGATCTTTATCACCTCTTCAGGCAGGCTGGCTAATCCCCTTAACTCTGACCAATCAGGGCAGAGCACTTGAAGGCTGGATTTGGAACTAAAACCCAGAAAGTGTTATAACTTCTTGTCTGTTCACTTTGGGAAAAATTCAATAACATCATATTGTAGGATTTATCAATACCATTCTAGTGAGTCTTTGAATTGAATCTTTATCCCTCTCCTATCAGAAGTTATTGTTTAATAACTTTCCCCCATGTTAACCTATGGGGCAGGGGGTTTGCAATGGGAAAAATGACATGGGCCATTTTTCCAGCACCAGAACCTACAAAAACATATTTTATAAGTACTTGGCTTATTTTCACAGGACCCCCACCCCATAGGTCACCTAGGGAGACCCTAGGGGTGCTGAATCTGTAAACATATTGCAGATCCTCCATGCCCAGTGCCCCCAGCATCAAAGTCGAATTTGGGCAGCACTTTACACAATGGGGAGAGTGAAATGTGAATTTCACCTAACCCAGGGCATATATAAACTCATTTTATAAGGGTCTACCTTATAGATACCTGACCCCCCACCCCTGGGATACCTAGGGGAGACCCTGGGGGTCATTATTATGCCAAAACATTTTAGGTGACCAGTTTTAAGTGCCCCAAACCCCAAAGTCGAGTTTGGCCACAATTTACATGTTTAAGAGCAATCCTGGCGCCCAGGGCTGCTTTTAAACTGACCACAGGCTTCAGCAGGGCACACATGCAAGTGCAAAAAGGCTGCTGGCCTCTAAACTGCCATGCCCCAGGATACTGGGGACTTCTAGGTAGTTTCAATCCCCTGCCCTATTATATACTAGGGGCTTATGGGGTAGGTCATGTCAATTACAGGGGTACCCCACCATCCCATAGTGTACCCTAGTGTATGTTGGGTGTCTTAACTGTATTCTAATGTGTTCCTTTCAGCTTGGCACTGGCCCTGGGCCTAGTTAGACAGAGCCCAGGGTCAGTCAGAGTCAGTTACCACCAGTTCCAGTCAGCAAAAAAGTTGGGGGGTGCCCAGGGCACAGGATGACTTTACAACATAGCCCCCCCCAAACGAAAGGTGAGGGGTTACTAACCTACACCCTGGTAGTCCTCCTCAGCTAAGTGGAAAAACCTGGAAAGTCCATCTGCATTTGCATGGGCAACCCCAGGTCTGTGTTCCACTGTAAAGTCCATTCCCTGTAGGGAAATGGACCACCTTAACAGCTTGGGATTCTCCCCTCTCATCTGCATGAGCCATCTGAGAGGCCTGTGGTCAGTTTGAACACGAAAGTGAGTCCCAAACAAATATGGTCTCAACTTTTTCAGTGACCACACCACAGCAAAAGCCTCTCTCTCAATGGCACTCCATCTCTGCTCTCTGGGAAGAAGCCTCCTGCTAATAAAGGCAACTGGCTGATCAAGGCCCCCTTCATTTAGCTGTGACAACACTGCCCCAATCCCTTGCTCTGAAGCATCTGTCTGAACTACAAATTCTTTTGTGTAGTCAGGGGCCAGTAACACTGGGGCTGAACACATAGCAGCTTTCAGAGTGTCAAAAGCCTTCTGACACTCTGGGGTCCAAATCACCTCCTTGGGCCTCTTTTTAGAAGTCAGTTCTGTGAGGGGCCCCACAATGGTCCCATAATTTTGAACAAACCTTCTATAGTACCCTGTCAGTCCAAGGAATGCCCTGACCTGAGTCTGGGCAACAGGTGCTGTCCAATACAAAATAGTTTGGATTTTAGCTTGGAGAGGCTGTACATGGCCCCCACCTACCAGGTGGCCCAGGTACACCACAGAACTCTGCCCTATTTGGCACTTGCTTGCCTTAATAGTCAGGCCTGCGTGCTGCATGGCCTGAAGCACTTCCCTTAGGTGGCTTAAGTGATCCCCCAGGTAGAACTGTATACAGCTATATCATCCAGGTAAGCTGCACTGAACTGTTCCAACCCAGACAAGACCCTGTTCACCAACCTTTGGAAGGTGGCAGGTGCATTCTTTAAGCCAAAGGGCATTACCTTGAACTGATAATGTCCCTCTGGGGTGGAGAATGCTGACCTCTCCTTTGCTCCATCAGTGAGGGCAATCTGCCAGTAACCTGAAGTCAAATCAAAAGTACTCAGGTATTTAGCAGCCCCTAACCTATTAATGAGCTCATCAGCTCTAGGTATAGGGTGAGCGTCAGTCTTTGTGACTGCATTCAATCCTCTGTAGTCCACACAGAACCTTAACTCCTTGGGTCCCCCCCTGAGGATTAGGTTTGGGTACCAGCACCACTGGATTGGCCCATGGACTCTCAGACAGTTCAATTACCCCCAAGTCCAGCATCTTAGCAACCTCAGCTTTAATGCTGGCTCTGACATGGTCAGATGTCCTGTACAGTTTATTCTTGACAGGTAGGCTGTCACCAGTGTCAATGTGATGCACACACCACTCAGTGATGCCTGGGGTCAAAGAGAACAGGCCAGCAAACTGCTCCAGCACTTGCTTACAGTCTCTGTGCTGCTGGTCTGTCAACTTGGGGGAGAGTATCACCCCCTCCACTGACCCATCTTGTACATTAGTGGAGAGGAGGTTGGGCACAGGCTCAGTTTCCTCCTCCACACCCTAATCAGTGACCAGTAACATGGTCATGTCTGCCCTGTCATGGTGGGGTTTCAATCTATTCACATGCAGGACCCTATGAGGGTTCCTGGGGGTGCCAAGGTCAGCCAAATAGGTAACCTCATCCTTCTTTTCTAAGATTGGATAGGGCCCACTCCACTTGTCATGGAGGGCCCTGGGAGCCACAGGCTCCAACACCCACACCAATTGTCCTGGAGTATACTCAGGCATAGTAGCCTTCTGATCATACCAGTGCTTCATGAGCTCCTGGCTGGCCTCCAGTTTCTTGTTTGCCTTGTACATGTACTCTGCCATTCTAGATCTCAGGCCTAGCACATAATCAAGCACATTGTCCTTAGCTTCTTTAAGAGGCTTCTCTAGAGACTCTCTTAGCAGGCTCAATGGCCCCCTCACAGGGTGTCCAAACACCAACTCAAAGGGACTGAAACCAACCCCTTTCTGTGGCACCTCCCTGTAGGCAAACAGTAAGCATGGGAGGAGAACATCCCATCTCCTCCTGAGTTTCTCTGACAACCCATTTATCATGCCCTTCAGGGTTTTGTTGAATCTCTCAACAAGACCATTTGCTTGTGGGTGATAGGAGGTGGTGAACTTGTAGTTGACACCACACTCATCCCACATAGCAGTCAGATAGCTGGACAGGAAGTTCGTGCCCCTATCTGACACCACCTCTTTGGAAAACCCACTCTGGTGAACACACCAAGTAGTGCTCTAGCCACTGCAGGAGCATCAATGGTTCTAAGAGGTATGGCTTCAGGGTATCTAGTGGCATGGTCAACTACCACTAAGATATACCTATTCCCTGATGCAGTAGGTGGGTCCAGGGGACCCACAATGTCCATCCCCACCCTTTCAAAGGAACCCCAACCACTGGCAGTGGTACTAGGGGAGCCTTTGTCTTGCCCCCTGCCTTGCCACTGGCCTGACAGGTGACACAGGAGCTGCAAAACTCCTTTACCTTTTCAGACATATGGGGCCAGTAGAAATGGTTCACCAACCGGTTCCATGTCTTTGTCTGTCCCAAATGTCCTGCCAAGGGGATGTCATGACCCAAAGTCAGGATGAACTCTCTGTACCTCTGGGGCACCACCAACCTCCTGGTGGCCCCCTCCTTGAGGTTTCTGGCCTCAGTATAAAGCAGCCCATCTTCCCAGTAGATTCTATGAAACCCACTGTCATCACCTTCCTCTTGCTTAGAAGCAATCCGCCTCAAGCTCTCAAGGGTGGGACAGTCACGCTGTCCCTGACTGAACTCCTCTCTGGAGGGTCCACCTGCTCGTGTCAGTTCTGCCAAATCTGACAGCTCTGGCAGGGATGGAGTCCCTCCCTCTGAGGCCAGATCCTCCCCAGCAGGGTTGGATTCTGCCTGCACCTCTGGAGTTCCCTGGGCTGGCTCACCAGGCCCAGTACCCTTGTCCATGGATGCTTGGCCCTTTGTTCCAGGGTCCAAGTGTCCAGCCCCTCCCTTCTGGCTAGTCTGTGACCTAGTCACAGCACATACCCACTCAGGGAGCTCCAATATTTTCATATGGAGTCCTCTCTCCACTTCTGACCACGCAGAGGCTTCAAGGTCATTGCCCAGTAAACACTGGACTGGGAGCACCTTTGACACAGCTACCTTCATAGGGCCTGTCACACCTCCCCATTCCAAATCCACCACAGCCATGGGATGGATTTTGGTAGTGCTGTCTGCATAAGTCACCTGGTGAAACTCACCAGGTATCACCCTCTCTGGAGGCACCAGCTCAGCCAGGACCATAGTTACACTAGCCCCAGTGTCTCTGATAGCCTCAACCTCAGTCCCATTCACTTTAGGTCTCTGCCTGTACTTCTCCATGTTTGGAGGTAAGGCATCAAGGGTTGCAATATTCACCCCACCCAGGGACACTAAGGTTGCTGCCACTACTGGAATACCCCCTTCTGGTGTACCACTCTCCACCCCTACACTCACACTGGCAATCCCTGTGGATGGCCCCTTAGGGGGGAGCTTCTTAGCGCAGACAGCATCTCCCTGCTTGTGCCCTGGCTGGTTACAGTCAAAGCACTTACCCACCTTTGAGGGATCAAAGAACCTACCAGGCTTTCCCTGATACCCCCTCCCTTTGAATTTGGGTTGGCTCGGGGCCCCCCCTCCTTGTGCAGGTTTTTGTGGGTCTTTAGAGGACTCTTTCTGATTTTGACCTTCTTTCCCTTGGGCTTTCCCCTGGGGAGGGACCTGTCCTCCTTTCTTCTGGTCACCCCCCTGGTGCTGTATGGAAACCCGGCTTCTCACCCACTCATCAGCTGCTTCCCCCAGCTCTCTGGGGTCTGTCAGCTTAGAGTCCACTAGATACTGGCGTAACTTTTCTTCTGCACAATGAGTCAAAATGTGTTCTTTCAAAAACAAATTATACAATCCCTCATAAGTGCTCACTTTGTTACCACAAATCCAGCCTTCTAGTGCCTTCACTGAAACATCCACAAAGTCTATCCAAGACTTGGAACTCAATTTCTGGGTGTTCCTAAACTTCACCCTGTACTGCTCTGGAGTCAGACCAAACCTCTTGACTAAGCAGGCTTTCATCTGCTGGTATGATTCTGCATCCTCTCCCTTCAGGGTCAGGAGCCTATCCCTCCCAGCTACTGGAATCAACTCCCACAGGAGTGCGCCCCAATACCTAGAGTGGACCCTACTCATCTTAAGGGCCCTCTCAAAAGCTGCAAGCCATTTGTCAATGTCATCCCCCTCAGTGTACTTGGGCACAATACCCTTTGGAAGTTTAGGTTCAAATCTGCCACCCCTGGACATCTCAGCATCTTCTTCGCTTTCGCTGCCACCATTTCTCTTCTCCTCCTTCTCCCACCTCTTCTCAGCCAAATCCAGTTTCCTTTGCTCTAAAGCTATCAAAGCTAATTGAGCCTGAAGCTGTCTCTCTGCAAGGGACCGTAGTGGTTCCTGAGTAAGGGACCCTTCCCCACTCCCACCATCAGGATTCTGTTGGCTTACACTAGTTATAATGGAAGAGGCATCATCCTCAACCTCCTCCCTCTCTTGGGGAGGTAGGGGGACACCCTCTATCCCCCTTGATTCCCCTCAGCTGCCTGGTCATGGGCTTGTATAAACTGAAACAACCCTGCCTTCCTATACCTCTTGGAAGCAGGCAGCCCCCTAAGCCTACACTGTTCCCTAAGCTCAGTCAACTTACACTGGGACAGTTTAGCCAGGTCCAACTCCATGGTTCCCTAGTTTTGGGTCACAACACGAGGCAAAATAGACTTAGAACAATTTGGAAAAATCAAAACAATGGATTAAAAACAGTTTAGTCCAAATTCCCAAAATCAAACTCAAAAGTTTTGTTCTAAGGCAATTTAGAGGATTTTTATAATCTTAATTCATTCACTGAAAGGTGTATTTTTTAAACACAAGTCCACATCCACACCGCTGAGCACCAAATGTTGGAAAGTGGATTATTGGTAGGGGCAAATGTAGGTCTGCCACTGGCAATAAGGCCACTAACACATGATAGGACTCAGCATAGGTCTCTGAAAATTATTCCCATGCTCAACCCCTGGTAACGTGGCTGCGAGCAGACAGGCTTAACTTCAAAGACAGGTATGTAAAGCATTTAAAAACACCAATTCAGTAAATAATTAAGACACAACACATAATAAAAATTCAACACCAATTTATAAAAATAGGAAATATTTTTATCTTTAAAATGACACCAAAACGACAAAAATCCAATGTAGGGAACCGGAGATATGAATTTTCAAAGTTTAAATAAAATATAGCACTTAGAAGCATATAGCACCATATTGGGACATAGGCTCGCGATAGACCGGGCCAAAGTCAAAGTTTAAGGCCGACCGCGATGGAGCCCTGAGCGGATACCCCACGCGGAAGGTCCCGGTCAATGTTTTTACCTTCGCACTTAGAAACTTTTCTGGAGCTTTTCTCCTCGAGGCCCCTCGACGCTCTCCGTCAGTCCGGATCCGGTGCGGCTCCGCCGGATAGCCTTTCGACGATCTCCCGGTGAACTTCCTGGAGCGGACTTAGAAACTTTTTCAAGATCGCTTCAGCGGGGCAATCCAACAATCCAGGCCGACACGCGATGGAAGGCAGGCGGATTGGCGCTCGCGGTTGCTCCCGGTCGACTTTCTTACGAGCGGACTTAGAAGCTTTTCTGGAGCTTTTTCTCGTGGGGTCCCTCGATGCTCCTCATGTAGCCGGATCCGGTGAGGGTTCGCCGGCTTCAGATTTTCGCTAGTCCCGGTCAATCTCTGGAAGTCGATGCGATGGAGCTTTTAGCGGGACGAACCTGGTGGGCTTGGCCGGCTCGCGGTTGAAGGCAGGCGGCTTGGCTGACCAGGATGAGTCGGTCCCCTATGGAGCTTTTTTTCAAAGTTCCTCCAAAGTTCCCCAAACTTCTTGAACTTCTTCCTGAAGTTCCTCAAAGGGTCCCAAAGTGTCTCAAACTTACTCCAAGGGTCTGGAAGCTCCAAGATGGTCCTTGAAAGTTGAGGACTTCAATTCCCACAATGCACTGGACGTCACCCTTACAAATCCACTGGTAGCTCCCCAGGTTGATGATTCTTGGTGGTGGGGGTCCAGATGAGCTCTGTTAACCTGTAGCTTGCAGGGAGTCCACTCTTGACTTCTTTTACTCAGCACAGTTAGTCCACAAAGCTGTAGTTTCAGGTGGTGCAGTCTCCAGAGGTCAGGCCTTAGAAGTCTTTGCACAGCAGAACTTTTCAGCAGGGCCAGTCTTGCTTTCTTCAGTTTCAAGCAGCAGATCTGAGGGGCTGGGCCTCTCTCAGATACTTATTCCACAGTCTCTGGGTCATCCAGGAGGTCAAGCTTCACCAATAGGAGTAGGGTAACCTCCCACTTGAGTGACTCCTTCCTGCAGAGTGTGGCATTATTCTATCCCAGAGTGCAACAAAGCTTCCAAATCCATAATGGCTGATTTTCCAGCAAGGAGGTAAGAGCTGGCTAAACACTCCCACTGAGTTGGCTAATTAACCTAGCCTCTCCTCCCTACATCTGCACATATCTTCCTTAATCCTGCCATCTGGCTGAGGTGGGGGTTCAAAGCTGTTAATGACACTGCCCTGGGATCTGCCCCTTTGAAGCTCATTGTTTACGACCCCTCCCCCTGGCCTGGCATTCCTGCAGAACAGCTCACTGCCCTCCCAGGCCATCTGGCTGGCCCCAGGGGATCTTTATCACCTCTTCAGGCAGGCTGGCTAATCCCCTTAACTCTGACCAATCAGGGCAGAGCACTGGAAGGCTGGATTTGGAACTAAAACCCAGAAAGTGTTATAACTTCTTGTCTGTTCACTTTGGGAAAAATTCAATAACATCATATTGTAGGATTTATCAATACCATTCTAGTGAGTCTTTGAATTGAATCTTTATCCCTCTCCTATCAGAAGTTATTGTTTAATAACTTTCCCCCATGTTAACCTATGGGGCAGGGGGTTTGCAATGGGAAAAATGACATGGGCCATTTTTCCAGCACCAGAACCTACAAAAACATATTTTATAAGTACTTGGCTTATTTTCACAGGACCCCCACCCCATAGGTCACCTAGGGAGACCCTAGGGGTGCTGAATCTGTAAAAATATTGCAGATCCTCCATGCCCAGTGCCCCCAGCATCAAAGTCGAATTTGGGCAGCACTTTACACAATGGGGAGAGTGAAATGTGAATTTCACTTAACCCAGGGCATATATAAACTCATTTTTATAAGGGTCTACCTTATAGATACCTGACCCCCCACCCCTGGGATACCTAGGAGAGACCCTGGGGGTCATTATTATGCCAAAACATTTTAGGTTGACCAGTTTTAAGTGCCCCAAACCCCAAAGTCGAGTTTGGCCACAATTTACATGTTTAAGAGCAATCCTGGCGCCCAGGGCTGCTTTTAAACTGACCACAGGCTTCAGCAGGGCACACATGCAAGTGCAAAAAGGCTGCTGGCCTCTAAACTGCCATGCCCCAGGATACTGGGGACTTCTAGGTAGTTTCAATCCCCTGCCCTATTATATACTAGGGGCTTATGGGGTAGGTCATGCCAATTACAGGGGTACCCCACCATCCCATAGTGTACCCTAGTGTATGTTGGGTGTCTTAACTGTATTCTAATGTGTTCCTTTCAGCTTGGCACTGGCCCTGGGCCTAGTTAGACAGAGCCCAGGGTCAGTCAGAGTCAGTTACCACCAGTTCCAGTCAGCAAAAAAGTTGGGGGGTGCCCAGGGCACAGGATGACTTTACAACAGTTTGTCAATAGAAGGGGGTAGAGAACTTGTAAGTAAATCCATGCTCCTTCCACATTGACGCCCCTGTCAGACGCCACTTCCTTGGGGAAACCCACTCTGGTAAAAAAAAGAAAAAACATTAGGCCTTAGCCACTGCAGGTGCAGTTGCAGTCCTCAGAGGTATGGTCTCTGGGTATCTTGTGGCATGGTCCACCATACCAGGATAAATCTATTGCCAGAGGCAGAATGGGGATCCATAGGCCCTACAATGCTGATGTTCACTCTTTCAAAGGGTGTGCCAATGACAGGTGAGGGATTAAGGGGCAAATAAAAGTGGGGGACAAGCCTGGAAAAGGTCTTGTCCTGCCCCAGATGTCCTGCCAGGGGTATTCATGAGCCAGCTCCAGTAGGAAGGCCCTTGAGCCTTGGGGAATGATCAGTGCCCTTGTTGCCCCATGCACAGGTCCCTTAGGCTCACTATACAGGAGGTTTCCCTCCCAATAAATGCAGTGATTCCCAGAGGCATCATCTGCTGCCTGGGCTTTGGCCTGTTGCCTTATGCCCTCCAGGGTTGGGTACTCTCTCTGTGCCTTGCAGAACTCCTCCCTGGTGGCTCCCCCCCTCTACTTGCTATCCAGTAAGTTGAGGAAGGTCACCAAGGAAGGCAATGTCCTCTTCAGTGGGCTCCTCGGCGGCCTCCTCTGGCGCCCCATCCACCTTAGCTGGGACACATTCAGGGGCTGGTTTCCCATGCCCCTTAACCTTCCTTATTTGGCAGCTGTCTGGGCCATTCTTCCAGACTCCAGACCTCCTTGTCTCCCTTCCTGGGCAGCCATGGACCTGGTGGTAGCACATATCCACTCAGGCAACCATAACATTTCCAGGTGTGACTTGAGCTCCACTTCCTTCCAGGTAGTGCGCTCAAGATCATTCCCTAACAAACAGTCCCCAGGCATAGCAGGGCTCACAACAACTTTCTGAAGACCTGAGACCCCCCCCCCCCACTTAAATTGAATAAGGACCACTGGATAGTGACCCTCACTGTTGTCAGCCACCACAACCTGGTGGAATTCATTGGATATAACTTGCTCTGGGGCCATCAGCTGCCTCCTTACTATAGTCATACTGGCTCCTGTGTCCCTCAGAGCCTCAACACCTTGCATATTGATTGTAACCCACTGCCTATACTTTGCAGTACTGGAGGACACATGGGTTTTAGGAACGGTCTCAATATCACCCAGGGACACTTGGGTAACCTCACTGAGCCCCCCCCCCCCCACTTACTTGGACAAACTCCTCCCCAAGGCGCTATACTTGCCACCTCTGGTGTCCTACCTCCAGTGGGAGGCTGTGCTCTTTTGGGCACTTGGGATCCACCTTGTAATGCCCATACTTGAAGCACTCTTTGAATTTAGGATTCTTTGGCTGGCTTTTGTCAGGGAAGCTCTTTTTCTGTTGGCCAGATTGGGAATGAGACCCTTTCCCCTGTGAACTACTCTGGGGGCCTTGAGAGAACTTCTTTTTCTACCCCCTCCTTCTTCTGGTGGAAACCCTGCCCACCCTTTTGGGAGTTCCCCCAGATGCCTTCTTGGAGACTCTGGTGCTGACCCAGATGTCTGTCTCCTCAGCAAGATTCCTGGTGTCAGTCAGCTTGCTAAGAACCAGGTGTTGGCACAGCTTTAGAAAACAAATATCTAGCATGTTCTCCTTCAAAATCAAGTTGTACAGCCCAGAATAGTTATCAACCTAGCTGCCCCTCATCCAGCTCTTCAGTGCCTTGCTAGCATAATCAAGGAAGTTCACCCATGGAAGTTCACCCATGTTTGTTGAGAGTTTGTGGCTGCCCCTGAACCTCTGTCTAAACCTCTCAGTGGTCAGCCCAAATTATTAACAAGTATAGCCTTCATGGTGGTGTACTGTGTTTGATCTTCTAACTCTATTGTCAGGAGTGTGGCCTTCCCCACTGGGGGCATGTACCTCCACAAGCTACCCGCCCCTCCACCTGAGGACTCCTCAGGACCCTTGTGCACCCTTAGAGCCACCTCATAGGCAGAGACCCATTTGTCAATGGCATCCCCCACAACAAAACTGGGTACCAAATCCTTTGGGAGGCAAACTCTACCTTCTCCAGCAGACACTACAGGTACGCTGCCACCACTATTGCTGGACCCTACTTGCATGGCTTTGATGTCCAGCTGTCTAAGGCTTAGCTCATGGGCCATTCTCTTTTCCTCCATGGCCAGCCTCCTCTCCTCTAGACCTTACTCCTTCTCCAATTTTGTAAGTTATGGGGCATATTTACAAGGGGGTTGCAACACCGGAACATCACTTTTACCGATGTTCTGGTGGTGCAATACCCTGCACCATATTTAGAAAGTGGCGGTAAGCCACTTTTTGTGGCTTAACACCGCTTTGTTAATATGGTACCCTTTCAAGCAGGTATCTGCGTGAAAGGGGCATGCAATGGGTGTTGTGGTGGAACGCCCACAGCAACACCCATTGCATGCCCCTGATTGATGATCTGCTACTTCTATGTGTGCTGTTAATTGCAGCACACATAGAAGTAACAAATCGCCATTATTGATTGTTTATGTGCGGGAAGGCACATAATCATTCTGTGCAATGCAGGCACCCTTGCACTATGGGGCAAGGGTGTATGTGTTGGGGCTAGTCAGCTATTTTTAGTGCTAGCACTACGGAAAACACAGGGGTGAACTGTATTGTTGTAATCCCTGTGTTTTGGAAATGGCAGGGTGCTGCATTTTGAAATTTGCAGCGCTCCGCCATTTCCTTGTAAATATGCCCTTATAGCTTCAGTTTTCTATCCTCACTCCTTTCCTCTAGCTCCTCTAGGGATAGGTTCCAGATAGCACACTGATCCCTGCATGTGGATGGACATGCAGTCCAGGGAGGATGTTACCCCCTCCCCAACAGGTCGCATATCAAGACCCTCAGTCAGGTCTTGCTTTATTCTTGCTCAGATCCTGATACTTCTTCCTCATTATCTGTGTGGTTGTGATGGGCTTCTGCCCATGCTCTCAAAGCTGTTTGGAGCTCTGCTTTCTTATCACTCCCTTTGGTAAACAACCTCTTCTCCTGGTAGAATCCCTTGAGCTGGGCCACAGTGCAGCTCTTTAGGTTGGCCAGCTCAAATTCCATCTTGTCAGGTGAGGTCACAGACACAACAGTAAAAATGGGACAACTTTGGAAAAATCAAAAGTGTAAAACAGTGAGAAATGACTCGAATTGGTCTATATATGGAATAGCAGTGTACATCAAGTCACTGTATGGCACTGCACAAACACACGTCCTATCCTCACAGCTGATCCCCAATGTTAGAAATTGGGTTTCTGGTTTCCAGAGGTATGCACCCTGTCCAAGCAGGAACCACAATCCTATTCAGGGTAAGTCAAATACACACCATAAAATAACCTGTGCTCACCCACTGGTAGCTTGGCACAGAGCAGGCAGGCTTAACTTAAGGGGCAATATGTAAAGTATTTGTGCAATACTTCAAACAGTAACACAGTGAAAACACCACAAAAGACTCCATACCAGTTTAGAGAAATAGCTTATATTTTTATGAACAAATCAAGACCAAAAAAACAACAAAAATCCAATACATATAACAGGAGTTATGATTTTTAAAGAATAGATGAAAATACAGTGCTACCAGGCTTAAAGTGCCAACCGGGGACATCTGGTCACGCCTGACATGGTTAAATCAAAAAGTTCAGGCTGACCCCAATGGAGCGCGCGTCGGATACAGAGACCAGCCTTGGCCCGCTGAAAAGTACCTGAGATGCGTCGAAGACGGAGTCGAGCTGCAAGAAGCAAAGAGGCAATGAGTCGGCACTGAACTGCTAGATTGAAGACAATGCGTCGTCGTTGAGCCGCGCAAATCAGAGATGCATCGTCATTGAGCCACAGGATGTAGGCGATGCTTTGGGAACTGGTGGCGATGCACCACACAGTTGGCATTGCTTGATCCGCAGTCCATGCAGCAGCAGCAATGCATCGGCATTGAGGTAGATGCGCTGGTTCCGGTTGTCGATGCGTGGATTTTTAGCAGTTGCAGCACTTTATACTCACTTCCAATGGCCCAGGACTGGATTGGCGCCACTTGGCAAGGCAAGACTTGCAGCCAGCAAGGTCCAGGTGCTGTTACAGGTGGAGGAGGAGATTTGATGTACCTGAGACTTAGAACAGGGGGCAAGCCATCATGCCCTTGGAGTCACTCTGGGTTCAAGTGAGATAGGTCCACTCCTTCCTCAGCAGGGAATAGGATAGCAGTCTGCAGGGCAGTACAGCAGAAAATCAGTTCTTCCAGAGCAGCAGTCCAGCAGAGTGGCAGTCATTGTAGCAGCACAGCAGTCCTTCCTCCTGGCAGAGTTCTTCACAGGTCTGGTAGTGTCTGATTTGGTGAGGTCAGAGACCCAGTACCTATGCCCAGTTGTGCCTTTGAAGTGGAGGTGACTTCAAAGAGGGGCTTTTAAGTGCACAGAGGTCCTCCCTCCCAGCTTTGGCTCCTGACTCACTACAAGGGAGTATGCAGCCCTTTGTGTGAAGACATGACATAGCCTATTCAGGTGTAAGAGTCAGCTCCTCCCTCCCATCCTGCCCAGGATGATCTTCAGGATGCGGATGGCCACTCAGTCACACCTAAGCTCCCTTACTGTGTGGTTGTCTGGAGGGAATGCACAAAGTCTAGCTGTCACCAACCCCAGACGTGTGTTGAAGGCAGGCTACAGGCACACAGGGCTAAGAGCAGAAAAATGCCATTTTCTAAAAGTGACAATTTTAAAAGGGTAGTGATAAATTTATCTTTACCAGTAAAGAGTATTTATCATTAGCATTCCAATGACATTAAACATGACAGAGCTACTTTATCTCACTGAGGAATTACAGATTATAAGTGTAATAAGAAATTCCCAGTGTTAACGTATGAGAGGGTAGGCCTCAAGGTAGTGAAAAACTAATTTGGGTGATTTTCAGTACCAGGACATGCAAAACTTAAAAGTACATGCCCTACCTTTTGATTACACAGCACCCTGCACTGTGGGCTACCTTAGGCCTACCTAGGGTGACTTATATGTAATAAAAGGGAAGTTTAAGGCGTGGAGGGGGTTTTAAATGCCAAGTCAACATAGCAGTATAAACAGCACACACAGGCTCTACAGTGACATGCCTGAGACATGTTTACAGTACTACTTGTGTGGGTGATGCAATCAGTGCTTAAGGCCCACTAGTAGCATTTAATTTAGAGGCCCTGGGCACATGTAGTGCACTCTACTGGGAACTTACAGGAAAGTTAAATATGCCAGTTGTGGAGAAGTCAATCAAACCATGTTTTAGTGGCGAAGCACATGCACTTTAGTACTGGGTGGCAGTGGTAAAGTGCTCAGAATCCTAAGGCCAACAAAAGAATTCAGAAAAATTGGAGGCAAGTAGGCAAAAAAAGTTGGGGGAAGACCACCCAAAGGCTGTCAGGTCTAACAACACTAAGGTAATTCGTTATGTAGAATGTAGACTTTCTACCTAGTCCGGATTTTATTAAAAAAGATATACTAAAGGTCACCTCTACGCACTTGAGGCCACCTGGTCAAGATATAAAATACATCGACCAGTCCAGTTGTATTTAATCAAACATCTCTGCTCCCAGAGACTTTTCGAGCCTAAGTCAATTGTTTTTTATGCTCGCTTATATTAACATATTGAGCATAACCACAAGGGAAAGTGACTATCTGCTCTCGGGGAATCCCATAAGTGCGAAGTGGAGGCAGTTGGGTGGTGAAGGGTGGTGGGGGCGGGCAGGTATCCTCTGCGTTTTCCCAGTGGTCTTGAGTGTACTGATTGGTCATAGGCTGAGGTTCTGATTCTACCTAAAGGCAAATGGAAGGAGGGGATGCCGGGATGGTGTAGTTGAAATTGATGCAATTTAATATTTTCGAATTTGTGCTGGTTGCTTTTTTGGGGTGTTTAGCCGTAGGTATGTATGCAGTTACACATTTGATCCTTTTCTGGGTTTATTTCTCATCTGTTTCTAGTAGTGTTTCCAGCTTGTTGTTACTGGCTATTTTCCTAGCTTTTTGTAGTGCTTTCTTAGCTCGGAGTTATAGGCGTGGAAGGCTTGCATACGTGGCCAGTTAGATCAGTTGGGCCGAATTTTCAGACATTGTTTGAAAGGAAGGTTATTTCTTTAAAGTGACGGGAACTTAAAAACGGAATTCATGAAATTACTCAATGTATAATAAATACTTCGACGAACAAAAATGTTTATTAGAAACTCTTTGCAAAGCTGGCACCAAAAATTACAATATTAGGAGGGAGAGAGAGATGTTTATATACTCAGGACTGCGAGCAATCTGCATTTCATTATAAATGGACTATTTTTTATCTAGATCTATAAATAACACAGACTATAACTGTTGTTAGCATTATTCGCGACTCACTAAAGCGCAGACACCTATTTAAGAAGACTTAATCCTACCACGTTTCTTCTTTAAAACTGTGAGTAATGGTCTTGACAAACTGTGAAACCTGCAGTACATGCATTTTCTACATTGGCCACAAGATGGCAATGTGGCTCTGCAATTGTCCAACTTTTAGTCCTTTACATCGTGCTTTTACGTGAGGAGCTCGCGAAGTAGGGTCAATTTGAACTCCTAATTCAGACAATTTTTAGCTTAAATGCGGTTTTCTCATTGCAATGGAAAACCCCTTTCCCTGCAAATGATTCTGGGACTGATTCTTAGAATAGGCTGGATACAGCGTAATTTTTGCATTGCACTGCTACCTGCCTCCTCATTTGCAGGTGCAAGGAATGCTCAACGTCATCACACAGAGTTGCAAACCCCCCTTCCTCATGAATATTAATGAGGCAGAAATTTGCTTTAGACTCCTAGTGAAAAGTTGCAAATGTTGGTATAAAGGCAAGCACGGAACAACATCAGACCCCTATGTCAGCATTGAAAATCGCAATGTTGTGGCCGGCGCCGTGGCCTCTTTGGGGGCGGGGCGGGGGCTAGGAGTCACAATGCCACAGCAAGTGGCACACTGTGATTCACACATCTAGTATGCCGCTGCACCTAATGATGTCCCCACCCTGCACAGACAGTGTAAGCTCATGGACATCAATTCATCAAAATGCCAGGGGTAGCGGAAGTGACATCGCACGCCATTTGACCTTTACTTTGCCTCACACACACACACACTAACACTACTATAGTTACGTGACCCCCAGCAATAGTTACACTGGAGGAGTCTTTATTTAATATAAGCAGATTAAGGACTAAGGACTTTTGGCGCACGAATCTCTGAACAAGGGGGAGAATATATTTTTCTTCATAGTTGCGCTATCTATAGACTATCTCCACTAGTGGATTGTGTGAGAATTGTATAACACAGCCACTTTTGATTAACTAATAGGAAGACGGAGAGTAGGGAAATAATAATTGTATGGTATGTGTTTTATGTATGTTCAAAGTTTAAGTGTATGTATATGTAACCTTGCTGTCCTTTATGTATATAAATGTTATGTTTGACACTAAGTAGAATTTATACATTATCTTATGTGCAAGGAGTTAATCGTAACCCTGATTGTAATATTCTAAATAAATGGGCTGTAATTATGTTAAAGCACCAATAATTAATTAAGGTAATCTATGTGGAAAATTATTTATAAGAATCTGTTCCCTCATCACTATTTTTTCTGTTCAAGTACACGTACTAACGTACACACTCTCGCGCACGTAAACACTTTCACCCGCATGCATGCATACAAAATACGCTTAACAGCATTTTTTACTTACTTTAGCTTCCAGATAGGGTCATATTCAAGCTAATGTACTCAATTTTGTATTACACTATTAGTGAATAATATTATTCACTAATATAATAAAAAAATTGACAGAAACCAGGCAAGTGGAGCTCCAACCAGTGTCAATTAAGAAGAACTGCCCCTGTGTTCCAGGCACTGATTTTGCCACCTCTGAGGCCATGGGTCGCAAAAGCAGTGCCAGGGTTAGCAAGGGTCAAGCCAGGGTAGCAAGGGGCAAGCCACGGGTTGCAGCTGCGACCCCTAAATGACGTCCATGTGTAAGCTGTCAAATTTGGACTGCTTGCACTTTGTGGATGTAGATCACCACCTTTGCTAGGTGTTACCCATTCCAGGACTTGCGATTTTAAAACTATAAAAGAACATTTGTGCATGACTTTGGGAATCACAAGAAATGAGGGACACCCCTTTCCCATCTGCTTTGCAAGGGCTTGAAATGTACACTTCGCAATGTCAGGTGCAGTCTATTGAGAATCAGGCACCTGGTCTGGTTGCACTTTTTAGCCTGCTCTTCACCACTTGGGCCTTGACAGCAGGAGGCAAGAGACGGCCATCCTGTATCTGTTCTCTTCATTTCACCACTGCTTCCAGTTGTAGATAAACGTTATTACGTTATTATCTGACAAAGGCTGTGTGATTGTGTGCAAACTGTGATCCATTAAACACGCTTCTCCTTAGATTTAGTAGGGCTTTGGGGGGGGGGGAGGGCGACCGGCAAGGAGGCTCGCACCCCCGGGGTTTTTGGGCCGTGTGGTGCAGTCCGGGCCCAATTGGGCTCGTTTTGGGCTACCTTTGGGCTCCGGGCGGGGGGTATTTATGCGGCCATTACGGGAGCCGTGTCATCATTTTGGAAGGTGACATGGCGACCGTTTGTTAGCGCTGGGAAAGGTTTTTGTTGTTGTAGGTCAGGTAGTTTAGGTAGGCAGATGGGAAAACATGGCTTGAAGCGACGTGCGAGTGCAGGAAGCCATGAGACTCCTGGCGGAGGCCAGCCACATGGACCTCGTCCGAGGCCATGAAGAAAACTCGGCACGGCCGGTGCATCGCGCGGCGTGGCCACCGCAATCCTGGCGTGCTCTCCGCCGCGAGGCGGTTCGAAGAGGAAGGCTGTTGAGGTACGTGGCGGGGGCCACAGAGCTAAGGCGGCCCCCGCGAAGCGGGGAAGAAGGGGGAGGAGCGCCACAAGGCGCCCACCGCTGGCATTCTTGGAGGGAAAGGGGGGTGTGGTGCGCAAAAATGAGCGCAATGAGGGCCCCGCGGCGGTTGTCGCCGCGGGTGCCACAAGTGAGCTGGAATCTTGCTGGGCTTCTGGTGGGCATGGGCCAGTGGGGGGTGCTCCTGAGTTGGGGGGCCAGAGGAGGTTGGGCGGGAGGGCCCAGGGGGAAAAACAGGCAGACCCAGGGCTTGGGGCGGGGGAGAGGGAGGGGGGTCTGGGGAGGAAAAGGGTTAAGGGCAGGCAGGAGGACACAAGGGGGAGGGAGGCTGGGGAGCCCCAGGCGGTCAGTGAGGAGGAGGAAGGGGAGGAGGGGGGGTCCAGGGACGGGGCGGTTGTGGCACTGGACGTTAGAGGGTGGTTAGACAGGGCCCCCTGGGGGGTGAGGGACAAGTGGTCAGTGGAGGGGGGGCGGGTGCAAGGGGCACCGGGGGGGTGGAGGGGTGCATGGGGGGAAGGGAGGGAAGGACACCACTGGGTCCAGCCTGGCGGGGAGAAGGCTAGCTTCGCTGCTAGAATGGAGCGAGGGGGAGGAGGAGGGGCCCAGGAGGAGGGGGGAGAGATCCCCGCCGGCCCGGGTTTACAGGCATAAAGGGGATAGGAGGGGGGTGGGCCCGGCAACAAGGGGGGACACTCGGCGGGGACGGGCAGGGGAGGGGTCGGATTGGGGGGGGTTGGGGAACGCATGGTGGTTCCCTCAGCCACCCTTTGGTGTCTCAGGTATGGGGGGTATTGGCAGTGGTGTCCGGACCAGGGGCAGGTAGGGACAGATAGGGACACTAACCACGGCATGCCGGACCTTCCATTTTCTTTGCAGGATCAGCGAGTGCGGGGCGCGCATTCTGCGGGTGAGTCCCATGCGGCTCCTCGATACCGGGAGGAAGTGAAAGCAGGGTCCAGGGCGGCCAGCTGGAGCACGGCGAGGGGCCATGGTGGCAAAGATGATCGGAGGTCTGAAAGGGTCACGTCTGGGCGACAGCCCAGTAGGGCGGAGGTGCCCACTAGGGCGGCGGTGACAGTGTGCGGGCAAAAAAGGAATGCTGCGGCGGGAAGCACTTTAGGAAAATTGATACCAGAGGCAAGACGCAGGGTGATACAAAGAGAAATGGTCACGTCTGGGCAACAGCCCGGATGGGCAGAGGTGCCCTCCAGGGCGGCGGTTACAGAGTGCGGACAAAAAAGGAAAGCTGAGGCTGAACGCACGATAGACGAATTGTTGCATGAGGCAAGGCACATGTGGGTAACAAGAGTAAAAGAAGAGGGGGAGTGGGAGGACATCCCATTAGATTATGAGGAGGATAGTTTGGAGGAGGGGGAAATAGTGGACGCAGAAAGGGGGGGACAAGTAACTTTGTGCCTAGCGTGTTACAGGATGCGGGACAAGATGCGGAGTGCACGGCTACGCCTCAGACAACTCAACCCTCTGCGACACTGATTAGGCGGTTGGATCCGGTGAGGACACCGACCTTGACATCAGGTAAGCAAGGGGGGCGGGGTAGTGCCGCTAGCCCAAAACAGAAGATTTCCACGGGGACGGATGCCAGAGGTGACGAGGGGGACAGCGAGATAAAATTATGCAAGGGAAGATACGTTAGGGACACAGGGGTGGGTACAGGAGGGCAGAAGACAGAAAAGGAGGTAGAGAAGGGCAGGACAGGGGGGGACGAACGACAAGGCACAGAAGGACTCGGAAGCGATTAAGGGTTCAGGGGAGGACAAAGGCGATGGGGGGACTGGTCAGTTGACAGAGGGCAAAGAAAGTAAGGAGGTCAGATTGCCAAATATGCCGTACATGGGGGTGACAAAACCATTGGGAGCGCACCTCATGTTAGCCATAAAAGAAAAAATCTGGAAGGGTGAGTATGTAGACATGTTGAAGCTCCTACATAGGGAATTGCGATCCAAGGAGGGATCGAAAGAGGAGGAGCTAGAGTTATCCCACCTGCCCAGGGTGCCCATGACAATAGAGAACTGGACGGCAGCCTTTTTAATTTTTGCAAGTGTGTACTGCGAAAAATATCCGGACAGGTCCGAAGGCCTTGTTTAAATACATGGATGTAGTTAGGAGGGCACAACTGACATACGGGGGTTACGCGTGGTCACACTACGATGAGGAGTTCCGCGCCAGGCTAGCATGGGACCCCGAGACAAACTGGGGGGAGATCGACACGGATCTGTACCAACAGACGATGGGGGGCAGTAAAATTCGGACGGACAACATACATGGCCAGTGGGTTACCTTTAGTCTATCGCCCCTTTCAAAGTCGTCCCACCCGGGGGGGGGTGGGATACACTACGAAGCCTGTAGGGGGAGGTCCAGGGGCCTGTTGGGACTATAACAAAGGCACCTGTGCCCGGGAGTATTGCAGATTTCGGCACGAATGCTCGAAATGCTCGGGAAGGCATCCATTGGTCCAGTGTTTCGGGCCAGGGTACACAGGGCAAGGCCAGGCAGGCGGGCAGGGCTTGCAACATCAGAATGCCAATAGCGGACAGCAGGGAGGCAGGGGAGGTCGAGGGGCACAGGGTTACATGGGCAAAGGCTCATACACCCATTAAGCTAGATTGCTTAGAGGCCTGGCTAACACATTACCCACGAGAACAGGCAGCGCAAATTCTGAATGCGGGTTTCAGGGACGGTTTTAGATTGGGGTACGAGGGACCGAGGTTGGCAAGATGGGCAGAGAACATGAAGTCAGTGGCGGCTCATAAATCAGTAGTTTGGGAGAAATTGCAAAAGGAGGTACAGGAAGGGCGCATGGAGGGGCCATTAGCAGTTAGCCCGCTAAAGGACTTGATTATTTCCCCGGTGGGGGTGGTGCCAAAAAAGGAGAGAGGCCAGTATCGTCTAATTCAGCACTTGTCTTGGCCGCAAGGGGGGTCAGTAAACGATTTCATTCCTGATGACTTGACGTCAGTGTCGTACTCCTCAGTGGACGTAGCCAGGGCCCTGGTGGCAAGGGTAGGAAAAGGGGCTGAGATGGCAAAATGTGACATTAAGGCCGCCTTCCGGCTGTTGCCAGTACACCCAGAGGATTTCCAGTTGCTGGGCATTCAAGTGGACGGGAACATCTTTGTGGATAAGGCTTTACCCATGGGGTGTTCAATATCATGTGCGCTGTTCGAGAAGTTCAGTTCATTCCTGCAGTGGGTTTTCTCTTGGAAAACTGGAAAAGAGACGGTGATACACTACCTTGATGACTTTTTCTTGGTGGGCCGGCCTGGTTCGACGGACTGCCAGCAGCAGCTGGACAGTTTCCAGAAGCTCATGGGGACACTGGGTGTCCCTTTAGCGCCGGAGAAGACACAAGGTCCAAGCACTGTGTTGTAATTTCTGGGGATTGAACTAGACTCCGTGGCTATGGAGGTCAGGTTGCCAGAAGATAAAAAATTGCACATGAGGTTGTTGATTGATGCACATGCTGGCCAAAAAGAAAGTGACAGTGAGGATGGTACAAGTGTTACTTGGGCATTTGAATTTTGCATGCAGGGTAGTGAGGGCGGGACGGACATTTTGCAGGAGACTGAGCAGGTCACTGGCAGGCCTCACGCTGCCACACCACCACATGCGTCTGTCGGCAGGGACAAAGGAAGACTTAAGAATGTGGTGCAGGTTCCTGGAGGAATTCAATGGGATACCCATGTCTGCTCCAGAGGAGTGGGAATGGGATGCTCAGATATTCTCGGACGCCGCCGGAGCATGTGGGTTCGGTCTGTACTGGCAGGGCAAATGGTGTGCGAAAGAGTGGCCTCATCATTGGAAGAGTGGGGGCAGGAGCATTGCTTTCCTAGAATTGTTTCCCCTAGTCATAGCGATCACACTGTGGGGGCAGAGGCTAGCGCACAAAAGGGTCACTTTCAAGGTAGACAACATGGCAGTGGTACAGGTGGTCAACAGGCAGTCTGCAAGGGATGAGCAGGTCTTAAAGTTATTGAGAGTATTCATGTTAAGTTGCTTGAAGTACGACATTCAGTTCAGGGCAAAGCACGTACCGGGTGTAGACAATGACATTGCGGATGCTTTGTCTCGTTTGCAGTGGGAGAGGTTCCATGGGCTGGCCACGGAGGCGGGAACTCACAAGACGCCGGTGCCCGAAGGGATGTGGTCTGTAGGAGAAAAAGGATGCTGCAACTGGTGGTAGGGTCATTAGTGCTTTCCACGAGGAGGGCGTACGGACTCGCGTGGCAGGAATTTCTGCAGGGAGGTACGAGGAGGAGGCCTGGGACGTGGGCCAGGGAAGAGGACGTCATTCAGTTCATTTTGGACTTGATTGAGAAGGGTTTGTCGAAGGTTACCATAGCGGCGAAGCTGGCAGGGATAGTGTTCATGGGCAAGTTAGTGTGGGGATATACCCCAACTGCAGGTGAGCTGGGTAAGCAGTTGCTAGAGGGTTGGGCCAGGGAGACGGGTAAGGGATAGCGGGTCAGGTTACCGGTGAATAAGGTGATGTTGGGCAGAATGATAGAGGTGTTGCCAAATATATGCAGCAGCAGGCAGGAGGCGGTCTTGTTTGCGGCGTTAATGTCTTGGTTATATTGCGGAGCATTTCGAGTTTCGGAGTTGTTGGGAATGAAAGGGGCTTCAGGGCTACAATGGAAGGAAGTACCGGGATGCGAAAAGGGGAGCGACGCAGTTTCCATCTTCCTCAGTCACTCGAAGACGGATCAAAGGGGGGTGGGGAAGTCAGTGGTGCTTTGGGCTAGTGAGGATCCCATGATATGCCCGGTGCAATGGGGGTGTGTTTTGCGGGAAGGAACAAGGAGGGAGGTGGGGGATGTTTTTCACAGAACCGCGGGGCGGGAAGTGACGGCGGCGCAGCTGATATGGGTCACGAGGCGTGCGTTAAAACCCCTGGGGGAGGTGCCGGAGGCGTTTGGAACTCATTCATTCAGGATAGGGGTGACTTCTGATGCGGCGAAGATGGGTTGGGGCTCAGAGAGACTGAAGCAACTGGGACGTTGGTCATCAGATTGTTATAAACGCTATATCAAAGCGGAGGGTGAGGGGGTTGGGAAGAAAGTGGATATGTGATTTGTTTTCTCACGCATGTGTCTTTTCAGGTGCAGTAGCAGGGCCAGAGTCAGAGGCGCTCTCAATCTGGATAGTCGGGCATTCTTTTGTGAAATGGGTGGAAAGACACGAACAACAGAAAGGAAAAGGCGTAAATCTAGGATTGGACCCGGCATTGTTTAAAGTCAGTTGGCACGGCAAAGGGGGCATACATTGGCACGAGCTTTTTCCCCTTTTAAATAAGATACTTCATTGCCATGTTTGTCCGGACGTGCTTATAATTCACTTGGGGGAGAATGATTTAGTGGTGTGTAAAGGTTTGTCTCTTCTAAAACAGATGAAATGGGACTTGCAAGAGATTAGGAACCAGTGGTCAGGGTGCTTCGTGGTGTGGAGTGAATTTATTCCCAGAAGGCATTGGAGGGGGGCCGAGAGGCCTGTTGCCATTGATAAGGCCGGTAGGTAGGTAAACAGAGAAATGAGGGTTTTTTGCAGAGAGGCAGGTCTTGGCAGGGTAGAGCACCTAGAGCTAAAGTATTCGACGGTGTATTTTTTCAGAGATGATGGGGTGCATTTGTCTCGATTCGGGATGGAGCTGTACTTGATTCAAATAAAGGAGGTCTTAGATGTAGCCCTGGCTATACGACGGTATCCTAGAAGTGGCCTGGGGATTGGGGGGTCAGAAAAGTCGTAGGGACTATTTCTGAGTGGCGTCGGTTAGCTATTTTTGGCAAGTTTTACTGTTTCATTTTATGGTTGGGGACAAGCAGGTAATGAGGTTAGGATAGGATATACTTTGTAGATAGATCTTTAGACAGGTAGAGAAGAGGTTACAGGGTTTAAAGGGTTAACAGTTATTGATCGAGTAGATAGATCTTTAGACAGGTTGAGAAGAGGTTACAAGGTTTTAAAGGGGCGAAAGTTATTGAACAAGTTGAGGTCTGTTAAATAAATTGCAATTGTGTTTGGGAAAACCTTAGGGGTGGGGGGAGGAGGATACGTAGATGAAGTTTGTATAGTTAGTTATAGTTTTGTGAGGCAAAGGCCAAGGTTATGTTTTGTAAGGTGCACCTGTCTTCAATAAAGCGGCCTTTTTCACACATCTAGAGAGTCAATTGTGGTCCGTTCTGCGCAATGCGGCCCAATGGGGCTTTGGGGGGGCGGCCGACCGGCAGGGAGGCTCGCACCCCTCGGGTTTTTGGGCCGTGTGGTGCGGTCCGGGCCCAATTGGGCTCGTTTTGGGCTACCTTTGGGCTCCGGGCGGGGGGTATTTATGGGGCCATTACGGGAGCCTTGTCACCATTTTGGAAGGTGACACGGTGACCGTTTGTTAGCGCAGGGAAAGGTTTTTGTCCCACCCACCCATTTTTAAAGGGGGAGGGGGGGTCCTGGTTTATATTACTATAATTTGCTGGTCTGGTTTTCATTGGGTACAGGTGCATCAAGGGCCAAAGGATATGTTCTTTGGTTGTCGCTTGAAGCAGGTGCGTGGCGTCGGTTAGCTATTTTTGGGAAGTTTTACTGTTTCATTTTATGGTTGGGGACAAGCAGGTAATGAGGTTAGGATAGGATATACTTAGTAGATAGATCTTTAGACAGGTAGAGAAGAGGTTACAGGTTTTAAAGGGTTAACAGTTATTGATCGAGTAGATAGATCTTTAGACAGGTTGAGAAGAGGTTACAAGGTTTTAAAGGGGCGAAAGTTATTAATCAAGTTGGGGTCTGATAAATAAATTGCAATTGTGTTTGGGAAAACCTTAGGGTGGGGGGAGGAGGATACGTAGATGAAGTTTGTATAGTTAGTTATAGTTTTGTGAGGCAAAGGCCAAGGTTATGTTTTGTAAGGTGCACCTGTCTTCAATAAAGCAGCCTTTTTCACACATCTAGAGAGTCAATTGTGGTCCGTTCTGCGCAATGCGGCCCAATAATGGGATGTCGGAAGCGCGACATATATATATATGATTCCAAATCCAAGCGCAAGTCCCTTATGTGAATATTGTATGCACTTAAATAATAGGTGTTCTAATCACACAATTCACCTTTAATCGTTTTATCAACTTTATAAAGGTGAAAGGCCAAGCCCTCCCAGAGACGATTTGAAGGAGCAGCCTGTGCATATGCAGGTCAGTGACTAACTTATCGGTTTACACACAAGATGCACAGACCACCTTCAGAGCACATGCACCTGTTTTCTTCTATCAATATTCCTGCACTTTAATTTGTGTGAAATGCATATGTTAGAAACTGGAAATTTAGAGTACCACCTTATAGTGGGGGTGTGGAAATTTAAGTGCTACAGGCAGTATATATATGTGTATCTTCAGAAGCATGCACACCTTGATTCAAGAGACCACAACATTCACATTGCTCACATTATTGGCTAAAAAGATCACAGGCTTTACAGTCACTTTTGAAGGGAAACAAATTAAATATTCTAATATTTCAGGGTCTGCCAAAGAACCTATGAGGAATTTTCCACAAAATAAAATCATTTAGGTGCCTCTTAAGAAATTATGTGCCAGCGACAAAAAAGTGCACATCAGGCAAATAGCTATGCACCAGGAGATGCCGTGCTCCTTTGATAGAGCGAGTACCACTGAATGAAAGGCAATACCAATCCTATGCTGAGAGAAACACCAGGGACATTTCTTATGCACACTATCACTAGCAGACCTGTGCACTTGTTTTCGGGGAAACCAGACCTGCGCACTTGTTTTCGGGAAACCACATTGTTTAGAACACATTATCTAACTCAGTAACACTGAACAATAGCTGCAGCTTGCACTGCCCACAAATATGGAACAGTGGACGCCTCTTCATGTTTCTGGATATGCAATTTGACCACGCTTTCCTTTTTTTTTTTTGCAGATTTGTATAGCCGAACTCGACCAAAGGTATCAGAGCGCTTTACAAGAGCACCAGTTGCATTACAGACGGACACATTCATTTTTTTAGAAGATGAAGTGATTTGCCCAGAATGACGGGATGTTTGAGCCTCACGCTAGACTCGAACCTGGTTCCCCAGCTTCAAAGTCCGCCGCTCTAGCCCTTAAGCCACACCCTCTCCTTGAATACCCATTTAGCGAAGCGCATGCGCGTGCACTAATGTTTTTTGTCAGAATAGATGTGGGTTCTTTCATCATTCGTTTATTTTCTGCATGTTTAGTTAAATCCTCCAAATGTGACTTTGAATGGATGCTTTAGAAAAACACAGCTGTTTCTGTGAATAAACACTCAGTGGTCGCAATGCACATTCCAGACGCAACAATATATTTAAAGGATCAAATGTACTCGGGAGTGTATCTAGCAATAGTGCAGCATGTGCAGTGTCATCGATGCCCAGGAATAGGGGCCTCCTGGACAAGGTCATGACTGTGTTTTACTACCAAACCATCGCTTGGGGGCTAATTTCCCTCGCTTGCATGAGGGACTATTGCACTCATGCTGCCCTACTGAATTTCACTCCCCATGCCTAGTTTGCAGTTGCCTATGGGGCGCAGGAAATGATGGCAGCTGCCCCACTCCAATGGTGCTGGAACAATTTTCAGATTGGGGGTGCTGATGCCACTAATGATACATCACCAAAGTCATAGGGATTGTGAAAAGTCCAATGTCTCACACAAAGAAATAGTGTAGCAAATAAGCCACGCCCATTCTGCAGGAGAGTGGCAAAGGTGTAGTATGCAGCTGGGCATGCACTTTGGAGCACACTGTTGCAAATGTATTACTAAAGCATGGTGTGCCAAAGTGATTGCCAAAAAAGAGTCCTACTTCATGTAAAATACAATCTCTTCTAGGATCAAACACAAATCAAGACACAATTTGCACCAGGACTCTTTTTTAACAGGGCATTAGTTGCTCTTTGTTAAGGATCCTAAATTGGCGTTTACGGTCTGGTTGCAGTTCTCAAACAGGAATCCTTTTGGAGGGAGCAGTGAAGAGTCTACCCTTTCAAACAGTACCTCCACCACATTTTTGCTACGCAGCCCCATTCACTCCTTATTCCTACTGCCATGGGGGCTCTCCTTTCCCCTAGAACAGTGGCCTTTAAACTTTTTAATGCCGCACCCCCCAGTGGAAAAAAACCAACGCCCCCCTAAAAAAAATTCACAATTATTCGATTAAACTGCCACTGTTTAAATATGTCTATACTTATTTAAACAATGCAGTAAAGTTCTGTTACCGTTTTAAAAATGCAATCAAATACATGATTGCCAAACATACTATTCTGGTCAGGCAGGCCTTGCTAACTGTAAAAGTATCCACAGTGTGGTTATTAGAAATGGGGGTGGGGGTTTTGAAGAATATTTGGAGTCCCTTCCCTTTTTACACCTTCTCCCAGCCAGGATATAAATGAGAAAAGATGCTAATGATGGCCCATTTCTGTCGCTCATTTTTTTCTGCTGAAAACAAAGCATTGTTATCAGCATAAAGCTTCTTTCGCCCAGAGCATGGCGCCCCCCGGATCACTTGAGCCCCCCTAGAGGGGCCCGCCCCCCAGTTTTAAGACCCCTACTCTAGACGATAGATTAACTAAGGGTGTGTCATAAAGCCTCTGATATGCCCCTCTGGAGTGGGGCAAAGTTCATGACATGTTGCATGCCTTTCAGGGAGTCAGACCCTGTGTGGGTGGAGGCCAGCTCCCGCATTCATTATCCCTGGGAGTCCTAATGAGCTTGCCCTCACCTGGGTAAACATGCCCACCGCGCCTCATAGATGAGCAGGTGGGCTGTGTGCAGTTCTGGGGAGTGTCAGGCCCGGTGTGTGGAGCGCTTTCCTAATTTATAATCCCTGCTAGAGTTGAAAGAGTTCACTTTCCCTGGGTGGCAGGTGGATAAAATCCACCAATCTGTCTTTCTCAGGGAAGGGTAAAGGTTTATTACCCCTTAGGGGCGGGGTGTTGAGCCCTGTGCTCCCTCTAATGAAAAGCCATTTGGCGTCTCGTGGAACAAGTCCTACTTGGGGCTCAGAGCCAGTGGCGTAACGAAAGTTTAAGGGGCCCCCTGCAATGTACACGGAGGGGCCCCCGCTCTGGATTTAATCCGGAGCACTCAGGCCTGTGTATTGTGCTGAGGGGGGCCCCCTGCTGCTCGGGGGCCCCCCGCACCGCAGGGGATGCCGGGGCCTGTGTTACGCCCCTGCTCAGAGTCCACCGAGGATCCCTGGGTAGGAATCCTTTCAGAAGAGGCACCATCAGAATGGGGGGATCTCTCCTGGGAGGCCTGGGGAGGGAACTCACGCCCTCCACCCCCTGGGACCTGTGACTGTACTGACTGTTTTTTTAAGTCAGTAGCAACAATGCTTCATTTCCCTAAAAGCACGGGGTGCATTCACATCACCAGTGTGCCACGGAACTCCTTTGGATAGGTAGTATATGTGATTTTGCTACAGACTAGGGTGGAGGTACGGAGGTGACCAGGAAACCACTGCAGCAAGCAAAAGCGGTCTTCCTATGTCATGATGCTAGGGTGTGTAGGTCACATATTCAGCACTACGAGAAGTAGTTCTATGAACATGAACTCCACATGCCTTAATTGAAAGGTTTCACAGAAAATTAAAGTATGTAGCTTTCTATCATGTTATTCCGAACTCAGTGGAGAACAGCATCACATACGTTATTTAGATCAAGCTATTGAAGTGGGAAAATGTTCCAACACAATCATAGATTATACAAGTGCAACTAACTAGTACATGCAATGTGCAGTGCCCCAAGAAAACTTTAAAAAGAACATTCCAACTTCTGAGTACCTGAGTGCCAAAAGAAATTGCAGTTCATGTGAAACACTGAACACAGATTGTACACATGTGGTAATATGTTTTAAGGATTGAGGGTACTCTAAAAATTTACTATTCTATATGTTAGGCAAAGTGTATTGTATTGACCAAGATTTTTACTAAAACAATGAATTATGTCTTAAAACAAAACACATTCCTATTTACCCAAGGAATTGCAACCAACATGCAGAAATCAGAACAAATTAACACTAGATCTGGAGTTCATACTGCAACCTAGCATTTCATCTAGTAGGCTGCCTAACTTCACCTGACACTGAGTTGTATTTATAAACTTTCATTTTCTGTTCATCAAAATGAATTGTTGGCCTCAATTCCCAATCATCTTTATGTCTGGCTTGAAAGCGTAGCTGTCTGCAAGCCCAATGTTACAAATTCTTTAAAATTATACTGCCAGTGGGCTTTGGCACCTCCCACAAAGTAATTGATGTTGTCTGTTTGGTGTGTTCCTATGGAGTCAAGGCATTGCGATGTATGAGGGACTATTTTACATCTCACAAGTACACTGAATTGTCACACATTACATTATTTATCTTATACGTGCATTGGAGGGAGAGGGCAATCATTTTTTTGTTTTCTACTTCTTCGGTAGTTTTGACCTACCACCCTTGTCAATGTTTGTTTCAAATGTGATAAGTATGGTGCGTGCACATTAACCTTCAATAAAACTAAGCAGCTTGAGCTTAAGGAAAAATGAAAAGGCACACAATAATTTCTTTCATTTATTGTAGGACAGCATTTGTCATTTATGCTTCACATTTCCCATGTGGCAGAACTTTAGGAAGCGGAGAATGGTCCTTAAATGTTAGTATTCCTGGCCACCTTATATTAAGAAACTATCCAGTTGCTATTTTTGTTAGGAAACATCAGGATAGTAAATCTTTTTGCAATAGAAAAACTTTACAAGGGGGCAGTCAGTACCTGCATCAAGGAAGACTTTAAGTACTTGGAGGTTTAATTTTAAAACAAAAGCACCAAAGGGGTTAAATCCCAAGGAGAATCTTTGTTAAATCTGTGTGCAAATAAACACAATGTTTCGGATATTTGTATAGTGATTTATTTTTTAATATAAACATATGATCCTTGACAGCTACTCTCCTATTTTTGACAATCTTTATTTGCAGTTTGATGCAGGAAGTTTCACATGATAGAGAATAATATCAATTGGTTTTCTTTTGACATTTGTTTTAGTCAATTAAATATTTTTGGACCAACTGAAGATGGGTCATTACGAGATATTCATACATTAATTTATGAATGGGTGCACCAATTCATTCGTAATACTTTATTACATAAGTACTTATTTGTGCCATGATCCACAAACCATAACATAATGTTTAAACAATTGCACAAATAATTGAACAGCTACTCTAATTGATAGTTTTGTGTCAGATTGTCTGCAGGAGACATGAAATGGTCTTAAACCTTAACAAAAAGAAGGCCCCGATTTACTAAAGGTTTACCTTGGCGCTATTGCAATGCAAACCAGTACAAATAGCAGTGACAACATGCACAAAAGCTATTTTGTGCCAAACGTTGAATGCAGCACAGTGGCAAAACGGCTGTGTGACAACCCCTTCTTAATTTATGCAAAGAGGGCTCCTCTGGTGCAAAGCCAGAACTACTAAAGTAGCATGAACAGGGTTTTCATCAAATCCTAAAGCCAATGGAAATCGAGCCTATAAAAGGGGGCAAGCAGTATACAACCGGAAATACCTATGTTGAACGTGCTTTTCATACTAAAGCAACTTACACGTCTGAACCCTGTGCCTCAATCCCCAAAAAATTAAAAGAGAGACGCGTTTCGGCTTGCTCGAAGCCTTTGTCAATCTAATTGGCGCCATTGCAACAGCAATCTATATAGCCCAAATAGCCCATCCCACCTAAGGCATAAACATAAAGAGCATACTATCAGAGGCACAAAGTCACAGTGAAAAAACCATGTAAAACATATGCCAAATTCCTGTGCATAGTGTCAACCGTGTAACACCTAGATTCATAGCATATTGCACAATAATCACTGTTTGAATTGCCTAACTGTTTCACAAAATAAATTAAACAAGCCCTCTGCCCTGGTAGTGAATTAATAGTAGATGCGTTGCGCCGCCAAAACCCTCCTTTCATGATGCCTAAAAACATGAACTGCAAAAATATGCATACATTTAAAAGAATCGTGTCGATAAATATCCCCTCCAAAGTCACTTGGTAAAACCTCTGATGTAAACCATGTGTGAACGCTGGAAACCGCTCCGTCAGCAATTAGCCTCTGACCTGCATATTGAGAGCGAAGTTCACTGTCAAACCAGTCTCTGAGATCTCCGAAAATAACAGGTTTAAATGAAAGGCATCTGGATAGGAAATGAGGCAGCGGCTTCCCCGGGAATGCAACTAAACACATATTGTGTGAACATTACTTGATAAGTCAGCTTCCCAGCGCGTGCTTGAACCTGAACAGAACTACCCATCCCATAATGCATCATGTCGACATGCTGAAATAGCGGAGAAACACGAGCTGGAAACCAATATTAAAGTCAAAGTAATAAAAACTTATGAATTTGACCAGGTTTTGAGGTTTAAAATAATGTCAATTTGTGATTGAATGGAAGGGAAAATAAAGTCTCAATGTCCAAATTGAAAAAACAGCACAAAAGATTTAGTGCAAACTGGGCACAGATTTGGGATTGAGGGAGACTGGTGAACAAAAGTTGAATTCGCCAAACATACCCCCACCGCTTCGGCATAGGCCATCCGCAGTGCCCAGTCACCAGGAGGCACCGGTCTTCTGGGCAAGGCATTTCTTGCTTGGGAGACACAGATCCCGTGCTGGCAGTCACGAAAACCGCCCCGCTACGGGCGCTGGGCTACCTCTGCAGTCATCCTCGTTCCTCTTTCCGGTTGCCATACTGTGGGCTCCCCGCTAGTACTCCCGTACTCCTCCAAAAGATTGTGGTCATCGAGGAGAGCCACAAACGACTGGTGTTCCGTGTGAGGCGTGATGACCAACCACGCCGAAATGGATGAACACAAACAACCAACTCCCACAGAGTGAACCATGGAAGGAGACACGGACTCCAGGCAGGTAAGATACGGCATCTGTTTTATTTAATCAGATCAGCCTCAATCCCCAAAAAATTAAAAGAGAGACGCGTTTCGGCTTGCTCGAAGCCTTTGTCAATCTAATTGGCGCCATTGCAACAGCAATCTATATAGCCCAAATAGCCCATCCCACCCAAGGCATAACCATAAAGAGCATACTATCAGAGGCACAAAGTCACAGTGAAAAAACCATGTAAAACATATGCCAAATTCCTGTGCATAGTGTCAACCGTGTGACACCTAGATTCATAGCATAGTGCACAATAATCACTGTTTGAATTTCCTAACTGTTTTACAAAATAAATTAAACAAGCCCTCTGCCCTGGTAGTGAATTAATAGTATATGCGTTGCGCCGCCAAAACCCTCATTTCATGATGCCTAAAAACATAAACTGCAAAAATATGCATACATTTAAAAGAATCGTGTCGATAAATATCCCCTCCAAAGTCACTTGGTAAAACCTCTGATGTAAACCATGTGTGAACGTTGGAAACCGCTCCGTCAGCAATTAGCCTCTGACCTGCATATTGAGAGCGAAGTTCACTGTCAAACCAGTCTCTGAGATCTCCGAAAATAACAGGTTTAAATGAAAGGCATCTGGATAGGAAATGAGGCAGCCGCTTCCCCGGGAATGCAACTAAACACATATTGTGTGAACATTACTTGATAAGTCAGCTTCCCAGCGTGTGCTTGAACCTCAACAGAACTACCCATCCCATAATGCATCATGTCGACATGCTGAAATAGCGGAGAAACACGAGCTGGAAACCAATATTAAAGTCAAAGTAATAAAAACTTATGAATTTGACCAGGTTTTGAGGTTTAAAATAATGTCAATTTGTGATTGAATGGAAGGGAAAATAAAGTCTCAATGTCCAAATTGAAAAAACAGCACGAAAGATTCAGTGCAAACTGGGCACAGATTTGGGATTGAGGGAGACTGGTGAACAAAAGTTGAATTCGCCAAACATATATATGTGTGTCTGTGTGTCTGTGTGCATACACATACATATGCACAAGAGCAGCTTTTTCTTATTCCTATTTGGCTTGCATAGAATTTTACAGTCCGAAGTTGTAAAACTGTGCCTCATGACAAAAAAAACAGGGTGTCCTTTATATATATTTTTTATATATTTTGAGGATAAGTGGCTACGTTCTTTCATGTTGTGGCCAGCCAATCAGGGTACTTGTTCCCACAGGAGTGAGATGGCCCAAGAGGAAAAAAGGCCCCCAAGGCAAATCAGAACGCTCTATATTTTGAAGCTGAAGTCCCCTGAGAGTCCCTGAAACCAAACTGTTCAGCTATGCAAATATTTTTCAACCTTAATTTCTTAAAAACTACTGAATGGAGTTACACCGAACCACCAAAAGCATGCTTTCTAGACCAAGATCTTGCTTCCTTTCAAATTTGGTGTAATTCCATTCAGCCATTTTGATTGTAGCACTGTTCTAATATCCCTATGGGAATTTGGCGTTTAGGGACCCCCACTTTTTTCTTGGCCCCTGCTTGTCGGATCACTCTGATACATTCCATGAAGAAACTAATAAAATAGCACTTAAAAAAATGTTTTGTGAAGATTCATCAAATGGTGCCAAAATTCTTAGCAAACCAAAAAAGGCAGTTCCTATGGAAATGTAGACCTAACTAAAATTAACTAGTGGCAATATATATATATATATATATATATATAACCAAAAACGCCCAGAATATATATATATATATATATATATATATTCGTTCCACAAATCCCGGTCAGGAATGTATCAGACTGTCACGGGCGGCCCGAGTCGGGTTACCGGTAATCCCAATTATTCTCTCCACAACTCCCTTTTTGTCACAGGAAACACTCGGACACCTCAACGTGCTGCATACAAGTCTTTAATGGCAGACTCAAAATGACGCGTTTCGACTTACGCCTTGCTCACGCTCGTAGAAGCCCAAAACACACATGATTATATCCACTTCCTTCAACTCAGTAGAAGATGGACTAACCCCATTACAGTGTATGTACAATATTAACAAGTGTGGCGGCCATTTTGTAATGTGCAAAATTCATTGTATACACCTCGGGGATATCTTGAATCACTCTTATACAATATATACAATCGATGTATTGTGTCAAGAATATAATATAAATCAATATATACAGTCTATACACTTGATGTATTAGGTGAGGATCACAGTCCATGATACTGAGAGGTCCAGTGCAAATCATGATGACTGTGGCCTGTTGCGGATAATAGATTTTCTGCACAGTTTTCTGAAGTATCAGAGTCTTGGAAATAATTAACTCAGGGTGATTTGCACTGGACCACCACCTTCCCGGGGCACATACTGATTAAAATGGACATCACTGATTAAAAATGCGGGGGTCTGCAGCAGACCCCCGGGCCCCGGGGACCACCACCTCCCCGGGGCTTTAAAGACTTGGGAGGGGGGCCACGTGGCCCCCCTCCAGGAGCCCTTGATGGTCCTGGGGACCGCCACCCCCCCAGGGCCGGCTCCTGCAATGTCCTGGGGTGCCCACCCCCGGGACACTGCCGTTTGCTATGGCAGGGCGGAGCCGTGCGGCTCCCGCCCTGTCATAGCAAACTCTGCTTTGCTTCATTGAAGCGAGAGCAGGAAAACCTGCTCTCGCTTCAATGAAGCAAAGCAGATTGCTTTTGAGCAAGGGGAGCTGCATGTTAGCAGCTCCCCTTGCTTAAAAGCAATGCCGGCTCCCGCAGGAGGTGGGGAGCCGGCAGGACCGTGGGGGCATTGGGGCTCCCCCCACGGTCCCCAACGCAAAGGGCCGGCCCCAGGGGATGGGGTCCCCGGGGCCAGGAGTGGCCCCGGAGGGGGGCCATACGGCCCCCCTCCGCATTCATTTTTAAAAAAATGGCCGGGTCCCAGGGGATGGGGTCCCCGGGGCCGAAATCGGCCTGCCTGGGGATGTCATCATTGATGTCACTGACCATATCATGAATGATGTAATATGTGATGTCATCAGCAGTGCATTGCGGGGGCGCAAGTTATAGTTAGCTCAACTACTATAACGACCGAATTTCTCAGGTTTTGTACGAGTGAAATGTCCAACTAACTATAACGTCCCTGAAACCTATGGTTTTTCAGTGAATTTCTATGGTTTTTTTAAATGCTAATTTCTAACTATAACGTCTCTGAAACCTATGTTTTTTTCAGTGAATATATATATATATAAATATATATATATACATATATATATATATATTTTCACTGAAAAAAACAAAGGGTTACAGGGTCGGTAAAGTTAGGAAATAGAATTTAAAAAACCTCAGAAATTCACTAAAAAAAACAAAGGTTACAGGGACGTTATAGTTAGGCTCAGAATTCACTCATACAATACCATAGAAATTCAGCAGTTATAGTTACCTGAGCTAACTATAGCTTACGCCCCCGCAATGCACTGCTTATGATCTCACATATTACATCACTCATGACATTGTCTGTGACATCACTGATAAAATCACTGATGACATCTCAAATGACATCACTGATGACATTATCTAGTGATTGTGAGGGCGTAAGTTACAGTTAGCTCAGGTAACTATAACTGCTGAACTCCTCTGGTTTCGTGCGAGTGAAATCTGAGCCTAACTATAGCGTCCCTTTCAGTGAATGTATATATTATCTACTGGCAGTTGCCAGTAGGTAGTTATAGTTAGGACCTAGTTTCCATAGGAAAATTCATTTTCTGACTTGCCTATAAAATTTGGTGATGTTTGACCAATCTTCATTAAAATTTCCCAAAAAAGTGTCAAGGTAGGTTCTTGTTGTCATGGAAAGTTTGAGGGTGATCCGTGCAGTGGGGACAGAGAATTTGGGGTGCAAAATAAGGTTGCATTTGTAATGTTAATTACCATAGGAACATTTAGCCACACCTACAGCCCGAACAGCTGAACAGACTTACACCACATTTGGCAGGGAGGTAGATGTTGGTTAAAGGAAGTGCATGTTGCTTATTTGGTGTAAATCTGTTCAGTAGTTGTTAAGAAAAGTAAGTTTAAAATTTAAGTGATATCTCTGGCCGCGGATATTTCGCTGAGGTTTTGTGATGAATCGCGAATGCACGCGCCAACGGGAATGTTCTGATTGGCTGGACGCAACCTGAACAGAAAGTTGCGGCCGCCATTTTATCTATCGGGAACGGTTACCGGGGCTGAAAATATGTGTGAAAGCCCACATAAGGGGTCAGGGTGGAGATACTTTGACCCCAAGGTTAAGAAATGGGGGTGTTAGTGACATATGTTATGTGTCCAAAATTGATTTTTTAATCGCAGGTGATATTTGCGATGACGCCGCGCCCCCAGCGCAGCCCCCGTGTACCATCACGGGGACATCACGACTATCAATGTCATCACGAATATTGGTGGAAATATAAAAAAAATCAGTGAATCATTAATACGCATTGTTATAGAGATATTGAGATTCTGATAAATGTTTTTATAGAGTTATTTAGATAGTGAGTTATCTACTGTGATGGTTAGAATTAATTATATAGTTATAATTTTTTTATGTGGTGGCGGCTATTGAATTCCTGCTTTTGTTTTCCATTTGCGCGACGTGTCCGAGGGATTGCGATTACCGACGTCATTGCGATCTCCGGAGTCACCGCGAAAATATATAATAGGTTTTAGAGATAGTTTTTATAGAAACTCTCTAGAAAAACATGAGTTTAGAGAATACTGTAAGAAACTCCTAGTGTGAAAAATACTGTAGTATGTATGGATAGATGTGTTTTAGACTTTATGGAAAAGGAGCGATTGTTGCGGTTAACGGCATCATCGCGATGCCCCAAATTACAGCAAAAACGGAAAATAGGTCTGAAAGATGGTTTTTAAAGAAACGTAGTACAAAAATATGAGTTTAAACATGCTTTAAAAGAAGTATGTATATGGTAATATGTGTAGTGCAATGTTCAGAATGGATTTTTTTTACATATTTTTTTGGGAAGTGTTGGTGGCCATTGAATGTCTGCTCTGGTTTCTGTTTTCGCGACATGTCCTCGGCGATCGCGACGTTGTCATGAGGATCCACAAAAAAGAAAGAAAAAAAAACCTTTAGAAAAAAACTTCACGATATTTCGGGTATTATGGTGGCTCTGACAAGAGCCGTTGTGTCGGTTGTGTGTATATGGCTGCTATGCTATACATAAGACTGGATGCAGAGTTTCAGGTTACTTAGAAACACCCTGTTGTCTTCATCTGTAAAGTGCACTCCATCATTTTTATAAATACATGCATGTCAAAATGCAGATTGTTGTTATAGATACAGTCCATGCGATGGTCTCTGATGAATGCAGAAATAGTTTTTTTAACATGTTTCCTGGATTTGTCAATCTGTGGACAGAACTGATTTGACCACTTCCATTTTTGTCTTTGGCATGTATTAGAGTACACCAAGACAGTGTGAGGGAAAAGCAACATCAGTTCTGCAAAGGTTTCTTTCATTAGGATTTCCAGCCCTACCCCAGTCAATGTACCTAGGTCATTGCCACCACAGTGCACAGTCAAGAGGAAGGTTACAGGGACATTATTGTTAGGAATTAGCATTTAAAAACCCTAGAAATTCACTGGAAAAACCAAAGGTTACAGGGACATTATAGTTAGGAAATATCATTTTTTTTAAACCTTAGAAATTCACTGAAAAAAACAGAGGCTACAGAGAAGTTATAGTTAGGCTATTTCACTCATACAAAACCAGAGAAATTCATCAGATATAGCTAGCTGAGCTAACTATAACTCGCACCTCTGCAATGCACTGCTTATGACCTCACACATTACATCACTGACAACATGGTCAGTGACATCACTGATGACATCACTGATAACATCTCAAATGACATCACTGATGGCATCTATGATGACATCATCCACAGAATCTCTGACACACCCACTCACACCCCCATGTAACCTTTCATACACCCACTGCCACACTACCATTCTGGAAACCATTGACACACCCATACCAGTACTTCCATACCCACTCACTGATTTATAGGTCTACACACACATCCACTCATACACCAACTCACTGACTAATAAAGCCACTAATATATATACTCATACAGCCACACAGCCAGTCACACACTTCCAATCACCCATAGAGCTACTCACATACCTAGTCATTCACCCATAGAGTCGAGCACACAGCCACTTACTCACCTATACAGTTATACACACACCAACTCACTTATTCATACAGATACTAAAAGATACTCACTCACCTATACAGTCACTGACACAAGCACACACTCACCTATACAGCCACTCTGACAATCACTCACTCACACATACAGTCACTTATATACTCCAACACACACCTATAGTGCCTTTCACATATGCAGTTACTCACCCATATACCCCTGACACATCCATTCACTCACTGATATGGCCATACGTACACTCACTCACCCATACAGCCATACACACACTCACTCACCCATACAGCCCCTCACAGACATACTCACGAACCCATACAGCCACTGACTCACCCACTCACTCATCCATGCAGGCAGTCAAAAACACCCTCACCTACCCACACAGACATTCATACACCCATACATGTACTCATGTACCTACTCACCAACCCATACAGCCACTTACACACCTACTGACAGACTGATACAGACATTCAGACAAATTAGTCACTCGCCCATACATTCACTGAGACACGTATAATCACTCACTTATACAGCCAATCACGCACCCACTAAATCATCCATACAGGCCAGTTATACACCCACTGACTCATCAATACACCTTGGTGTGTATATATATTTAACACTCATAAATGTTTTAGAAACACTCACAGTCACCGGATGATGTCACCAGTGATGTCATTTGAGATGTCATCATTGATGTCATCCGTGATGTCACTGACCATGTCATGAGTGATGTAATATGTGAGGTCATAAGCAGTGCATTGCGGGGGCGCAAGTTATAGTTAGCTCAGCTAATTATAACTGCCGAATTTCTCTGGTTTTGTTTGAGTGAAATGTGTCACGACTTGCTCCCTGCATTCCCGTGTCCACCACCAGGGGGCTGAACTGGGGGACTTTCCAGTCCTCTAATAAACTTCCAGACCCTCCCCTGCATGCAAATCCTGACTTCCAGCCATTTGGACACTTATTGGGAACTAACATCCATTCCCAATCCATGCCGGGTTTTGTGAAGCCAGCCTACTCATGCCTGAAAACTCCATTACCCAGGATTCCCTGCTCACTGCTTAGTCTCCACCCCTGCAGGCCAAGGATGGGTGGAGGAATTCAGCTCACCTGTGGCTGGCTGCTGCTAGCCTGCTCACACCTGCTGCACATGATTACTGTGAGCTCTTTTAAGCCCCAGCTCCCTTCAGTCCAGTGTTGGTCATTGTAAGCTGTTTACCGGTGAGACCGATCCTTGTTTCCTGTGCTCCCTGAGCTTTTTGTTTCCAGTGCTTCCTTAGCTATAGATAATCCTTGTTCTTTGTTTCCTGAGCTATAGCTATTCCTTGTGCCTGAATTAGCACTGCCTGCAGTGCTACCTGGTTTCCAGTGTTCCTGAGCTATAGCTATTTTCCTTGTGCCTGCCTTAGCATTGCCTGCAGTGCTACCTAGTATCCTGAGCTATAGTTAGTCTCTGTTCCTTTTCCTGGGCTTCAGCTATTTCTTGTGCCTGACTAGCACTGCTTGCAGTGCGCTCTTGACTCCTTGTTTCCTGAGCTATAGCCATTTTCCTGTTTCCTGAACCAGCACTGCTTGCAGTGCTTCCTTGATTCCTGAGCCTTAACATTTCCTTGTTCCTGACCTGTAGTGCTACTTTGACTCCTGAGCCTTTGTTCAATTCTTGCCCCAGCACTGCATCCTATGCTACTTTGTTTTCTTGTTTCCTGACCCTGTACTATTCTAGTATACCCTTGTAGCCTCCCTTTCTGTATATCCTTTTCCAGTCCCTGCCTTTCATCTCATTTCCTTGGTTCCAGTTCTAGTTTGCTATCTTTCTATTCTGCTGTCTCGCTTCTGTTACCTTGTATGTTTGTTACCTGCTTTCTGCCAAGTGTGCCCTGTGATTTCCTTCCTTTCCTGTTAAGCACTCCTCTTTGCTAGCTCCTTGTCTATTGTGCTTGTGTTTAGTTCTACCCCTTTGCTGTTACTGCCTTGCGAATTCCTGTTTGATCGCCAGGATCCGTGGGCACGGCTGACTACCTAGGTGGTGTTTCTTGTTCACTGTGAGTATTGTCTTTGAGTTACTGTTTTAACATCCCCATAGGTATAAGCTCCACAGACCCTGCCTTTGTATACATATCCTATATGTGGGTATTTCCAGTCAGTATCTGTAACAGCAATTGTGGGTGATGAACTTACTGAGCTTCAGTCTTACCGTGTGGAGCTCCTGAGTGCTTTACCCCACATCCCCTTTATTGTTAACGTTGTTTCATGTTTAAGTGTATTGCACATCCCTCCTGGGTTTAAGTGATTCTGAATGCTGAGCCGCCTCATGAGTGCCCTTCCTTTCCGAGTCTCACCCTTCTTGTTCACCTCTACAGGCTTCCCCTTTGGATCCCTTTTCTCCTCTGACTTCCTGTGTGCTCCTGGGCAGCGCTGTACTCCTCTCTGTCTTTGTTTTCTACCCTGTTCCCAGTCCTTGCCCAAGTCCCTGACTGTGTTCCCCACATAGTCCCGGACAGACCCTGACAGAATGACCAACCTACATTTCCAGGGTCACTTGTGAGGTTTCTTTGCGTTCAGTTAGCTATTTTTTTTTATTTAACCCACACTGTCAGTTCTTGCCAAGATGTTTAGCAACAGATCCAGAAAGCCCTTAAACCCTAGAGATCAATTCCTGGAACAAAACAGACTTTTACGTGCTGAATATCATTCCCTGTGGTTGGCTGATCCTTCTATGTTAGATTTTTATTCAATCTGTGACCCTGATCTTCACCTGATGTCAGCCAGTGACTTGCTGGATGAAAATGAATATCTGCAAATCTTGTTAGCAGCAGAAAGAACTTCAGCGTGTTGTAAGGTGCAAAGCAACTGTGAAAATGTTCACCCTAGTCCTGGAACAATAAATCCTCTTTTGAGAAATGGACATTTACGCTCACAATATTTCACTCATTGGCTTTCAAACACCTCTTTGCCAGATCCTGACTTGCTTTTCTGTTCGGATCCAGGTTTACTGTCTGTGTCAGCAGTGCAAAAGGAGAATGATACCATACTCAGCCTGCTGAATAAGAATTCTGGTTCTAGCTTGTCTGCTCTCCTTTCACACAAGGTTACCCAGTTCTGTAGTCCAGTAGATATCACAGTCCCGGATACTACAAGGACCTGTGAAGAAGTCCCTACTGACAGCAGCGAATCTACCTTTTACAGTCTACTACCATTCTCAGAGCTGAAAGTCTATGAACCATGTGTCACTTTGCCCTTACCTTGTTTTCATGTAAAGTTTCCAGAGCTTCCAGGCTCCCTGCCTCCAGGACCCGAGCTTCCAGGCTCCTTGCCTCCAGGACCCGAGCTTCCAGGCTCCCTGCCTCCAGGCCCAGAACTTTCAGGCTCCCTGCCTCCAGGACCAGAGCTTCCAGGCTCCCTGCCTCCAGGACCAGAGCTTCCAGGCTCCCTGCCTCCAGGACCAGAGCTTCCAGGCTCCCTGCCTCCAGGACCAGAGCTTCCAGGCTCCCTGCCTCCAGGCCCAGAGCTTCCAGGCTCCCTGCCTCCAGGACCAGAGCTTCCAGGCTCCCTGCCTCCAGGACCAGAGCTTCCAGGCTCCCTGCCTCCCGGACCCGAGCTTCCAGGCTCACTGCCTCCAGGACTCGAGCTTCCAGGCTCCCTGCCTCCAGGACCCGAGCTTCCAGGCTCCCTGCCTTTCGCACCAGAGCTTCCAGGCTCCCTGCCTCCAGGACCAGAGCTTCCAGGCTCCCTGCCTCCAGGACCCGAGCTTCCAGGCTCCCTGCCTCCAGGACCCGAGCTTCCAGGCTCCCTGCCTCCAGGACCCGAGCTTCCAGGCTCCCTGCCTCCAGGACCCGAGCTTCCAGGCTCCCTGCCTCCCGGACCCGAGCTTCCAGGCTCCCTGCCTCCAGGACTCGAGCTTCCAGGCTCCCTGCCTCCAGGACCCGAGCTTCCAGGCTCCCTGCCTCCAGGACCCGAGCTTCCAGGCTCCCTGCCTCCAGGACCCGAGCTTCCAGGCTCCCTGCCTCCCGGACCCGAGCTTCCAGGCTCCCTGCCTCCAGGACTCGAGCTTCCAGGCTCCCTGCCTCCCGGACCCGAGCTTCCAGGCTCCCTGCCTTTCGCACCAGAGCTTCCAGGCTCCCTGCCTTTCGCACCAGAGCTTCCAGGCTCCCTGCCTTTCGCACCAGAGCTTCCAGGCTCCCTGCCTTTCGCACCAGAGCTTCCAGGCTCCCTGCCTTTCGCACCAGAGCTTCCAGGCTCCCTGCCTCCAGAACCCGAGCTTCCAGGCTCCCTGCCTCCAGGACCCGAGCTTCCAGGCTCCCTGCCTTCCGCACCAGAGCCTCCGGGCTCCCTGCTAGCAGCACCAGAGCCTCCGGGCTCCCTGCCTTCAACACCAGAGCCTCCGGGCTCCCTGCCTTCAGCACCAGAGCCTCCGGGCTCCCTGCCTACAGCACCAGAGCCTCCGGGCTCCCTGCCTTCAGCACCAGAGCCTCCGGGCTCCCTGCCTTCAGCACCAGAACCTCCGGGCTCCCTGCCTTCAGCACCAGAGCCTCCGGGCTCCCTGCCTACAGCACCAGAGCCTCCGGGCTCCCTGCCTACAGCACCAGAGCCTCCGGGCTCCCTGCCTACAGCACCAGAGCCTCCGGGCTCCCTGCCTTCAGCACCAGAGCCTCCGGGCTCCCTGCCTTCAGCACCAGAGCCTCCGGGCTCCCTGCCTACAGCACCAGAGCCTCCGGGCTCCCTGCCTACAGCACCAGAGCCTCCGGGCTCCCTGCCTTCAGCACCAGAGCCTCCGGGCTCCCTGCCTTCGGCACCAGAGCCTCCAGGCTCCCTGCCTTCAGCACCAGAGCCTCCGGGCTCCCTGCCTTCAGCACCAGAGCCTCCGGGCTCCCAGCCTTCAGCACCAGAGCCTCCGGGCTCCCTGCCGTCAACACCAGAGCCTCCGGGCTCCCTGCCGTCAACACCAGAGCCTCCGGGCTCCCTGCCTGCAGCACCAGAGCCTCCGGGCTCCCTGCCTGCAGCACCAGAGCCTCCGGGCTCCCTGCCTACAGCACCAGAGCCTCCGGGCTCCCTGCCTTCAACACCAGAGCCTCCGGGCTCCCTGCCTGCAGCACCAGAGCCGCCGGGCTCCCTGCCTACAGCACCAGAGCCTCCGGGCTCCCTGCCTTCAGCACTTGAACCTCTATTTTTCCAACTTTTTGACCCTGGGCTTCCAGTTTGCCAGCCTCCAGAGTTCTCAGTACATATACATCCAGAGACTGAATCACCAGCATCAGAGACAAAACCTTCCAGAACGTCACCATTTTTCTGCAGTCCGCTGGCATCTTGCACTACATCTATGAGGGAAATGGACTTACTTCTTAGGAGCCACGGCCTTGAATCCAGTTCCAGATTCAGGGAGAGGGTCTTTGGAGGGGGTGTACTGTCACGACTTGCTCCCTGCATTCCCGTGTCCACCACCAGGGGCTGAACTGGGGACTTTCCAGTCCTCTAATAAACTTCCAGACCCTCCCCTGCATGCAAATCCTGACTTCCAGCCATTTGGACACTTATTGGGAACTAACATCCATTCCCAATCCATGCCGGGTTTTGTGAAGCCAGCCTACTCATGCCTGAAAACTCCATTACCCAGGATTCCCTGCTCACTGCTTAGTCTCCACCCCTGCAGGCCAAGGATGGGTGGAGGAATTCAGCTCACCTGTGGCTGGCTGCTGCTAGCCTGCTCACACCTGCTGCACATGATTACTGTGAGCTCTTTTAAGCCCCAGCTCCCTTCAGTCCAGTGTTGGTCATTGTAAGCTGTTTACCGGTGAGACCGATCCTTGTTTCCTGTGCTCCCTGAGCTTTTTGTTTCCAGTGATTCCTTAGCTATAGATAATCCTTGTTCTTTGTTTCCTGAGCTATAGCTATTCCTTGTGCCTGAATTAGCACTGCCTGCAGTGCTACCTGGTTTCCAGTGTTCCTGAGCTATAGCTATTTTCCTTGTGCCTGCCTTAGCACTGCCTGCAGTGCTACCTAGTATCCTGAGCTATAGTTAGTCTCTGTTCCTTTTCCTGGGCTTCAGCTATTTCTTGTGCCTGACTAGCACTGCTTGCAGTGCGCTCTTGACTCCTTGTTTCCTGAGCTATAGCCATTTTCCTGTTTCCTGAACCAGCACTGCTTGCAGTGCTTCCTTGATTCCTGAGCCTTAACATTTCCTTGTTCCTGACCTGTAGTGCTACTTTGACTCCTGAGCCTTTGCTCAATTCTTGCCCCAGCACTGCATCCTATGCTACTTTGTTTTCTTGTTTCCTGACCCTGTACTATTCTAGTATACCCTTGTAGCCTCCCTTTCTGTATATCCTTTTCCAGTCCCTGCCTTTCATCTCATTTCCTTGGTTCCAGTTCTAGTTTGCTATCTTTCTATTCTGCTGTCTCGCTTCTGTTACCTTGTATGTTTGTTACCTGCTTTCTGCCAAGTGTGCCCTGTGATTTCCTTCCTTTCCTGTTAAGCACTCCTCTTTGCTAGCTCCTTGTCTATTGTGCTTGTGTTTAGTTCTACCCCTTTGCTGTTACTGCCTTGCGAGTTCCTGTTTGATCGCCAGGATCCGTGGGCACGGCTGACTACCTAGGTGGTGTTTCTTGTTCACTGTGAATATTGTCTTTGAGTTACTGTTATAACATCACCATAGGTATAAGCTCCACAGACCCTGCCTTTGTATACATATCCTATATGTGGGTATTTCCAGTCAGTATCTGTAACAGCAATTGTGGGTGATGAACTTACTGAGCTTCAGTCTTACCGTGTGGAGCTCCTGAGTGCTTTACCCCACATCCCCTTTATTGTTAACGTTGTTTCATGTTTAAGTGTATTGCACATCCCTCCTGGGTTTAAGTGATTCTGAATGCTGAGCCGCCTCATGAGTGCCCTTCCTTTCCGAGTCTCACCCTTCTTGTTCACCTCTACAGGCTTCCCCTTTGGATCCCTTTTCTCCTCTGACTTCCTGTGTGCTCCTGGGCAGCGCTGTACTCCTCTCTGTCTTTGTTTTCTACCCTGTTCCCAGTCCTTGCCCAAGTCCCTGACTGTGTTCCCCACATAGTCCCGGACAGACCCCGACAAATTGTCAGCCTAACTATAACGTCTCAGTAACCTCTGTATTTTTCAGTGAATTTCTACGTTTTTTAAAATTATATGTCCTAACTATAATGTCCCTGTAACCTTCGATTTTTTCAGTAGATATTATATATATATATATATATATATATATATATATATATGCTTATACAATGCTTCCTGCACGATTACAGAAAACCTCGGCACTCCAGTATAGTTGCAATAAGTATTTTAATCCAATTCAGAGTCACAAACGCCAACGCGTTTCGGTGCCTCCCAGCACCTTTGTCACGGTGTCAATCCTTTCACAACCATTACTTTTTAAATGTATTGTTCGTGCAAGTGTTTCAATAAGATACATAAACATAAACAGAGGACTTAATCGTTCGTTATTCACGGCCATCTTGGAACATGTTTTTCCATATAGTATCCAGTGTTCTCACACATAAGTTAATGTCACTCAATGAATAATGGAGTTTCACCTCTAAGTACTACCACATTGTATACCATATGAGTACATAGTATGTATTTCTCTTAAAGTCAGAGAAAAAACGCAATCTTGACAATAATACTCATCTCTCCTGTCGAGATATCGGCTGCCACAATATACCAAAAAATCATAATAATAATGTAAGGGGATATCGCTGGAGTGCATATATCAAAGAAAGAACAATATATTCAATATACATATGTCTCTAATCAATGAAAATCGAGCAACACACATTTCACTGGTTTTGTATCTTTAAGCCCTGGTGGGCTTTCTACCATTTAGCCCTAGTGGGCATTTTGACATGTGTTTGCTCGTACAACAGTCTCTTTTTTTTATAAACTGTAAGTTACACACTATGGAACATTCTCTCAACTGCATATTGCTCCCCCTCATAAATGTTTCTTCTAGAAGAGTCCTCCTAAAAAACATCAAACAAAAGAAAAGAGGTTAGAACAACCTTCTAGGTTCTCTCTAAAAACACTTAGGGGCCCATTACGATGGCGGGCGGAGGCACGGCTGCGGTGGCGGCGGTGCGGGAAAATGCCTTTTTCCGGCCGCCAGCAGCGGTCTTCACGCCCGCCATATTAGGATGGGAAAGATAGGCATTTACCGTCCGCCGCGCTGTGACGCCGACCGCCATCGAACAGCGCCCGCCACCGCGGCGGAGTGAGCCAATCACCACACACCGCCGTGCGGAATGACGTCCCGTACGCCGAAGACATCACGATGCCGGAAACAGGGCAGCGCACCGCGACGGAGAAACCGCACAGCGAAAGACAGCGGAGACATCACAGCGGAGACAGAAAAAATAACACCCGGGACACACCGCGATGGATCCTGCCCTACACGCTCTCCCGGTGCTGTACATGATCCACTACCTGCAAGTCATCCACCGCCACGGACCCCTCCGCATGTATGTACAGACACAACAGTGCAAGTAACACAATACACAGCTCCAGGGGGGGAAAACATCGCATGGGAACACCACACACCCCTGTGGGGACAGGCACACAGCCAGCACTGCACACACACATGTCCCACCTGTCACAAAAACATCGCGCCACATACTGCCCACCCATGTACCGCATTCATGAACAAATGTCCCGGTCACGTCACCGCCGCGGTCAGTGTGCATGAAACCATGCACACAACGCAGAGCACAGGGCCAGCGCATGCCAAGGGCACCGTACAAATTGCACAGAGCCACAACTACATCCACAACACACCAGCAACTGCCCTGAAGGGACACAACATGTGTCTCACAAGTGCCACTCCTGCACAACAACAACACAACTACAGCCACACCATGCCCCACGTCCCAACAACTGCATATACAGCCACAGCAGGACCCTTTGCAAAGGAACACATAGCACAGAAGCCCAGGCCCCAGCCAACACACACACCACAACAACATCACACACAAGCCAAGAACACTGAGGCCAGGCACAAAATGTACACACACACAGATGAGGACCAAACACTTCACTGCACACACTACCTGACAAGTCACACACACACACACCACCCAGACTCACAGCTACATACACACACCACATGCCAGCAGTAATAGAGGACAACATATAGGAAAGCCAAAGTGAGGTGCCCACAAATGGAAGGGCAGTGACTAAACCATCAAGCATGTGTGATGCACATTCAAGACAAGACACATGTGAGAACACACACAGCCCATCACAGCACACATGGCTGACACAGTCAGTCAACACAAACCACGGTCACCCCAATGCTACAACACCTGGAGACAGCAAGGACACCCATGTATAGGCACAGGGATGTAAGGAAGGCCCTGAACACAAACACTGACCAGCCACACATAGGCATCCAAATACTGGACAAGACAACGTCTGCTGCACAACACACAGGGCCCAGTGACACACTACATGACAGCCAAGCACAAGTAGGATATGTCACACATACCTCCTCCCACAACAGCAACACACAATACTGCCATGTGCACAAAACACAACCACAGGGCTAAACAAGTACACATACAGGCACACCACTCCAGGGTCACACATGGCAGTAGTTGACAATGCATGTGCACACACATCCACAGTCACAACAAAGTCACCCCCTTCACACCATACACTTCTCCACCACCCAAGTGCCCACATTGGAAGTAAGCCATGGGACCTGGATAACTCATCACCACAAGATGTCCATACACCGACACTGATTGGCACACAGAAAGGAAGCTCACACAGACCCCATTACCCTGGCCTGCCTGCCTGTAAGCCTGTGCCCAAACTCCCACCCTGTGCTGCCATTGCCCACAAACCTGACATGTGTCCACCATAGATAACATGAGCCAAGAAGGAAGATGACTACAAGACTTCATTGCCAACCACCTGCACTGCACCCATAAGTATCACAGTCATGTAGAAATGAAGTGCCTCCCACCCCTGACAAAAAATGAAATGTTACACAACCCATTGGTAATGTCGAAGTGGCATACTGAGCCTGTGACACAGTAAACCATGCACACACAGAAACAACTTCATACAGGAAGGACACTGACAACTCACTGCAGGACCAACTGTGTTTATTCACTATTTGCATATAGAGCCAACACATTTGGGCAACAGCAAAGCCAGTGGGCATTTCAATATGCACAGTATTTACATGAAAAGCTGCACAGGCAGGGGGCAAACAGCAGTGAACGACAAGGCCAGTGGCCAGGACACAGTGCAGGTTAAGTCCATGAGATCCTGCACAGGCAGGGGGCACACAGCAGTGAACAACAAGGCCAGTGGGCAGGACAAAGTGCAGAGTGAGTCCATGAGAAGCTGCACAGGCAAGTGGCAAACAGCAGTGAACAACAAGGCCAGTGGCCAGGACACAGTGCAGGTGAGGTACATGAGATCCTGCAGAGGCAAGGGGCAAACAGCAGTGAACAACAAGGCCAGTGGCCAGGACACAGTGCAGGTGAGGTACATGAGATCCTGCAGAGGCAAGGGGCAAACAGCAGTGAACAACAAGGCCAGTGGCCAGGACACAGTGCAGGTGAGGTACATGAGAAGCTGCACAGGCAAGTCTAGGACATCAGTCGACAACAAGGCCAGTGGCCAGTCCAAAGTGCAGGTGAGGTACATGAGATCCTGCACAGGCAGGGGGCACACAGCAGTGAACAACAAGGCCAGTGGCCAGGACACAGTGCAGGTGAGGTACATGAGAAGCTGCACAGGCAAGTCTAGGACATCAGTCGACAACAAGGCCAGTGGCCAGTCCAAAGTGCAGGTGAGGTACATGAGATCCTGCAGAGGCAAGGGGCAAACAGCAGTGAACAACAAGGCCAGTGGCCAGGACACAGTGCAGATTAAGTCCATGAGAAGCTGCACAGGCAGGGGGCACACAGCAGTGAACAACAAGGCCATTGGCCAGTCCAAAGTGCAGGTGAGGTACATGAGATCCTGCAGAGGCAAGGGGCAAACAGCAGTGAACAACAAGGCCAGTGCCCAGGACACAGTGCAGGTGAGGTACATGAGATCCTGCAGAGGCAAGGGGCAAACAGCAGTGAACAACAAGGCCAGTGGCCACGCACAGTGCAGGTGAGGTACATGAGAAGCTGCACAGGCAAGTCTAGGACATCAGTCGACAACAAGGCCAGTGGCCAGTCCAAAGTGCAGGTGAGGTACATGAGATCCTCCACAGGCAGGGGGCACACAGCAGTGAACAACAAGGCCAGTGGCCAGGACACAGTGCAGGTGAGGTACATGAGAAGCTGCACAGGCAAGGGGCAAACAGCAGTGAACAACAAGGCCAGTGGCCAGGACACAGTGCAGGTGAGGTACATGAGAAGCTGCACAGGCAAGTCTAGGACATCAGTCGACAACAAGGCCAGTGGCCAGTCCAAAGTGCAGGTGAGGTACATGAGATCCTGCAGAGGCAAGGGGCAAACAGCAGTGAACAACAAGGCCAGTGGCCAGGACACAGTGCAGATTAAGTCCATGAGAAGCTGCACAGGCAGGGGGCACACAGCAGTGAACAACAAGGCCAGTGGCCAGTCCAAAGTGCAGGTGAGGTACATGAGATCCTGCAGAGGCAAGGGGCAAACAGCAGTGAACAACAAGGCCAGTGGCCAGGACACAGTGCAGGTGAGGTAATGAGAGCCTGCAGAGGCAAGGGGCAAACAGCAGTGAACAACAAGGCCAGTGGCCAGGACACAGTGCAGATTAAGTCCATGAGAAGCTGCACAGGCAGGGGGCACACAGCAGTGAACAACAAGGCCAGTGGCCAGGACACAGTGCAGGTGAGGTACATGAGAAGCTGCACAGGCAAGTCTAGGACATCAGTCGACAACAAGGCCAGTGGCCAGTCCAAAGTGCAGGTGAGGTACATGAGATCCTGCACAGGCAGGGGGCACACAGCAGTGAACAACAAGGCCAGTGGGCAGGACAAAGTGCAGAGTGAGTCCATGAGAAGCTGCACAGGCAAGTGGCAAACAGCAGTGAACAACAAGGCCAGTGGCCAGGACACAGTGCAGGTGAGGTACATGAGATCCTGCAGAGGCAGGGGGCAAACAGCAGTGAACAACAAGGCCAGTGGCCAGGACACAGTGCAGGTGAGGTACATGAGATCCTGCAGAGGCAAGGGGCAAACAGCAGTGAACAACAAGGCCAGTGGCCAGGACACAGTGCAGGTGAGGTACATGAGAAGCTGCACAGGCAAGTCTAGGACATCAGTCGACAACAAGGCCAGTGGCCAGTCCAAAGTGCAGGTGAGGTACATGAGATCCTGCAGAGGCAAGTGGCAAACAGCAGTGAACAACAAGGCCAGGGGCCAGGACACAGTGCAGGTGAGGTACATGAGAAGCTGCACAGGCAAGTCTAGGACATCAGTCGACAACAAGGCCAGTGGCCAGTCCAAAGTGCAGGTGAGGTACATGAGATCCTGCACAGGCAGGGGGCACACAGCAGTGAACAACAAGGCCAGTGGGCAGGACAAAGTGCAGAGTGAGTCCATGAGAAGCTGCACAGGAAAGTGGCAAACAGCAGTGAACAACAAGGCCAGTGGCCAGGACACAGTGCAGGTGAGGTACATGAGAAGCTGCACAGGCAAGTCTAGGACATCAGTCGACAACAAGGCCAGTGGCCAGTCCAAAGTGCAGGTGAGGTACATGAGATCCTGCAGAGGCAAGGGGCAAACAGCAGTGAACAACAAGGCCAGTGGCCAGGACACAGTGCAGGTGAGGTACATGAGATCCTGCAGAGGCAAGGGGCAAACAGCAGTGAACAACAAGGCCAGTGGCCAGGACACAGTTCAGGTGAGGTACATGAGAAGGTGAACAGGCAAGTCTAGGACATCAGTCGACAACAAGGCCAGTGGGCAGTCCAAAGTGCAGGTGAAGTACATGAGATCCTGCAGAGGCAAGGGGCAAACAGCAGTGAACAACATGGCCAGTGGGCAGGACACAGTGCAGATTAAGTCCATGAGAAGCTGCACAGGCAGGCGGCACACAGCAGTGAACAGCAAGGCCAGTGGCCAGTCAAAAGTGCAGGTGAGGTACATGAGATCCTGCAGAGGCAAGGGGCAAACAGCAGTGAACAACAAGGCCAGTGGGCAGGACAAAGTGCAGAGTGAGTCCATGAGAAGCTGCACAGGACAGGCAGGGGGCACACAGCAGTGAAACACAAGGCAAGTACAATGTGCAGAGTAGTTACATCAGAAGCTACACAGGGAATGTATGCAACTCTACCATGCCATGCCCAGCAACAGAGTAATGGGTCTGACAATGGGCATCACACGCACCCCTGTGGACAGACAGGTGTGTGAGGGTGACCACCACTCAGATGGGGCTGTCTGTCGGACTTGGAGCTGACTGTGTGTTGGGGTCTGTTGGCGGACTACCCTGGGCAGTGGGAGTAACAACTGTGGAAGAGCCAACTGTGCATGTGGTAGCTGGGGGCTGCTTGGACCAGGTGGGGTGGTGGCCCGGGGAGGTGGACTCATGCCCTGGTGAGACACAGTGTGTGCCGGAGATTGTGGAGGGGTGCCTCTCCACTTCTTGGGGATCCTGAAAGGCTTCCCTGTCAGGGGATTGAGGGGAACTGGGGCAGACACAACAGGTGACCCCAACACCAAAGCTGATTCTGGTGTGGATGGTGACCCCCCTCTGGGGACATGCTGGAACCCGCTGTGCGCTTGCCTGGTGTTTGCCGCCGCCCTGCCTCCCTCTGTCCACCAGCTTTGCCCCCTACAGTGTCCTCCCGTGCTGGCTTCACAGGGCTTGGGATGGGAGTGGAGGTCAAGGATGGATTATCCATGGGGCCCTCATCCTGTGTAATGTTTGCAGGCAACACCTTCTCAGTGGGTGTGGAAACTGTCTTTTTGCCTCTGCGAGACGTCTTTGGGACAGGGGAGTCTTTGGCAGGGGAGGAAGGTGAGGCCTGTGACCCTGATGCTTTTTTCTTTGCTTTGTGGCCCTTGCTGTCGCCTGATGGGCTTTTCTCTCTGCGCTCTGGGGTGGCCTTACTCTTATGTGGGGATGGTGTCTGTGCGCTTGGGTTGCTGCTGCTCCTGTGTGCTGCGGGTTCTGTATCGGGACTTTGGGGTCCGTTGGGCATTGTCACTGTCGTCAGAGGTGCACAGTGACACGGGGCCGGACCGAGTGCTGGGAGCCGCTCCCTGACTATGTGCCTGTTGCAGGGCTGCTGTCACAGTTGATGACAAGGACTGCACAGTGCGGTGTAGCCCACCTACGTCGGAATGTAAGCCCTCCATGAAAGCTATAACCTGCCCCAACTTTTTGTCGTGCTCTTGGAAGGCATTGAGAAGTGCTGTCTGCCCCACACACAGCTGGCGCAATAGCTCGACTGCTTCTGCACTGAGGGCAGCAGGGCTGACATGGGCTGGGGCAGCTGTGCCTGGGGTGAAGGTGACTCTTCCCTTCCTACTTGTGCGGACACGGGCAGCACCAGTGGAGGTTGAAGGGAGGCTGGGCACTGGACGCTGTGTGGCGGAAGAGGAGGCAGAGTCCCCGTTCCCTGTACCCCCCAACATGGATGTGTCACCGCTGGCGTCAGATGAGGTAGAGCTTTGTGTCTCCAGCTGTGAGTCCTCCAGCAGACTCCTGTCCCCCTCCTCGGCGCTGGTCACATCTGTGTCAGTCAGCTCCGGTGCGGCTGTTGCAGTGGAAGCCTCACCACTGGTGTCCGTCCCCTCTCCCTCTGCACATACGGGAGCTGCTGCATAGGAGAGAGAAGTACTGTGAGATGAGTGGCATCAACAGAACTAACACATGCCAATACATCTGCATCCTAAAAAGAGGAGTGCAGCACACTGCATGCCACCCTGTGCACACATATATCTTGACACCCAAAATTTCGACACAACGGTGCATGTCCGCCACACGTCCTGCCATAAGTGACCCAGGTGATTCACACAGCACACCATCCTGCAGTTGGCTCACATCAGACACAGCCCCAAAATGGCCTGTGCACACACACTGTCCCGATGTTGGCAAGGATGAACACCACGACATGGTGCACATCACCTACATGTGTGGAGCAGTAGGGGACCACACAGACTACAACATACCAGCCCACAATGACCCTGCACACATGCCATCCACCATATCGAGTCCATGGGCACATCTACTGTTGCACATTGGCCTCAGATGTCTGACTGGCAGACATCTGAGGTCTGGAATTGCACGCATTCATTGAAACGCATTCACAGTTGGCACACTGGCATTACCATCCATCAGAATTCACACACCACCCCACAGCAGAAGGTACCTGAAGGCCACAACTCCAAATGTAAGAGAGATGCACAGTGCTAAAACTCACTTCATGAAGCGCCGTTTGGGCAAAAGCATGGCACATACACCCAGCACAGAGGCCACTCACAAAACATTGCACCACACAACCAACGTCACACAGCTGACAATTTGCACAATCTGTAGACACATGCACCCACTCCCAGCCAAAGGCAGCCTGCAACACATACTCACCCCTGGCTCGCTGCTGATGCTCCCTCAGTCGTCTGTCCAGCTCAGGTTGTGTGACAGCCAGGATGCGGGCCATTAGTGGTGTCATGCTGCGCCTAGCCAACCTGCCAGTCCAAGGGAGCAGCCCCAGCGTCATCTCGGCCATGTTCTTGCTCAGCCGGCAGATGTCGTCCCACCTTTTATGACAGTGGGTGCGCCTTCGGTTTGACACACCCAGATCCCGGACTCTGGAGGCAATGGCCCTCCACACGGCTTTACGCTGGTGGACCTTCAGCTGCAGGCATGGGAGACAAGAGGGGTGATGTGCCAGTGACACAGTGCACAATAACAACACAACGAAAATGCAGTAGCACGACAGTGACTCATCCAAAACTCCAGCTACAACTGTCACATAGCCAACAATTGCTCTGAACATGATGCAATGTCATTGGTCAATCAGACGTACAGGCATGCATGTTCGATGGTGGACACAGTACCTCCACATCCCATTCACATGCAGGATACCAACACACCAAGCAACGTGTAGTCTGCTTGCAGCTACTGTCTGCAGTTACCTACAACTACACATAGAGAAGATAGCAAAACATGTGTCATGTTGTTGGACTCACTGTGTCCAACACTGCGCAGACCCAAGTGTCCTAGCCCTGTGAAAGCCTCACTGTGTCTTGGAACTCACATAGAGTGACAACAACTGTCATACACACACCCTTCTCCCACGCCTGCTCCTGTGCAATCTACATGGCAGAGATGGGACTTAGATGAAGAGGCGTGAGCCAAACACACATGGTACACACTGTACATGCAGTGATGTGGACATGTGGCATTCGGTGGGGACTGTGCAGGGCAGGTCGACTGACACTGAGTGGGTCAATTGGGAGCAACACAGCCATTCACACCAACGCTAACTGGCCTGACTCCTGCATCACCAAAATGCAGCTGCACTGTATGGCTGACACTACAGGACATGTCCCTCTACTCAGGATAGGCATGCAGGGTAACGTGTGAAAGACTCCCACCAAGCCCTTCCCGCTGTAGTAAACATGATAGGCAGTGCATGTCAGAGCCCCACAACCACTGACACATACCAAAGCACCTCCACCCCACGTGTGCACACCCTGCACTCTCACTCACAGTCTGGGAGACTTACCACCACATTAGGGCCGCCATAAAGCCTTGGGTACTGTGCAAGCACCCCGTCTACCAGGACCCCAAGCTCCTCACTGATGAAGGGACTGGCACGGATCTTCTGAGTCCTCGACATCACAATGGACATGTGGCAGCAGCAGCACGTTGAGGGTGGCAGTCAGCAGTCCCTTGAGGCAGCAAGTGCAGGGTGGCAGCCAGCAGTCCCTTGAGGCAGCAGGTGCAGGGTGGCAGCCAGCAGTCCCTGAGGCAGCAGGTGCAGGGTGGCAGCCAGCAGTCCCTTGAGGCAGCAGCAGCAGGTGGAGGGTTGTCAGTCAGCAGTCCCTGGTAGCTGTGGGAATGTGGTGCGCCCTCCCACACATATATAGGCCCCTGGGGCTGTGTCAGTGGTCCCAGGGTGCTGCAATTGGTGTACGAGGTCTGCCTCATTCAAATACATCCAATGTCCGCCTCTGCGGGGGTGGTGCACGCCCACCGCGATTCTCAAACTCGCATCAGGCTACCGCGAGGCTGCTTCCCATTGGCTGCAGGGGCATGGTCCATGCCGGTGACACACCTCAGTGGCCAGGTGGTAGGCACCGCCATATGTCTGCCAGACAGTGCCTGGAGTGACCGTGATTTGGGTAGCGGTGCATGGTGACCGCAATTGTCACATACATAACTGGCGGTGTCTCCCGCGATCGTGCATGGGTTATGGGCGGTGCCACACCTCAGTGGCCAGGCGGTAGGCACCGCCATATGTCTGGCAGACAGTGCCTGGAGTGACCGTGATTTGGGTAGCGGTGCATGGTGACCGCAATTGTCACATACATAACTGGCGGTGTCTCCCGCGATCGTGCATGGGTTATGGGCGGTGCCACACCTCAGTGGCCAGGCGGTAGGCACCGCCATATGTCTGGCAGACAGTGCCTGGAGTGACCGTGATTTGGGTAGCGGTGCATGGTGACCGCAATGGTCACATACATAACTGGCGGTGTCTCCCGTGATCGTGCATGGGTTATGGGCGGTGCCACACCTCAGTGGCCAGGCGGTAGGCAACGCCATATGTCTGCCAGACAGTGCCTGGAGTGAGCATTAATGGAGTTGTGGAGTAGCTGTGCTGCACCTAACGTGTCCTCCAGCTCTCTGCATAGGCCAACATATACAGTGCCCAGTGTCTCAACAATTGAAGGGTCCTCATGAGGGCAAATGCACAAAAGGGACATGTCACTCCACGTCACCAACACATACCATATATGGGTCACCAATACATTGCATGGGCACATACACTCGCACATGTCACATGTGCTGTGTAATGAAATGTAGACTGTCCAGTTACTGTGTTGCATAGCATATGGAGATAATGGTCAATGTCTGTGTGTGCAATGTAACGCACAATGTCGTCTCATTGACTGGACTAGGGGCATCAGCAACTGGCACATTGTCCAATGCACATGCACACACGTGTCCCCCACGCTCAGCCGGTGGTCAGTGTGTAGTTGATGTGTGCCATGTGCAACCTGTGTTGGGAGGTGTATCAGGGCCAGCAACATGGTGTGTTCGGGTAGTATTGCAATTATTAACATATGCTGGGGGTCATACTCACAGGTATGCACACATATCTGTTAGTATATCACACTGTGCATGCGAATGAGCCGGAGGGGTGCACAGATAATTGCTGCTGGTAAGGGGACAGGTGTACGAGTATTGTGCCTGATGTGAACCTACTTGTGAAGTACCCTGTCGGTTAATGGTGCATGTTGTAAGACTTGGGAATGTGTCTGGAGAAGAAATTGATGTGATGCACATTTCACGGGCTTCTGCATTGACATTTGTGCACTGTGATCTGTCCTAGGAGGAGGAGGCACAATATCCATCGTCCGTTCACAGTCCTGGCAGACATGGAGAATGAGGAAATAATCCGCAAATTCAGGCTGGACCGACAAACCCTGCAGAACATATGTGCCATGTTGGAGCCCCACCTGCAGCCACGTCGGACATATCCAACAGCTTTCACCACAACAGCTAAGGTGATGGCATGCCTGCATTTCTTTGCAACTGGCTCATTCCAGCACACGGTCGCAAGTGCAGGCGGGATGTCACAGCCGATGTTCAGCATGGTGCTGAGGGATGTCATGTCGGCCATGCTGCTGTTCAAAGACAGATATATCCATTTTCCCAGGGGGCCTGAGTTGGTGGCTGTGAAGGGCGATTTCTATGCCCCTGGACATATCCCACATGTCATTGGTGCAATTGATTGCACACATGTTGGGCTTGTGCCACCACAGGCACGTGAACAGGTTTACCGCAATAGGAAGCATTCACACTCGGTAAATGTTCAAGTGGTGTGCCTGGCGGACATGATCATCTCACACGTGTGTGCCAAGTTTCCCGGCTCAGCCCATGATGCCCACATCTTGCGCAGCAGCATCGTTCCTCAGTTTATGGCCAATCTGCTTCCTGAGTGTGCATGGCTTGTGGGTGAGTATGTATGGTGGATTAGAGTGGTGTGTGTGTGTGTGACATGCTGTTGTGTTGCATTTTGGGACTGCAAGGTTAATCTGTGTCTCTCACACACAGGTGACTCGGCATATCCAAACCGCCTGTGGTTGCTGAGCCCATTGCGGAACCCCGTCACACCAGCTGATGTGCAATACAATGATGCCCATGGGAGGACATGGCGTGTGATAGAACGGACATTTGGTCTCCTAAAATCAAGATTTCGGTGCCTGGACCGTACTGGGGGGGCCCTTATGTACTCGGCAGGGAAGGTGTGTCAGATAGTGGTGGCATGCTGCATGCTCCACAACCTGGCCATTCGCAAGGCAATGCCCCTGATCCTGGATGACGATGATGAGCAGCCAAGGCCGCCGCCTGCAAATCAAGCCGGATCCAGTGACGAGGGCAGTGGAGAGGAGGAAGGGGTCGACATGCGTCGACAGCTCATCACCCGCTACTTCACTTGAAGGTGAGTGACGATGTAGAAGGGACAAAATGGTCTGATGGTGTTGCTGTTGCTGTGTGGGTGTATGTGAGCTTGCTGACTGCAGCTTGGTGTTGACTCATTGCTGACTGCCAATGTATGTGTGATTGGTTAGTGTGAAACAGATTGTCTCTATGGTGACTGTTGCTCTGTGTAAAGTTTGTAGATCTGAGTACCTTGTTGACAAGTGGTGTGTGATGTGTGCAATGCCACACCCATACAAGTGACTCTTGTTCTGCGGTTTTCCGTAGGTCCCTTCAGCATCTCACTTGTTACCTACATTCCATTCCCCTGGACCATGTCCTACACGGTGAAGGTTGCACATCCTGTATTAAAGACGGAGCAGACACAACAACATGTGTGTAAGGTGTATTTATTAACAACTGTGACATGCAAGGGTGGAGAAAATGTGAAGGGGGTAATTGAAGAAGTGAGTTGACAGTCAAGGTAAATGAGATACTTGAGTAGTCCCCACAATGATGTGGAGACCCAGTCCAACAGATGGATGCCATTCACATGGCAGTGTGGTGAAGGATAGTCCAAAAGGTCAATGCAGTGGTCTGCCATCATGGCTGGTTTGGGGACTAGCGTTTGGCAGGTGCTTGGGCACGTGAGTCCCCCTGGCCTTTCCTTGGACGGCCCCTCTTGCGCTTCACTGGAGGGGCCACTGCTGCAGGGGCAGTGGTGTCTGAGGACTCACCCCCTCTGTGGACGCAGGGGAGGATGATGAAGTGTCATCCTGCTGCCCAACGGGGGAGGCAGAGGGGTAGAATGTTGCGCTTGCCTGTCCCTCAGAACCGCCACTAGCTGCCCCAAGAGGTCCACAATCTGTCCCATGCGTGTGTCCATGGACCTCCGCAGCAGGAGGTGCTCCCGAGATTCTTCCTCTAACCGGCCCATTCGTCCCTGGGCCTGTTGGTATGCCCCAAGGACTCTGTCGATGTGGCCCAGGGCTTCCGTCCCAGGATCAGTCCCCCTCTGCATGAGCCTGTCCTGACCAGCTGCACTGCTGCCACAGTCCTGTCCGGTCCTCACATTGGCCCGCTGCATCCTCTCCCTGGCCTCCGCAGTTGATGTGGTGGGCTGCTCAACCCCTGGGGCAGGGTGGGTGTTGCGGACAGCTGTGGTGGTGGTGGTGGTGGTAGTAGTGGGTGACACACAGGCCGTGACTGCAGCTGTCAGAGGATGGTCAGGGGCTGCAGCCGATGTGGTTGGGGGGACAATGGGTGCCTGGGACTGGTTGCGGCCTGCCACACCAGATGGGCCAGCGTGGAGCTCCTCATCCAAGGAATCCAGGGAGTCCTCATCCAGTTGTCTCTGTTCCGGGGGGGACTGGCTCTGCAGGGTGGTGTCATCCTCTGCAGTGAGTTCTTGGTCACCTGTGGGTCAGATGAGAAATGGTCATTGTTTTGCACCCATCAAAGTTTGTGTTAGCAGTGTTACATCAACTGTTTGTACATCCATTAGTTGTTCACTGTACAAATTAGCATTGACCGACATCCAGTGATGCATTACAAGCTGTTGTGGTACATACATTACTTGTCCATTTTGGGAGTTGTCAAGACATGACATGCACAATATAATTTTTTGACATTGACAGTCTCATGTTGGCATCCTGTTATTGATCAATCATATGTCATCTATTTACGCGTATGTGTCACTTGTAGAGCCCTTGTAGCGGTTCTCTCTGCACAGTGAGGGAGCATTGTAGTTTCATGCATACCTTTTCAATGTGGTGTAGATATCTGTATTTGCAATTCCAGACATGCTTAAGTTTGCTTTAAGTCGATCCTAGGTGGTCTGGTACACTGCTACTGTCAGATGGCATGTAGTGGTGTGCATGGTTGTGCTCGGAGTTCCATCGACATGTGTTTCAGTCATTCACACTTTGGTTGCTGTCACAGTTTCATTTTCTTAGGTGTGTGTATACTATAGTTGCCAATGCTATCTGGGTGTGCAGTTGTGCATTGAGAGGCCTGGTGTCCTATGCCAACATGTTTTTTTAAATGCATATCTGGCTTATGTTGTGGCTGTGGATATGTTGTGTTTGCTGTGTTTTCCTTGTATTTGTGAGACCTCTCCGTGTGTGTAGGATGAGGGCTTCCATCTTGGTCCAGTGTGGGACAAGTCAGCATGATATGTCCACATGCCAGTTCTTTTGCAGTGTACATTGCAATGACTGACACATGCATGTTGGTGCCAGGAAGTAATGGGTCTTGTGTGCTGGCGGTCAGGTGGGCCTGTGTGAGTAGTTGTGCAAGCTTCCCAGCCCCACACACCACGACCTGTGAGATGCGGTTACCTACCTGTGAGTTGGGTGGGTAGCATACATTGCCTGCCACATGCTTCTTATTGGGGGTGTAGTGTCCCATCCTCCATAGTGATGGGACAGCATGCATGTTGCATTTTGTGGGACGGATAGCCAAACACACTGCACCGTCTCACTGTGAAGATGGCTACCTACCTGTTAGGTGAGGGTGCGGCACACAATGGCTGAGGCATGCTTCTGGGTGGGGGCAGTGCTCCATCCTGCTCAGCTGTGGGCCAAGGGGGCCTGGTGGGAGTTGTAGTGCAGGTCTCCCAAACACCCACCCACCTCCCTGTGAAGATGGCTACCTACCTGTTAGGTGAGGGTGCGGCACACAATGGCTGAGGCATGCTTCTGGGTGGGGCAGTGCTCCATCCTGCTCAGCTGTGGGACAAGGGGGCCTGGTGGGAGTTGTAGTGCAGGCCTCCCAAACACCCACCCACCTCCCTGTGAAGATGGCTACCTACCTGTTAGGTGAGGGTGTAGCACACAATGGCTGAGGCATGCTTCTGGGTGGGGGCAGTGCTCCATCCTGCTCAGCTGTGGGCCAAGGGGGCCTGGTGGGAGTTGTAGTGCAGGCCTTCCAAACACCCACCCACCTCCCTGTGAAGATGGCTACCTACCTGTTAGGTGAGGGTGCGGCACACAATGGCTGAGGCAAGCTTCTGGGTGGGGGCAGTGCTCCATCCTGCTCAGCTGTGGGACAAGGGGGCCTGGTGGGAGTTGTAGTGCATGCCTCCCAAACACCCACCCACCTCCCTGTGAAGATGGCTACCTACCTGTTAGGTGAGGGTGTAGCACACAATGGCTGAGGCATGCTTCTGGGTGGGGGCAGTGCTCCATCCTGCTCAGCTGTGGGCCAAGGGGGCCTGGTGGGAGTTGTAGTGCAGGCCTCCCAAACACCCACCCACCTCCCTGTGAAGATGGCTACCTACCTGTTAGGTGAGGGTGCGGCACACAATGGCTGAGGCATGCTTCTGGGTGGGGGCAGTGCTCCATCCTGCTCAGCTGTGGGCCAAGGGGCCTGGTGGGAGTTGTAGTGCAGGCCTCCCAAACACCCACCCACCTCCCTGTGAAGATGGCTACCTACCTGTTAGGTGAGGGTGTAGCACTCAATGGCTGAGGCATGCTTCTGGGTGGGGGCAGTGCTCCATCCTGCTCAGCTGTGGGACAAGGGGGCCTGGTGGGAGTTGTAGTGCAGGCCTCCCAAACACCCACCCACCTCCCTGTGAAGATGGCTACCTACCTGTTAGGTGAGGGTGTAGCACACAATGGCTGAGGCTTGCTTCTGGGTGGGGGAGGGCTACATCCTGCTCAGCTGTGGGACAAGGGGGCCTGGTGGGAGTTGTAGTGCAGGCCTCCCAAACACCCACCCACCTCCCTGTGAAGATGGCTACCTACCTGTTAGGTGAGGGTGTAGCACACAATGGCTGAGGCATGCTTCTGGGTGGGGGCAGTGCTCATCCTGCTCAGCTGTGGGCCAAGGGGGCCTGGTGGGAGTTGTAGTGCAGGCCTCCCAAACACCCACCCACCTCCCTGTGAAGATGGCTACCTACCTGTTAGGTGAGGGTGCGGCACACAATGGCTGAGGCATGCTTCTGGGTGGGGGCAGTGCTCCATCCTGCTCAGCTGTGGGCCAAGGGGGCCTGGTGGGAGTTGTAGTGCAGGCCTCCCAAACACCCACCCACCTCCCTGTGAAGATGGCTACCTACCTGTTAGGTGAGGGTGCGGCACACAATGGCTGAGGCATGCTTCTGGGTGGGGGCAGTGCTCCATCCTGCTCAGCTGTGGGCCAAGGGGGCCTGGTGGGAGTTGTAGTGCAGGCCTCCCAAACACCCATCCACCTCCCTGTGAAGATGGCTACCTACCTGTTAGGTGAGGGTGTAGCACACAATGGCTGAGGCATGCTTCTGGGTGGGGGCAGTGCTCATCCTGCTCAGCTGTGGGCCAAGGGGGCCTGGTGGGAGTTGTAGTGCAGGCCTCTCAAACACCCACCCACCTCCCTGTGAAGATGGCTACCTACCTGTTAGGTGAGGGTGCGGCACACAATGGCTGAGGCATGCTTCTGGGTGGGGGCAGTGCTCCATCCTGCTCAGCTGTGGGCCAAGGGGGCCTGGTGGGAGTTGTAGTGCAGGCCTCCCAAACACCCACCCACCTCCCTGTGAAGATGGCTACCTACCTGTTAGGTGAGGGTGCGGCACACAATGGCTGAGGCATGCTTCTGGGTGGGGGCAGTGCTCCATCCTGCTCAGCTGTGGGCCAAGGGGGCCTGGTGGGAGTTGTAGTGCAGGCCTCCCAAACACCCATCCACCTCCCTGTAAAGATGGCTACCTACCTGTTAGGTGAGGGTGTAGCACACAATGGCTGAGGCTTGCTTCTGGGTGGGGGGAGGGCTACATCCTGCTCAGCTGTGGGACAAGGGGGCCTGGTGGGAGTTGTAGTGCTGGCAGCATGTACACATGTACCCATGGTGATGTTGCTGACTACCTTTGGGGGCTTCGGGGGGTGTCTGTTGTATCTGTGAGAGATGTGTTGGGAGGAGTGTTGTGCACATGAATGAATTTGTACCTAGGAGGTATTATTTTGTGATAGGGCAAGACAGTACATATGTGTGATGTTAGGCATTTGTTTGTACTTACCAGCCTCCACTCCCCAGGTATTCCTGAGAGACTCTCTGGATGTAGAATGCCAAGCACCTTCTCCTCCCATTCAGTGAATGTTTTGAGTGGAACGGGAGGGCCACTGCCTGTCCTCTGCGCCAGCTCATGGTTCTTGGCTCTCCTCTTTTTGACCACTGCCTTCAGATCGTGCCACCTCTTCATGATTTCATCTCTATTGCGTGGCACGGTCCCTACTGCATTGACCTTCTCTACTATCCTTCTCCACATTTGCGTCCTTGTTGCTAGTGGTGTCTGTTGGACCTGGTTACCAAACAATTGTGGTTCTACCCTGATTATCTCATCGACCATGACCCTCAACTTGCTCTCAGTGAATTTGGGCATTCTCTGTGGTGACATGGTGTGCGATGTGTCAAGGTGTTTAGGGTGCAGGTTTGGGAGTGGTAGTGGTGGTTGTGATGTGTATGGTGTGTGCTGTGCAAAGGTGTTAGAGGTGCAGGTGTGGGAGTGGTGGTGGTGGTGGTGATGTGTGTGTGTTGTGCAGATTTGCCTCTCCTGTCATCTGTGGTGGATGTCCCCTCAGTTGTGGAGTTTTGCAAAGGATTGTGGTCTGTTGGGGGCTGGATTTATACTGGTGTCTGTGGGTGTGTCAGGATGGGGTATTGGTTGCAGGTGTGGTGTGTGTGTGTACCTGGGATTTGTAGTTTTGGAGTTTCCCATGGGGGTGTGTCTTTGGGCTGTGTTAGCTATTTTTGGGTGCATGCCTTGTATGGTTGGTGCACTTTGTGGCCATGTTGTGTGTTTTTCTGGCGACCGCCATTTTTTTGGCAGAGCGTCCGCAGTGGTGGCTCGGCTATGGCGCTTCCGCCGTCTCACTGATTCTTCACTGTTGTCGACCGCGGCGGTCGGAAACAGCGCACTGCACCGCGGGGATGTCGGGAATATCATAATTTTGATGGCGGTGTCTCCGCTGTGGTTGCGGGCGTTTGGCCTGTTTCCGCTGCGAAACCGACCGCCGCGGGCGGGTTTGGGCCCTTTCCGCAGGCGTACGGCGGATTCTCGGGTCTCCTTTCCGCCGCGGTTGTGGTTTTACCGCTGGGGATCCTAATCTAGCCGTCGGTTTTCCCGCGGTAGCGGCGGGCGGTGTTTTCCCGCTACCATGGCGGTCGTTTTTTTTTCCGTCTGCCATCGTAATGACCTCCTTAGTACTCTATAAGATTACGAAACAAATAGAAAAAATTTAAAACTTTACTAATAACTAGTAAGGCAGAGGTTGAGGTTAGAGATGGATGTATAATTCCTCATCAATGTTTAAGCCCTGTAGCTCATTACTGTCCATTTCAAGGATGTATAAGGACTCCAGTCTCCTGAGTTCCTTTTCCCTGTCACCATCTCTTTTCTTTTTCGGCACACTGTCAATCACGCTGTATCTAAGCCATTCCATTCCATAAACTTTATTTCGGCCACAAAGGACCATAAAAGTACATTTTACATTAAAACGAGAAGTCATTAAAAAAATATTTACAGTAACACATTCGTTTTTTCCAGATCAGTTATCATAAAATTCACAACAATTGCCATGTTTACAGGGATGGACATGGGAAAGCAACTCCACTGTACAATTTTTTCTTTTTTTTTTCTTTTTAAAAATGTCATAAAAAAAGAAGAGATTTAAAAATAGAATAAAAACCCTGAGGGCGAGAATTTTACAAAGTTAGGAATGGATGTAGTCAAAGTCCGGGAGGGGCGCATAAGTGATGGGAAACAAATCCTATGCATAATCAACTGTTCCTCTCCTCCCAGAGTCAGCTATTCTAAGAAAGCCCGCCTAGTGTACCACATTGAATTTAAAAAGCGTGAAACAGCAAACACTATTGGCGGGTGGGTTACATATTTTAAAACCCTCAATGCCTCCACGCAACGCACAAAGCCAAGGTTCTTGCACAGTTGGATTAACCAACGCTTGCGCGGCGCTAAATAAGCTGGACAAAAGAAGAAAATGTGTGTTATCGACTCTTCCTTATACTTGCAAGCGGGACAATCACTATTGCACTCTTTAGCCCATTTACTAGTAAAAGAGCGAAGTGGAAGAGACCCTATCCTAAACTGCACGTAAAGTTTCCTGGCCAATGGGGGTTCGATGGTATCCAGGAAAGATTCTCTGTTATACACATCTTTGACTTGGAGAAACTCCATGGTCAAACGACCACAGGAGGAACTTTCCTGGGTGGCCGCTAGTTTGTGAAGTCTATAGCGCCCAACTAGTGCCACCCTGGGAGTCGTTGGACATGTTATTTCAGGTGACTTCCATAAATCTGGCATGCCTAGCTTAAAAACGTAGTCTCTTATGTGGTTGAACCAGGGAATTTTCTTAAAAGTGCAAGGGACTAAAAACTCCTTGAGCTCGGCCCTAAAGATGGACAATTCCGGAGTCGCCCATAGCCGGCGCCAAAATGTAATGGGTCTAAGGGCAATCTCTTCATCTATGGGCCTAATGCCCAGGTCCATGCGAATGGGCAGCAGGGGAGTACTACGAGGAAGACCTATCAGCTGCCTCAGGAAGCTATTCTCCACCCTACTCAAATCAAAAGTGGGGCGGTGCCCCCACAGTTCTGCCCCATATAGTGTAGCACCCCGTGCTTGTGCCTTGTATACTTCCACCACGGGGCCCGCCGGTTTGAATGCAGAGGATCTGTGCAATTTCATAATCCCACCCACCGTCTGCATAAGCCTGAGACTTGCTTTCGTCATCTGTGGCCCCCATTCAAAGTGTTCTGACAAAGTTACACCTAAATAATCAAACACCTTAACTCTTTCTAACAGAATTCCGTATAAAGATGGATTAGGATGGGTGGTTTTAGGGGGGTTGAAGACCATATATTTTGTTTTTGAAATATTGATCTCCAGCCCCCGAAGCTTGCAGAAATTAGCAAAACCGTCAAGAGTACGCTGGATTCCCATTGGTGTTTTAGCGAGTAGGAGGGTGTCGTCGGCGAACATCAACGCCGGGACCCTCCCAGAGGCTAACTTTGGGGCATCATTGTCTTTTATTCTATTAAGATGGTCGATGAGCCCGTTAATAAAAAGACAGAATAGGGTGGGAGCTAAGACACAGCCCTGGCGTACCCCTTTCCTAACAGGAAAGCGCGGGGTAAGCTCCCCATGTTTTCCACATCTCACTTGGGCAAAATTGTCTAGGTGGAGCCTAACGATAGCATTAAGGAGATAGGGTGGAATTCCCAGGTCTCTGAGCACTACCCAAAGTTTTTCTCTGGGTACGAGATCAAAAGCTGACTTCAGATCAACAAAAATTAAGTAGAGGCTGCCACCCTCTATTGTCACTGCTTTCCAGAAAAGAAGTTGGAGTCTAAAGATCTGGTCTACGGTTGACATATTTGATCTGAAGCCAGCTTGGTATGGGCTCAGGATCTCCTTTTCTTCCGTCCAGCCCTGAAGTCGATCTAAGAGGACCCGACCGAACAGTTTTTGGGTAATGTCAATTAAACTGATCGGCCTATAATTTGTTGGAAGAAGAGGGCAACCTTTTTTATATATGGGAACTATCTCTGCCCCACGCCAAGTATCCGGGGGTTTCATGCCCTTCATGACGGCATTAAATAGAACCCACAAGTAGGGTACCCAAATTTTGGGTTCCTCTCTAAAAAGGTCACCTGGTAGTTTGTCTAGGCCTGGCGCTTTGTTACTATGGAGTCTATTGATGGCATTGCCCACTTCGGTCAGGGTGATCTCTGTAAACCCCTCTCTGTTAGGTTCTAATGTTACAGCAGGGTTACCAGTACAGTCAAGCCTAACTTCCCTAGTCGAGTACAATGACTCGTAGTGGGACTCCCATACTTCGGGGGCTATATTTGGCTCTATGGACGAGCTCCCTTCCCTGTCACCGGAGCTTACTATTGCCCAAAAAGTTCTCAGGTCCTTGTTATCTAGAGCAGTCCTGAGAGATTCCCATCTGTCACTTTCCCACTTTTTCTTTTCCTGTTTAATTGTCTCTTTATAGCAGGCCCGGGTGGATTTGATTAAGAGCTTATCCTTCGCTTTCACTGCCTCTAATAGAGCTTGCTTGGCCGTACGGCACTTGTCATTAAACCAGGAACATTTAGGTCGTTTGGGTTCCCTCCTACGCACCACGGGGTAGAATACGTCTGCCAATTTCTCGAGTAACTCTAGGTGCGTGAGGCCTATCTTATCCAGCTCCAATAGAGGACCCCCCACCTGCACTACCGCCCACATTTTAGTCATTATCGGGATAACTGCCTGATAAACTTTGGCCAGCTTGGAGGGTGAGTGTTGTATATGGCCCCATCTAATGTTTCTTCTGTTATTTGTTAGTGTTAGTGCTCGGGGTAGGTTATCTACTGGGGCGGCAGAGTTAAAACTGCCTAGGTCCTCTGCTTTCAGGCTCAAGATCAAGGCGTTATGGTCACTATCATGTCTAGGGATAATTTGAAAATCAAGGACCCATCCCCAAGATCTTGTTTCCACCAGAATGTAGTCAAGTAAGGATGCTTGGCCTACTCGGTTGAATGTAAATTGACCGGGGCAATCCGATTTAGTGCGCCCGTTGCATGCCCTTAGTGACAGGGTCAACGAGAGTGAATTGAGTTGGATTGCCAGTGGTGACCAGATCCTGATGGGACTGATCTGGGGGTCAGGAACTGACCAGAGTATGTCCTCCTCGCTGGGCGTGAAGTGGTCCAGATCCGTAAGGGGTTCATATTGGCAGTTAAAATCGCCCCCTACAATGAGCCGGATAGCTGGATCCAAAGTTGGTATGAAGTGCCCCAGGTGATCGATGATAACGGATTCCTGGCTGTTGCCAACAGGTCTGGAATATACTTTAATTAGGGCAATTTTTGTCATAGAGGGAAAAGTGAGCAGGACGCACTGGATGTCTATTGAAGGAGTTACCAGCTGTTCTGCTCTGCAACCCAAATGGGTGCCCACCCAGATAGATAAACCGCCTGAGGGTCTCCCCCTTCCCCCAAAAGTAGCCAAAGAATTAAATGAGGCGAAGCCCACTTGCCGGAGCTCTTCCCTCGCCCATGTCTCCTGAAAGAGACAGATATCCTGATCTGCCACAAAAAGCCCCCATTCTGGCAGGATAATTTGTTTTTGAGACCCGCCAGGTTCCATGATAGAACCCTAATGCTGTTATCTGGGCATCTTTTCCTGCTCAGAGCAACAGCAGCGCTGTCATTAGGGGCCGGGCGATCACCTGATTGAGCTTGATGGAGGTTGTCCAGATCAGGGTGGCACTTACTCTCTTTACTTAGCTCACTAGCTAGATCAGGGGAGGTGATAGCAAGGGGCCCCCTAAGCTGAATACTTTCACAAGGAGAGTTTATTAACTGGGGGGGAGATGAGCTCCTGGCCCTAGGTGATCGGCTCAAACACTTAATCACTTTACACTTCGGGCCCTGGTTATGCAGTTCTAGATTCCCTTCCATAATTGTCCCTTCCCGCAGTCAATCCACCGCCTCCAGGCTGTCATATCTATTGTTAACTGGGATATTAAACAAAAATCGTGGGAGGAAAGCATCCCGGCTTCCTTGAATTAAAGGTCTAGGGCCCCCAGTCAGGATAGGAATTGGTGCCCGGCCCCTGGGAGTTATCCGGTGAAAAGGATAGAAAAATTCCAGAGGACGGAGAGTCATTCTAGTTGGGGCATTGGAATAGCAGGGAGGGGATCTGAGTAGGTTAGTGACAGTGTTGGGCTTTTTAAAATTAATGACTGCACACTCCCCAGGATCGGTTTTTTCACCGTTGCCCACCCACCCTACTCTGCGGACCATTATGATCTCATCTGCTTGAGCGTAATCAAACTGCTTGTGTCTTGCGAGCCAGAATAAACATTTGTTTCTTAACTCGAGGTGGGTTTCCTTGCTGCTATCTTCGATTGTGGGGATTCCTGTCAAAATTGCCACGTAGGGGGAGCATGCGGGGGGAGATTTATATGGGGCAAGTTAGAGCTTATACTTGCATGCTTCTCCTCCGTGTCGGCAAGGGGTGGTTGTCCCATCGGGTTGATCTTAGGGCCTGGGTCAATTGGCCTCTGTATAGGCAAAGATCTAGAAGGGTCAGAGCTGGATTTGGCCCTACCCTCTGCACTTAGATTCATATTGCTCTGCCGTGTGTCGACACTCCGACCCTTGGACTCATGTCTGCCTGGGGGGGCTTCGTGGTTGTTATGTGCCCCCTTTTCGAGGGGGATGGTAGTAATTTGGGTGGCTACCTGGCAGCCCGTATCAATCCCTCCCCTGAGCTTGTTAGAGGAACAGATCTGCTGATCTGTTCTTCTTGCTTCCCCTACTGCAGATATTTTTTCTAGGTTGGTTAAACGACTAATGACAGGGGCCAGTTCTTCTCTGATTGTAGCTCTCAATTTGTTCTGGAGATCGGTCATCAGGTTTTTGGCCCATGTGGGATAAGTGGGATCAGTGTTAACATCCTGGGAGCCACCCTGGTTTTGAACTTCCTCGCATGCTCCCTCAGGGTTAGGCACAGGGCCCTCACAGGTTCTTTTTCTTTTTGGACCGATCTCTGATTGTTGTTTACGTTTCCCAGTCTTGGGGATACTGTTTGAGGTTATGCTCTTCCGAACTGCTCTCTTAGTTGGAGCCTCACCTGGGGGTGCTGGAAGGGGGGCTTCTGACTGGGGTGGGGCCGCAATAACCGAAATAGAGACGTTTGGAGATAGAGGTGGTAAGAGGTGAGCTTCTAGCTGGGATGGAGTCTCAGTGGACAAGATAGAAGCGTTTAGAGATGGAATAAACAAGTCCGGGGTAAGGGAGAGTCTCCTTTCCGTAAGCTCAATTTCTGTATTAACCACCCCTATGGCCCTCTGAAGCATTTTGTCTATAGATGTTTGTGGCACTGAGGATTCAACCCTAGTTTTAGGTCTAGGTGCCCCCAACCTCTTCCCCATTCTGCAGTATACAAGTGCCCTGTAGCCCCAGCGGTGAGAGCACTAAGCCTGGACACCTTTTCCTGTGAGGGCGGTGCCCGCAGCCAGCTTACAACCTAAAAATCAGTTAGCAAGGAGACCTTTTGGCTGATGACCCACTCTCCTTGGACCCGGGGGGGGGCCTCACCCGACCACTTACAGCTTAGCCAAGGCAATAAGACAATTAACATTAAGTCCTCCACTGATTGGTAAATCCTTCGAGGACCGGCCGACCATTAGTTCTTTAATAATACCATAGAAAAGGGCATCACGACGGTTCTCGAAGGCCAAGGCTTGCTAGATCAGCTGAGCATGCAGGGATTCAGACACCTTGGGGCATCACCACTCACAGTCTTTACAACAAAAACGAAAAGAGGATCAACAGAACGAAGAGCAAGTCAATGGCAGGTGATACCTTGCGAGTTGTGGGCTTACCCAGTGGTGGTAGCAAAAGATGGTGATAAAAAGAGCCAAGAGGGCTGGCCCTGCCCTGCCTCCTCCTGGCGCAGGACGGGCCCGCCCTTGGCGCTGCCCGCGCGCGTCCCGCACCGCGGGGGAGAGGCAGCGCTTTATGCGCGTGATGAGTCTTGGCGCCTCCCCCTCGAGTACGGCAGCAGGTAGAGGCGCGATGACCACTGGGCGATGAAATCCTCACTCGGGGGCCAGGTGAAAGCAGGCAAACAAAGGAAACCCCGGGACGACGGTCCCACCGGGGGCATTACGTCAGGGACTACTTCTGGCCCCAGATGAACTCTGCACCCAACGTGCGCTTTGTGAGACCCCAGAGTCACTTATAGCCAGCTCTCATGGGAGGGTATCCGGGGGGCACAGAGGGCAACTGTTCCAATGGTAATAGCAATCTTCTAGCAGATCTGTTAAAAATTCCAACAGCCTGCCCAAAACAAGAGGTGGTTGCACGGTGTCACTCTTGAAGGGTTGTAATGAAAAAAAAAAAAGAAAAACAGAAAAAAAAAACGCCTCAGAGCATGTCCTTGTCCCCAGTTTTGACTCTTATGGCTCGTTTTTACCCATCATACCGCCCCACTTGCAAAGTATTTTCCACAGGACTAAGCCTGGGCGTAGTTCGCGTAGTCGCGCTACGTGAAGCTACGCGAAGACGTCGGGGCGCTACGCGAGCTACGCGTAGCTTCGCGAGCGTGCGTAGCTACTTGCCGCGCCCGTTCGCGATGCGTTTTTCTTGCTCGGGAACGCGTTGTGGTTGTTCGGGACGCTGTTTGCGTGCTCGGGGGCGCGAACTTACCCATGCGGTCGCCTATGGGCGCGGCCATTTTGTTTTTCACTTGTCCCGCCCGTTCGCGATCCCTTATTTCCTGTTCCGGGTCGCGTATAGCGTGCTCGCGATGCGCATTCCTTGTTCGGGAACGCGTTGTACGTGTTCGCGACGTTTTTGCGTGCTTGGGGACAAATATCGCGCGAACTTACCCACGCGGTCGCGATGGGCGCGGCCATCTTGTTTTACCACTCTATGCTATGGTTCTGGGCCTGCTTTTCTATCCTCCCTCAATCTTTGCAATCCTTAGTTTTTTACACTGTTTTTCAATTTTTCTTTATCTCTTATCTATCTCACTCTCTGCTTAAGTCTATATTTTGCTTTTTTTTCTACTTTTTACTGTTTTTTTACTTTTTGACTGTTTTATATAACTTTCTTCTTTAAGCTCCTACTTCTTCCCCTAACTTTATTTTTCCCTTCTAACTTTTCTTTTTCACCTCCTCCCACCCCAGAACCATGGCGAAGGGTAGCAGCAGCGGCTCAAAGGGCAAGGCGCGTGCGCCCAATCGCCGCCTGCCTTGCGGCAGACTGCGCCCTGCAGGGGTGCAAGCCCGCCAGCTGTTTAATGAGGCAGAGGTGGCCGCCCTTGTTTATTTTATTCAGCGCCACCTCCCCTTGACCTTGGCAGCAGGCGGCAGGCCAGGCTCCGGGTACCCGACCCAGGAGCGTCACCGCCGGTGGGCGAAGGTGCGTCGGGCAGTGTTTCGCTGCTCCGAGGTCCGGCGCACCCATAACCAGCTGGCCCACCGGTGGTCAGACATCCTTGACCGGGAGCAGGACCTGTTGGACCTGCTAGGTGTCGAGGTCGTGGGGCTTGGTGAGTAGCCAATATATATATAGTAGTGTAAGTATTGTGATTTGTGTATACATTTTTTACAAATAACAAGAATACTGCTGCTTACATTGCAGGTAAATTACGTTTCAAAATCTTCTGTGATTGTAGGACACAGGTGCTGGGCGGTACTCTTACTTTTTTGCAACTTTGCGCTCGCTTGTCATTATGTAAGAGTTTACTTTAGAGAACTTCAGTTAGGTAATGCTATTGCTAGAGAGACTGTAGTCCTTCCTTTGTCCTCCTGTCAAATAGTGGTGGATGCATTTGATACTAGGTTTAGTTACTATTAGTTGATAATTTTTGAGCTGTCTGCGTGACGCATCCTCTGTCACTGAGTGCTGCTTACCCCAGTCCTTAGAACCTTTTGTAGTTTGTTTAGTGAGTGGTACTGGTAAGCTTAGCTTAGCAGTGTCAGTCAGCTGCAGAACATCAGACGCAACCAACCAACAATTTGGTGTATGCATTATGCACTTTATGCATGTGTCCTCCTTCTCATCTATGCATTTTTGATGTCAATAAAAAATGGAAATGCAGGCTTAATGAACAATTGGCCCGCCTGGAATAGGTGGGCTATGTCAGGTGGTACTTAGGCTTAGTTAGTGTTCTGGATTTTATTTGAATCAATCAGAATGGAACACTGAATTAGTGTTCCCAAATAAGTAGACTGTCCGTGAATCCCGCAAGGCAGTAGTCGATCGGATTAGATAGGTCAATTTTATTGCAATTTTTGTTTCCTAAAACGTTTTTGAGCGTTTTTTTAGATAATTTATTTGTTTCACAGCAAACATTAATGTTTGTGTCTTTCTTTTCTTTATTATATCTTACATGATCACTGATGTGCAGCACCCAGGGGCAAGAAGACGGGGTCCGATTCGGCGGGACAACCACCAGAGGACCGCTCCTCTACCGAGGGCCCTGCTGCTGGTCCCAGTAAGTCCTCCAATGGTTAATATTAACAATTATATTGCCCTAACTTTTACTGCACCTTATTTTTTCAGAACTATTAATTCTGGCTCCACTCCCTAATTCTATTTTTTACAAAAGATTCTTTGATCTTGACTTGACTATCTGTTTCTAAATTCTGGTTATCCCTGCCTCTAAGTTCTAACTGCCTCTGCTATGAATGTCTGTACTCTGTACTACTAATATTAGTCTGTCGCTAAGCTTGCCCAGTTTGCATTGCCACTCTTTATTGTACGGTTTTGAATAAAACTCAGATTGACCAATACTAATAGCTCTAGCCACTGAGTCCAGTCCTTTCGGTTGTCCTCTTCTAGGCTTCTTAATCTTGAGGCTTTGACAATTACCACAAACAAAATGCCCAACCAGATATTTGACTATTTTTATTTTTGATAGGATATAGTACATACTACTTGGATTCTGCACAGCCCCATGCAGAACTATGCACAATGAAATAGGATGTTGGTGATGCGAGTTTGGAACTTGGACGTTCCTCACACCTCAGTCAGAAGTGAACCCACAATCCCCTGAACGACTAGCTATAGTGTCTCATTAGGTCCCCGAACCCCCACCCGAAGATACCCAATGATTATGATTACACAACACAGAACATAACACCCTTTCGCTCACTCACTCGTGTAAGTCCACCACCACACAAAATACCACAGAGTCTATGTGTAAGTTCAAAAGGTTTATTTTCAACTAACAAGCTCTGTATGTATGTTGTTCTATAAAATTCAGTGTACTCCAGCCAGCTCCAACAGCAAAATGCATAAGATTAAAACAATAAACAGTGTTGCAACAAGTGCATGATCATTGATGATATATAAGACAAAAGATCTGTGCGAATTCTGGGCGACTCCTCACCGTAGAACGTAGAATTACTGGTTACATGCATCATTCATAAGCTCTGCAAATCTCTGGTTCGTAGAAGGGAATCCTCTGCCTGAGAAAAATGGTGCGTGTTATATAGTATAATGCAAGCATTTCTCAGTCCTGCCCAAAAAGTGTAACATGTTACCTATGGCTAAGCAATACGGACTAACCGAACTCCATAACTAAGTGGCTTGTTTTTCGACCTCTTGTACGCAACGCTCAGACAGTAGCTGTATGTGCTCATGTGGGCTCAAAAGGCGTCTTACTGTTACTGCGCAACAAGCTGCGAGGTAACATGCGCAAAAGACATGAAGCGGAAAATGGTTGCATGGCTCAGGCTAACTTTGCAAAGAGTAGAGTATAGTATAATAATGACCCTAGGGACCATAACACTACTAGTGTCTACTGACTGTACTCTAGTACCCGATTTGGACTATTGAATGTGATTTATAATAATATGTATGTATTAACTTTTTTTTCAATCTTGCTAATGAAAAAGAATAAATAGGGGGAGGTGTACAGGCATCTAAAAATGTGTCATGTTTTTATCTAGGCGGACTAGCAACCACCAGTGGCGGCGGGGCCACCGGCGATTCGAGCCTTCCCGAGGGGGCAGGAGAAGATGCGGCACCTGCAGGAGCTACAGGGGGGGAGCCAGCAGCGGTGGCGGGCGGTGGTAAGTTATATTCATGACTTATTGACATTGCACTAGCTGGAAGGGTGTGTGGACTTCACTCACTGTACTGTTGTTGAGACTTATTAGGTATGAAGTTGTAGTGAACATTATACAACGGTTAAAGAAGACACCCTTTACTTAGCATGAGCAATGCAATAGCATTACCAGCGTGACTTGATTAACCAATGGCCTCTTATATCTGACTCCAACTCAGCTGTGAAGGTTTTATGGAGGAGACTAAAAGTCAGATCAGATGACCTTGATGGATGTGTTGAACAAAAAGGGAAAGAAGGGTTGAAGGAGGAAGGGCGGGCGAGATTTAATATGATGACTGGCAGAGAAGGATACGTTGGAAGCATGGATAGGTGGCTGATAGGAATCAGATGCATGTGTTGTTGAAGGATGGGTGGAAGGTGAAAGAAGAATGGATGCCTGCCTGGGTGGGCGACACAGTATGGGTGGATACTGTGGATAGCAAGAATCATCAGCGGTGTTTGGGTGAAACTCAAAGCCAAGGCAAGCAACGGAGTGAGTGGACGCATGCGTTGTTGTTGGTGAAACAAAGTAAGGTTGGTGGAGAGATTAAGAAGAATGATTGACATTTACTTAGAATGGATGGATGCCTGTACGTATTCATCATAGACAGCATAGGTGGAGACTGTCACGGGATGCACAGTTTTAGGGAATGTAAAAGAAACCGCGCCAGAGTAGCAAAGCCGATGTGGGGAGGGGCAGGGTGGGGGTAGTAGTAAACAATGTATTACGCGGGCAAATACAGGTAACTTTACTGTAAACATATAAATAAAGCGAATTTCATTGTGCGCACTGCACCGCCAAATGCGATGCAGTGTGCGCAACAAAATTAGTTTCATTTATTTATATGTTTACTTACCTGTAATTGGCCGTAATCCATAGTTTACTACCCCCATCCTGCCCCTACCCACGTCACCACCCGGCCGAACTCCCTGAGTCCCACCACCGACCGCTACTGACCTTATGTCGTTGTCCCATATAAAAGCAACGATCATTGGATCAGATATATAATCTGCCTTTTTGTAGTAGCCAAGGCACTGTGAAATTGAGCAATTGCCCTCCATGTAACAGAGAGAGTATGGCCAGTGCCACCCGTAATAGAAAAATACGAGCTTCCCCACCTGCAAACAGTAGTAAATCCAACTAACGTGAGTCTGCGTCATGACTCGTATGTTTGTCTTGGGTGCAAGCATAGATGACCGAGCTGGCAATGCCGGCTACAACCAGGTTATGTCATTTCGCTAAACTAGAGAAAAGAAGAACACTGGTGTACTGTGTACTGGTTGGAGTCCATAGTGCTAGTATAATGCCTGAAACTCCCACAAATGTTAGAGGCCGAGGAAGTGGGAGGATAGATAGATTATTACCACAAATGTTATGTACTGTGCTTCTTGCTAGTGCTACTGTGCCATTATGTGTTGAATTAATTTTGTGTTACTGTTTAGCTAAGAGTACTGGTTACAACAATATTTTTTTTCTTTCTTGATATAGATGGTACTCCTTCCCAAGACAAACCATCGCGGAAGGAGTTGGCAGCCAGGGCCCGGCGCCGGAAACTGGAGGCCATATGCCAGGAGTACCGGCGGCTGGTGGCTCAGGCGGAGGAGGCGGCAGCAGCAGCTGCAGCCTCGTCCGATGCCCCGGGCCCCAGCCAGGCCACAACTCCAGCGGTACGGCGCCACGGTCTGGTAGCCGCCCGCCGCCGCACATTCGCTAGCAGCCAGCACTGCTGTCCCCCACCCTGGATGCCACTGCAGGGCATTTCGCAGGAAGATTCTCCTCCGGATGGCACGTCTAGAGGAGCAAATGGAGGAGTGGGTCAAAATCATGGTGGACAAACACCTCAAAGCCCGCCGAATTTAACATCGAGGACCCTGTTGATTTGCCCCTTTTTATTCCTTGTTTTGGTGGGTGGGAATTTGGCGTTGGGGTTTCGGGACATTCTTTGGACTTTTTCGTTTTGGACATTTGTTGGGGTTAGGGAGAAGGGTGGGTCAGGTGTGGGATAGTTTATTTTTGTTAGGGTAATAAATTATATTTATACTTAAATATACAATGTTAATGTTTTGTGGGGGTTACTGTTTTACGAATTAACGTCACATTGGTTTCCTTGCTGCTGCAGGGCCGCAGCCAGTGTTTGATTTAAATAATCTGCCGACGATTATGTAACACAAACAGATAGATGCGGTACCCCTCACTGAGTTATTTGTCCTACTAGTACTGTCAGTCTCTCCTCCTAGTCCATTTATACCTCCCACCAAACTTATCTTACCTGTGATTGATGATTACGTTCGGCACAGCGATGGCTGCATGGTTTCCAGAGAGAATGTAGAAGATGCCATGGTTGTGGTGGTAGTAGTAGAGTAGACACTGGCAGTAGCATTTGCTAAAAAATGAAAAAAGAGACAGTCACTTTCCTGAGAGCGACTGTGGGAGGAGTAGTAGAACGAAGTAAAATACAGTACAGAAGAAGACTGCCAAACAAACAATATTGCAGTTGCAACTGCTAAAGTCCAATTAAACATAATGGTGGCGGGGACAGCCTAGTACAAGAAGTTACAAACTGTAGTTGTGTCGATTGAGTCACTTAACTTAACACAATCGTAATTCGTAACCTTTACTGCTGTGTGGTAGGAGTTTGATGATTAATCCAATCAATGACGGCAATTAATTATGATGTACTACTATTAGCCGGTGACGGCTTGCACATAGACTGAGCATGGGTGGGCAAGCAGAAGAAGCTCCTCGCCCTGCCTTGCAATTGAATTAGTGTTGCTTTCACCACATCTGCCCCAGCAAGCGTGGGATCAATTGGTGTACATTTTATGTAGTCACATCACACCTCAATATAAATCACAGCCCGGGGGAAGAGGGTTAGGGTTTGATGAATGGATGGGAAGGGGGTTTGGGGAAAGGTTTGAGAATGAAAAACAGTACGCATGGACAACAAAAGCAAAGCGCAATCTTGGCAGACGACCATGATCTTATACAAAAAATCTATAAAGGGAGAAAAGGGAAATGCATGCATGATGATGAAGATAACTTGATGGTTAATGAGTAGTACTTAATAACTCCTACTAGACAATTAGACAGTACAGGGCAGCAGTATATTCTATGCAATTTGCCTTGCCTGTAATATGCCCTCAGAGACCCAAATTCCATGTTGTACTGGGCTTACTTGTAAAGATAGCAAAGACAATTAAAACACAGTTGTAGGGATCAATTAGCAAACAAACAACACACAACACTCAGTCCTAATGATTGAAGAGAAAAAGGATTCAAATTAATTAAAAGATGAATGATGAATGATACTAAAGTTACTGTATTATCATGCTCAAATTGTGGAGTGGAATCTCGTCCTTCCTCTTGGTCCTATCTTCCATGGACGCTCCGCACATCAATCTTGGTGGCCTTCCTGATGCCGATTGGTAAGGTAAATGTGAGTTGTGTCTCCCAGTATAGCAAGCACAAGGTAAAGGCCGGCCTGTAACGTCTAGATGGAAAAACAAAAGCGGTATTGAAAAATCAATGAATAAAAAAAAACATCAATTACGGTGGAGTCCAAGAAGAGAAGAGAGAACACTTTCAGAGTGAGGCGGCTTGGATATATCGTGTAGATTCTGTTTACAGCATTAAGCTACAACAACAACAGGACAGAACAGGCCCACCACAGCACCAGCCCGTGACCCAACCTCCATTTACCTTAATTTTTGACATAGCCAGACAAAAGGCATACACAGCAACTTAGCATTTTCCTAATTAAGTGACAAAATCAATGCGCCGCTGTGAGTCATCACTACACTCGACTACACACCACTACATGGACATGTAGGTCTGCTGTGTTTACTTTCTTGTTGAATTGTTGTGTTTATGTTTACCTTATGCCACTTCATGAAATGCAGTTATTCCTTGAATCATCTCCGATCCAACTGAATGACTGCGTGCAAAGATAGTATGGTCATCATCATGGTGTGGTACGTGTTGTCCAACTACAACTCAGTCTGTAGTGACTCCGATTAAGTCCATATTCCATATTAAAAAATTGCAACAGATATTGGCCTGCACCTGCAGTAGTAGGAGTACAATTTGGTTATTAAACAACAAGAAGGGAAACATTGACTGTCACTGACTTGAGTCACTTTGTAGATTAACTAGTAGAGTTCGACTTCATGCACAACATCAACAACAAACAACAGCAATCGCTCAGAGTCTGCAAGCATCCAATGCATTCCATCATTACCTGTCTTGCTCTTCTCTTTGGCTGTCAGATCATCAGATGCCTAGTTCTGACAGTTGTTATTTTTTTTTACGGGGCAGTGGCCTCATCATTACTCCAGTCCACATTCATTTTGAGTGTTAGTCGCTGTTTCGGTTTTCGTCTTATTCTTCTGTGGCACTTTGTCACAGTTTAAGTTGCTTCCCATTGTCAGCACTGTGATGATGGGCCGCGGCCTGGGTAGCGCTCATTGATGGTCATTTGAGTTTGCACAAATGTCAGCAAGTTTCTTCGAAGAGTCTCTTGTCTTTCTCTGCCAAGTACCTTCTGTCCTGACAGTGAGGACCTTTGGATGCCTGCTGAGGCTGTAGCCTTCGGACACTGATGAGTTTCGGCTCGAAAACAAAATGGAGGATAGCTATAGTCACGTTTCACTTCTTATGGAGGCGGGACTGGTAAAGGCAACATTTCTTGTACTAATGTCTGGCTTGATGGAAATGTACTTGTGCGAGACAGGAAGATGAAGCAGGACTCTGAAGAGTGGACAGTTAAATGCACAGACATCCAACTCCAATAGGGAAATAAAAGAGAAGACGGTGGTGATGGATTTGTTGTGATTTGAACCAGAAAGACAGATACACAGACACATAAAGGAAGGAAGAAAGTAACAATTTGAAAGCCTAGTTGTCAGGGAAGAGGAGCTCGTCCTCAAACTCTGGTGGTTCGGACAGAAGTAGGTCCTGTAACGCACTATTTACGTCATCCAAGTCGCTCTCCTCTTCCTGCTGTGATTCACGTATTTTGTAATCCGGTGGTATAAAGTGCTGATTCATTTTGATCATGGTTAACCTCTCCACGCTTTGGGCCGAGAGACTGGTCCTTTTCGAAGTTACAATGGCACCAGCAGCACTGAAAACACGCTCAGAAGAGACACTTGCGATAGGGGAAGCCAGATACTTTATCGCCAGCCTGCTGAGCACTGTCCATTGGCTTCTTTTCCCATACCAATACACCAATGGGTTTCGATCCATGAAGACCTCTGTTGGGTCATCCAGATAGGCCTGGACCATCCGCTCAATGTTCAGGGGTGCTCCGATGTGCTCGGCCTGTTTTGCCTTTGCATCAGCACTGGACTTACCATACCCCTGCTGTAGAAACCAATCAGTTGCACATTGTGCTGTGGATGATCCTGTTCTTGATGTTATTGTTGGTGTAGGTGACTGCTGGGAGGCAAATGCACTGCCCTCAGGCTCCGAAGTAGAACTTGACTCTGGATGCCCTGTAGTACTGGTTATGGCCTGGGGTGGGGGCCTGTAATTAAAAGCCGTTCGCTTTCGAAAATAGTGGCTTCCTTAGCTATCAAAGTTTTGTAGTTGGCAACATCCACTACCGAAAAAGGAATTACTGCCTTGCTGTTCAGAAATACTTTGTACCGTGGATCCAAAATTGTGGCACTAATGTAATGTGGTTGTGACAACATTTTATTTTTAATCCTTGTATTTTCCGATAAGCGAGCGGCTAAGGTCTCCGCCAAATGATATGCGTCTTGTTTGTCATCCACACCTGCGTACGTTTCAGACACATCCTTCAGCTGTTGCTCTAGCATGTGCAACAATGGAATAGCTTGGCCCATAGTACAGTCCTCCCTGCTGACTTCACGTGTGAAGATCTCAAAAGGAAGTAGCATCTCAGTCAGGCATTTAATGAGGTCCCATTGAGCCATCTCAACGGTCATGCCTCTCACAGTAGGTTCCCCTAATCTTTGCATGACATAAGCATTGAGTGGTATGTACAGTTCAAACAGACGATCAAGCATGTAATAAGTTGAGTTCCAACGTGTTTGCACCTCCTGGATGAGCGCTTTGACTGGCATTTTATGCTCACGTTGAATGACCCTCAGCTGCTTCCGGGCTTTAAAAGAATGGTTGAAATATGTGCATATTCTTCTGCAGGTGACCAGTAAGTTGCTGACTTTAGATTCATTTTTCAAAAAGTCTTGAACAACAATGTTAATGCAGTGTGCCAAACACGGGACCCTGAAATAGCCACCATTGCGCATGGCCAAAACTACATTACTGCCGTTGTCCGTGGCAACAAAACCAATCGTAAGCCCTCTTGGGCGCAGCCACTCAAAGACCTTGGTGTTAAACTCTTCCAAAATGTTTTCAGCAGTATGAGATTTCTCCATGGCAAACATGGCTACAGTTGCATGTTTGCGAGTGGCATGAAAAATCTCTGCAGTATCAACACCAGCAGATATCTGTTCTCTAACCCCGCAAAACAGATCCAGTGTGCAGTGATGCACATGTAATCTGTGGCTTGGCAACTGGTCCACATGTCTGTAGTCAGGTGGATACTGTGAACAGCACTCTGCTTCAAGGCCTTTCCTAGCAATTCCAGCACGTCGTGATGTAGTGCTGGAACTGCAACTCTGGCAAAATAGTAGCGGCTGGGAACATGCCATTTTGGGCAGATGGTTGACACAAATTCCACAAAACCCACCCCTTCAACAAAAGAAAAAGGGAGAAGGTCCGGTGCTAACATTTTAGCCAGCTTCGCATTGTACAAACGTGCTATTGGGTGGTTGCGTTCGTACTGCCCCTCACCCCCAAACATGCTGATAATGGTAGGCTGCATGGTTTTCCTTTCTCTTAGGCTCAACGCACTTTTGGTAGTGCGGACCTGGTACTTCTTGGTGTCTCCGGCTGACTCTTACTCTTGTGCCACTGAGATGTTGCTGAAGATGTGTGCAACGTTAAGACTGCACTGCTGGGGTCAGGGACACCTTGTGTACCACTACCAGAGAGAATGTCTCCCTGTCCTTCCTCTTCCACCGTGATCGGATCTTCTTCTACTCCTTTATCCCCACCAACACCAATGGTTGCAGTTTTTTTCTGCCGCGAAGGTGGTCCTCCCAGCTGATCAAGTGGTGTTTTTTCAGATGGGTCATTTGGCCTCCGGTACCATAGTTTGTACCAAGCTTACCACGACTAACAGAGGTATTACAAATGGAGCATATAGCAATGTTCTCCTCCTTTTCGCTAACCGTAAAGAAGTCCCAAACTGGGGAGCTTAACTTTGGCCTCCTGCTGGAGGTGCCACTTCCAATGCCGGATGATCTGTAGGGTGTGTGTTGAATTTGACTCTGTGCTGCTGTACCACTACCTACTCCTACAGAGGTGGTGGTTGTGCTGGATGTAGGTCGCTGCCGGGCCTTTGCTAATGCAAATATGGAAGCTGTAGGTCGTGTTGGTGTTACCTGTGGAGGTATGCGTGCTACATCCCTCGCAGCGATTTTGGATAGGGTAAGAATGTTGGTCTCCATCTCCTCGGGGCCGGGAGTGATGTTCGTGATGACTGGCTCGTCGTCGTCATCATCATCTTGCTGTTCTACATCGACCTCCATAAGTGTAAGGCTTTTCGGAACCTTCCTTTTCCCTAGCTTGGTCTTGGAACGTGGCTCCCTCTCAGACTCAGTTTGTGGCTTTCAAGTGGCATCTAGATCATCAGAAGGGGGCTTGGCGAAGAACTTGATGGACTACCCCTCCTTTTCCTTGCTGGGGATTTGGAAGACAATGGATCTTCTGAATGAGTGGCTTCTTCTTCTACCTCTGCATGAGGCTCAATTTCCTGAACTGCCCCTACTTCAGGAGGAACAACAACTACTATTGCGGGCGGTGGTTGCGGCTGTTGTTGTTGACCACTTATCTGCTGTGTTTCCTCCTGCGTTGATTGGGAACTACTTTGAGATAGCGATAAGTTTATCTCAGGCTCAGCATCACTGCTTTCCACCATTAGGCTGGCTACCTCTTCCACACTCATGTGCTTGGGCCTGGGTTGGTGGGTTGGGTCCACTGATGCGGAGGTGCTGCCCCCAGCTTGCCCCCGGACACCGCTGCTGCAGGCGCAATTTTTCCCCAAAAAGGTATTGGCCGGCACACCAGACTTCAGTGTCACTTCCTTCTTCTGTTCCTTCTTCTTCTCAATAGCAACTTTCTTGGTACTGGAGGACCTGGTACCTGCTTTCTTTGTGCCCATCTTCTTCAGATGTCAGCAGCACTCAGTTGCAGAGATGTCTGGTCAGGTCACACGTCACGTTGTGTTGTGTGTACAGCAGCAGGATGTCTGTCTGGAAGTGCAACGGGCAATGATGAGAGACACACCTCCTCCTCAGTCTTTGTGCACCTAAAAGCAAAAAAGCCAGAACATCAGTCAAACATAGCACAAATCAAACAAATAGAATATAGAACTTAGTGTGTGGTGGCCTCAATTATTAAATTTCAGAAACTCTGTGAACAACAACACACAGTCTAGCCATTTATGAGACGTTGACAACAAGGCCAGGGCTTTCCTGGCTACTGTGTGGTGCTAGTGTACACTCTGGAAGAATAAGAATAGTAAAGAACAAAAACTAAAATGTACTGGAGCATGTTTGGCCTAAATTTGTGCATCAAGTGGGATGTATCATATATAGGCGCATCAGGGAGCTGCAGCTGGCAATGGGGATGGATTTGGAAGCAGTAAGACAAGAGGAACAATGGAAAGACACGCAGGCCTATGTGGCAAAAACAGCACACTAATAACTACCACAACAAAATGGCCCCCAGAAACATGGTGACTCACAGGCACAAGGCACGGCAAACAATGAACTCAAGCAGGCCTATATATGGGCAGACAAAGGATGCCTTATAAAACACACACAGCTTTAATGCAAAAACTAAAATCCACATGGCTAAAAACACTTTTGAAAGTTAGACAACCACTACAACAACACAATTATAATTACACAGTACACACGCAAAAAAAGCATTTATTTAACACACCCAAAAAGTGAAATAGTCAGACCCTCCAAAAAAACCCACATTTCGCAATTCAATTGAATCAATTCAATGCCATCCATGGCCTAAATGATGTCAAAATTCCACAGACTACACAGAAACAGTTTTATGCACCCATGGTGACTACCTCTGGGCCTACTGGCATACTGGGCCGCAAGCTTGGAGGCCTATGGCAAAAGCACAGTGGCTGGCTTTACAAAATGGCCAGGCCACCCACATGGCCAGGCCACCCAAAATAACAAAAAAGTGAAGACAAAGGACAGGACCAGGCAGTTGGAGACTCTGGGCAACTTGCTACCTCTTGAAAAAAATTGTAAAACAAAAAAAAAGTGACTCCTTGCTCACCAAACTACATCTAAATGACAACCTGAGGAGTTTTTTGTGCAAAATGAACTAAATCAACATTTTCGAGAAGGTTTTATGATGCTCGAGAGATATTCTTCGCCAGATTGTAAATTCTGCGTGTTCGGCATCGCGATCGTCACAAAAAGTCGTTATCGCGCGCGCACGTACATTGAGCGCGCGAAGAAGATAAAAAGTGTAAGTCCGCGTTGTCGCGCAGTGCGGACTTGCACAAAGTCCGCGAGCTGAACGCCCAGGGTTACCTACTGGCTGAAAAGGCCTATTTATTTAACAAACACCCAAAAAAATAAAATACCACCCCAAAACCCACATTTTGCAAATCAATCCAATGCCATCCATGGCCTAAATTATGTTACAATTCAACAGACAACACAGAAACAGTTTTTATGCACCCATGAGGATGACTACCTCCGGGCCTACTGGCACACTAGGCCGCAAGCTTGGAGGCCTATGGCAAAAGCACAGTGGCTGTTCACACAAAATGGCCGCCAACACATGGCCAGGCCACCCAGAACAACAAGAAAAGGAACACAAGACAGACAATGCAGGCCTATGGCAAAAGCACAATGCCTGGCTTTACAAAATGGCCGCCACCCACATGGCCAGGCCACCCAAAATAACAAAAAGTGAAGACAAAGGACAGGACCAGGCAGTTGGAGACTCTGGGCAACTTGCTACCTCTTGAAAAAAATTGTAAAACAAAAAAAAAGTGACTCCTTGCTCACCAAACTACATCTAAATGACAACCTGAGGAGTTTTTTGTGCAAAATGAACTAAATCAACATTTTCGAGAAGGTTTTATGATGCTCGAGAGATATTCTTCGCCAGATTGTAAATTTTGCGTGTTCGGCATCGCAATAGTCACAAAAAGTCGTTATCGCGCGCGCGAAAACGTACATTGAGCGCGCGAAGAAGATAAAAAAAGTGTAAGTCCGCGTTGTCGCGCAGTGCAGACTTGCCCAAAGTCCGCGAGCTGAACGCCCAGGGTTACCTACTGGCTGAAAAGGCCTATTTATTTAACAAACACCCAAAAAATGAAATACACCCCAAAAACCACTTTTACCAATTCAAACCAATGCCATCCATGGATGCCCGGCCTACATGATGTTTAAACTTTAAATTCAACAGACACCACAGAAACATGCACCCATGGGTACCTCTGGCTCTAGTCCGGGCCTACTGGCTGAAATTCCAATCAAAGAAAAACAACTAGGCCCCTGCCGAAACTACAGGCCACAACAATACATTTTAAAAACTATGGAAATCCCCCAAAAAAATGTAGGTACAAACAAGCCCCAATCAAACAAACAAGTACACCAATTCTCCAACTTACTTGTAAAATCTCAAATCCAAGAGTCCTCAAATCCAATCCAATGATATGATGCAGCAGACAGACACAAAAAGTGATCCTTCCAGCTCCAAATCCAAATGAAAGTGAACAGCACATGGACAAAACACTGGGAGGAGCCTGCTGGACAGGAACAGGAAGTTTGAGAATCAGGGGCACTTCCTTCCTCTTGGAAAAAAAGAAAAAGGACTCCTTGCTCACCAAACTACATCTCTAAATGACAACCTGAGGAGTTTTTTGTGCAAAATGAACTAATTCATCATTTTCGAGAAGGTTTTATGATGCTCGAGATATATTCTTCGCCAGATTGTAGTTTCTTCGTGTTCGGGATCGCGATCTTACCAACACTGCCGCCGGAAGTCAGATCGCGCGTCCGAATGACGTGTTCGCACACTCTCGCGGGATCGTGCGGCCGGATTCCAAATCTCGTGGCGCCCGCGAACAGATAGGAAGTCGCGTCGGCGAACGCAGAATCACGGTAGGTCGTTACCGCGCGCGCGAGAACGTATATTGAGCGCGCGAAGAAAAACAGCTACGCTACGCCGCAAATTGCGTAGTGCACGGTAACTTCGCGTTCTACGCGAATCGCGAGGTTACCGTAACCTCGCAAATTCCGCGAGCGTAGCGTAGTTCACCGCCCAGGGTTACACAGGACCCAAACGCTGATATGGCTGCTCTGCGCTACCAACCAAACCCAATAGCACAGCTCCACAGACCTGCCGCTCCACCGCCTCCACCTACCACTCTCCGCTCTCCGCCGCTCTGTCACGGCGCTCTCAGTTCTCACAACTCTCGCCTCCCGCCTCTTGCCAAGTCTCTGTCCATCACCCAGGAGTGGGGGGTACCGCACACAGGCTCCTTGCGCACGTATCACCTCAGCGCGCCTTCTCCATTGCTGCCTTCTCTGCTCCGCTCACCGCTTGCCGCCTGGGTTCCCTCTGCATTTACTTCTTTTGCCGGCATGTAACCCTAAACCAGGGCTCCGCCACTCCGCTGTTCTCACAGCATGGGGTGTATCTAAGCAGTTTGTGGTCACCACTGTGTTTTTGATAGAAATGTCGTGCAACTGGATAGCTCGAGTCATTATTTTTGATGGCCCTCAGATGTTGTAGTATGCGTCTGTGCACTGGTAAGATGGTACTACCAATGTACTGTTTAGAGCATGGGCAGCTTAATGCATAGACTGCATATTCAGTTTTACATGTTAAATTCTGTCTGATTGTCAATGTTTTGCCCAAAGGTGTTTTTAAGGTGGTTAGGTTCATACCATTCTCACAGGCCTTGCATTTACTGCATTTCCTGAAGCCCAGCTGTGGTTTAAGCCATGTTGGCCCCGTGGTCACTATCTCATTTTTAACCAGAAGGTCTCATGGATTTGGCTTTCCTATACGTGATTTGTGGTCTTTTTGGGAATTCTTTTCCCACTATAGAATCATTGATAATCAGGTGCCAATGTTTAGTTAATGCTTTTCTAAGTAGTCCATGTTTCTCCTTATATGTGGTTATAAACCTGACTCCCTCAAGTTTGGTGTCTTTCTTATTGGTCTGTTTATCAGTAAATAGAATTTCTTCTCTCTTTTTTTGGATAACTTTTCTGTGCGCCTGTTGTAATGTTTCCTCTGTGTAGCCTCTCTGTTGCAGACGCATAAACATATCGCGTTCAGTTTGTGTGTAATTCTCTTCAGTGTTGCAAATGCATCTTTCCCTAAGTAATTCTCCGTAGGGAATACTTTGCTTGAGGGTGTATGGATGGAAGCTACTGACATGCAAGATGCTGTTGCCTGCCGTAGGTTTTCTGTACAGGGTGCCCGGGAAGAGCTTCTCGCATCAGGAATTAGACGGAGGGATTTCTGCCGGCCGCCTCGACTCACCACGAGGATTAGATGTATTGCGGATTTGTGCACGCACCCGGATTGGCGTCCTAGTGGTAAGCCTAACCCGGGGCGTGTATTCTGGGGCCAACGCGGTAACTCGCGTTGGCCCATCGGGGTGCAGCACCAGGGGCGGGCGTCTCTAGTTGGCCGTTTGGGAGGGCTGCCAGAGAAAAGGATTACATCGGGATAGGGGCATTTGCCAGTGTGGGCATTCACGCTTCTGGTTACAAACAATACGGATATACTCCATAGAACAGTGGAGTCCCGCCTTTCTACGGCCGTGCACCTTTGAATTATAGGTGGCATTTGGAACCTCTATTACTGGAGGGGATTTTGGATTGGAAAGTTAGAATATTACAGCAGGTGACACGGGGTGTGTAGAGTCCAACCACCATCCAAGTACCATTTTTTGACAAGTGGACTGATCTTCGGTCACATTTTGTTTCTGTACATCATGGAGGAAGAATCCCAAAGGCGCATGGCAGCGCAAACTCTTTTGGCATGCGCTCCGGGCAAGGGTCAGAGTGCAATAACAAGACAGGACACGGACACTACACTCAGTACAAAACTCAGAAGGTATGAAAAACTGAAGAAATCGGAGACATCGAAGTGGTGGGAGGCGATCTCCCTCCAAGACTATGTGGACAAGAACATGGTGCCACGAGGGCTTCGAATCTATACTACGCCCTGCTACGAGTCGCCCAACTCACGTATGCTAGAAGAATGGTCAGAGAATTCGGCTACTAGCTCACGAAAGATGTTATGCATACTTGTGAAGTATGCATGGGAAGATAGAGAGATAATTATAAAGGAAATCGCAGAAATAGAGGATGAATTTAAGGCAAACAGTGACCAAGCTACCATCAAAAAATTCAAAGAAGATCTCAAAATAAGACTGCTTCAGTATGAGGAAGACGTCAAATTAAGGAAGCAAAGAAAACTTCACCGCGATTGTGCGGATTACGAAAGTGGACGCATACTTACGTATAGTCGGAAATACGATCACCTGTACAATATTCAACCATCTGAAATGAATATAAGTCAACCAGAGAACAGTGAAAGGACAGTTGTACCATCTGCAACAGCTAGCGATTCAGATACAGATGCCTCTGTGAATACCACAAGTACATCATCAGAAGTGGAGGTCATCACAAGACCGGCCACTTTTTTAGACGAATACCGGAAGCTGAGGAGGGGGCGGCAAACGGGAAAAACAACCCCCCCACCGGCACCACCACAGAGAGGAAGAGGACAACGGGGAAGAGGCAGAGGAAGAGGCAGGGGCGGAGCCAACAAAAGGAGATGCAGACGCAAGCAAAGGATCAAGAAAAGAAAAGGAAACAGAGCCCATGGGAACAAGGCGCGGTGGCTACAGGAAGAAGCAACAACAATGATGGACAGCACTATGGTAAATAAAACCATTGTTAATCTGACCCATCGCACGCTGTCTTTCCTGGAAAAGAAAACATTGTTTAGGCCTCACATTTTGCCCCACCGAAATGTTCAATTACTCAGACACACGTATTGACATGTTCAAGTTCGTTTCAAGAGCAAAGTGGAAAATATCTACAATTCTCTCCACCCTAATTCCACCAAGACACTAGGTACCCCAGGAAGAGTGAACGAGCAGGACCTTCCCACCCCGCTGGCCCTGCCCTCCTGTCCTTTCCGAAAATGAGTGAAGATCTGGGGTGCTCCATATTACAGAATATTAAATCAGGTTCCCCGTTAGACCCGGCTCCACCCCATATTCTCGCCCAGGGTGGGAAAGCTGTTCTTAGCCAACTTTCCAATCTAATCAATCTCTCCTTTGAAAATGGCAAAGTACCCAAAGAGTGGAAACACGCCATCATCAAACCCCTGCTAAAAAAAACACAACTAGATTCCGCAGTTCTGGCCAATTATCGCCCAATATCCCTGTTGCCTATTCTAGGCAAGATTGCAGAGAAACACGCGAACAGCACGATCTCCAGTTTTCTGGAAGACAACAGCATCATACACCAGACCCAGATGGGATTACGACCAAAACACAGCACGGAGTCAGCATTGCTTGTGGTCACTGAAAAACTCAAATACATCTTAGACCAAGGGAGATCTGCGGCCCTAGTACTTTTGGATTTAAGCGCGGCGTTCGATACGGTCGACCACACAGTGCTTATCCAAAGGCTTGAGGATGTTGGAATTAGAGGAACAGCCAACCAATGGGTTGCGTCATTCCTGAGTGAGAGATCCTTCCAATGCAAGGAGGCCGGATTCACGTCAGACTCCCTCTCAGCTCCTTGGGGAGTCCCTCAGGGATCCTCCCTAAGTCCAACACTCTTTAACATATATCTTAGCCCCTTGGCCCACATTATACAGGAATTTGGCCTCTCCATCGTGTCATATGCGGATGACACGCAACTAGTGGTCTCAATCTCAGACTCCCTTAACCCGGACCACAGACAACTTGTCCCTTGCCTGGAAAAAATAGGATCTTGGATGGCTGACTGTAGCCTCAAATTGAATGGGGACAAAACTGAGCTAATGATCTTGGGCAGCAACTTCAGCCCTCGCTCGGAGATTCCCTGGCCAGCCAATTGGGGGCCGCCACCCCCTCCTAAAACAGCCATAAAAAACTTAGGTATGTGGCTGGACCAGAACTTGACGATGGAGGTCCAGGCCAGAAAACTTTCAAGCACCTGCTATGGGATACTCTGTATGATCAGAAAAATAATGGCCCTGCTCCCAGAGAAGTCGAGGAAGACTGTAATGCAAGCCTTTGTGGTATCGAGGCTGGACTACGGCAACTCTCTCTTACTGGGCTCTCCTAAATACGTTACAAATAGAGTGCAAGTCGTACAGAATGCAGCTGCCCGATTGCTGTTAAATATACCCAGACACTACTCAGCCAGACCCTCACTGAGGGAGCTTCATTGGCTTTCGGTCCAAGCCAGGATCAAATTTAAGTCCTTAAGCCTGGCTCACCGGGCCATGTATGGGAGAGGCCCCTCCCTGGTCCAAAAGTTGGTCTCACATTACTCACCCCGTCGCCACCTTAGGTCAAGCTCTAACTTTCTGATGAATCCTACCAGATTCAAGAGAGCCAGATGGGGCGGAAGGTCATTCACTCATCTGGTACCCAAACTGTGGAACAGTATGGATCCAGAACTCCGATTAATTGAAAACGAAGTGTCCTTCAAAAAAAGACTTAAACCATGGTTCTTCCCCTAATCCATTGTGCTAACATCTGCCTGTCCGGTATCACTTCAGCGCTGAGATGCCCAAGGGTAGTCATGCGCTTTATAAATCCCCTAAACCTAAGTGGCTGTCAGAGGGACGGTCGGAAACAGAAACGAGGAGGCCGTATGGGATCTATACTGTGGTATTTATTGTTGGTATGAATCACAGATACGTTGGGTGGGGATAAACAAACAATAGTTCTGTTGATGCAGCACAGATAGGTGAGTAAGAACGTAGTCCAAACAGGGTTCAGTAGGGCAAAGTCAGGATGGAGGGTAACCAAAAGTAGTCCTGTTGAGCCAGCACAGGCAAAGGAGTGTATCACACGCTGGACGGGTTCTAACCGGGATCTGTGGTCCTGGGCGTCGAAAGGGGTCCTCGTCGCTTCATAGGCTGTCTGGTCGGTTCCCGAAGTTCCAGCGCTCCGTAAAAAGAAAGCAAAAGCAGCGGTCAGTATTCAGGCCCTACTTGACCATTACAACTTCCACCACACCATGTGAAGGACTGGCCAAAAGAGTGAGGAAAAAATGGGGGAAAAGCATAAGGGAAGACAACCAAAAGAAAGGAAGTTCAGACGACCGATAGTGCTCAGTGGGGTGACCAGTAACACCCCATTCTCCCGCTCACTCTGTTCTGGTGGGGTTGGTCGGGCGTAAAGCATGCAAATTGTGAAGGCAAAGGGATACCAAAACACCCGCGAGAAAGAGCCACCCTCTGTCCCGCCCCCAATGTTCTTCCCTCTGCCCAGGTTACGTACCGCTCTCTGCCGCAACTCTCCTGAGTTGCAGCGGCTCAAGCGCCTCCTCCGGGATCCACCAGTCATTGGTCCAGTCCTCCGGAACCTCCGGGTCTCCGTCTCCGGCGTCTTCGGATCGGGTGTCAGCAACAGTCTCCGTACGCGTCTCTGGTTCTCCAGCGTCTGCTCCGTTCTCCTGCTCCGTCTGATTCCCAGCAGCTGACGACCGAGACATGCCTTCCTCCTGCCTTTTCTGCCACGCCTGACCTCTTCCTTGCATCCCTGATTGGTCGCTTTGTTGTTCTGCCCCGCCTCTCCACGGACAGACTGTTTCCGGGTCACTTTCTCCAGGCTGCGGGGCAAAGGAAAAGTCCTTCGTTACTGGTGGTGTTACTTCCTGGATTTCAGTGTCATCTTCATCCTCGCTAGAACGGTAAGTTACCCATGAGGGTTTTACCGAGGGGGTGTCGAGGTTAGTGGTGGCACTCCCGGGGGTTTCCTCACATCCCCCTTCCCTAACTTTCTTGTTTACAAGAAAAGGGCTTTTGGGGTATCTAGACAGAAAATCTGCGTTGGCCTGGTCTTTCCCTTTTCGGTGGTGGACTGTATACCGGAAGGGTTGAAGGGCAAGGAACCACCGTAGGATTCTCTGATTGTGTCCTTTGTTCCGGGATAGCCATTCAAGAGGGCCGTGATCGGTGTAGAGGAGGAAGTCCTTGCCATCAAGGTAATAACGAAGAGCCTCAACAGCCCATTTGATTTCTAGCGCTTCTTTTTCAATTACCGCGTATCGGGTTTCTCTTGGGAACAGTTTGCGACTAATAAAGAGGATGGGACGTTCTTGTTGGTTGTCGTCTTTTTGGGACAGTACTGCTCCGATGCCACTGTCGGAGGCGTCCGTTTGGAGTATGAAGGGTTTCTCATAATCAGGATTTAAGAGAAGGGGTTTGGAGGTGATGAGTCGCTTCAGTTGTTGGAAGGATCGTAACGCAGAGGGAGTGGGGTTTCTCAGACACTTTTCTTTTTGTATGGGTTTCTTCAACAGATCAGTCAGGGGGGTGGCGATCTGGGAAAAACAGGGGATGAACCGCCTGTAATAACCAAGTAGGCCTAAAAAGGCCCTGAGATCCTTCCGGGTTTTGGGAAAGGGGACTTGGGCGATTGCTGCCACCTTCTCTTCTTGGGGTCTGATGCAGCTGTCTCCCAATAGGTATCCTAAATATTTCACGGATTTGGCTGCCAAGTGACTCTTGGTTGGGTTGATGGTTAACCCACCCTCTCTTAGGGTCTGAATAACCTGGGTCAGGTGATAGAGGTGATCTCTCCAAGTGTCACTGTAGATGATTATGTCATCTAGATAGGCTGCTGAGTATTCTTTATGGGGTTGTAGCATTTTGTTCATGAGCCTTTGAAAGGTTGGGGTGCCCATGCAACCCAAAAGGCAATACCCTGAAGTGGAACAATCCCTTAGGTGTGCAAAAAGCTGTCTTCTCTCTGTCCTGGGCTCTCAAGGGCACCTGCCAGTAGCCCTTGCAAAGATCCAGAGTGCTAATGTACTGGGCTTTCCCAAGTCTTTCTATCATTTCATCGACTCTAGGGAGGGGATAAGCGTCAAATTGAGATATCTTGTTCACCTCCCTAAAGTCGATACAGAAGCGTATTGACCCATCGGGTTTGGGTACCAACACTATGGGTGAACACCACTCACTCCTGAAGGGTTCAATAATTCCTAGTTTCAACATCTGAAGGACTTCTTGGTCAACAGCTTCTCTCCTTGCTTCGGGGATACGGTAGGGCCGTAAGCGAACCGTTTTCCCGGGGTTGGTGTGTATCGCATGCTCCACAAGGGTGGTTTTGCTCGGCACCAGGGAGAACACCTCTCGTACCGGAAGCAACACCTCTTTCAGTTCTTGTTTGAGGGATTCAGGCAATTCAGTGCCTATGCTTTGTTCGGCTAGGGATTCTAGCTTTTCTGTCAGCAGAACAGGGGTAGGGCCTTCCCATTTTTTTAAAAGGTTAATATGATAGATCTGGGTGGGGTTACCAGAGGGATCCATTTCTATCTTGTAAGTGACCGGGGTTACTTTTTCTACCACTTTAAAGGGACCTTGCCATTGGCTCAGTAGTTTATGTTCAGAGGTTGGGCGTAATAATAAGACCTGGTCGCCTACTTGTAAGGACCTTTCTTTGGTGGTTTTGTCATATTGCTTCTTTTGAGCGCTCTGAGAGTGCTCCAGGTTGGCCCGTACGATGGCTCGTACCTGGTTCAGCTGTGTCTTAAGGCCGGTCACATATTCCAACAGGGGTTTTGTGGAATCTGTTTCCTCTTCCCACTCCTCTCTTGCCATATCCATAAGGGTACGCAGCGGCCTCCCGTACAGCAGTTCGAATGGGGAATAGCCTAGACTTTTCTGCTGTCCACATCTTATGGCGAACAAAGCTAAGGGGAGCATCTCTTCCCACTTACGGGCTTCTAGGTTGAGCAGTTTTCTCAAGGTGGTTTTTAAGGTGGCGTTATATTGCTCTACCAGACCGTCCGTCTGGGGGTGGTAGGCGGCAGTGCAGATCTGCTTGATTTTTAATTGCTGACATACCTGTTTCATGAGTTTGGAGGTGAAGGGCGTACCCTGATCGGTGAGTATTTCCTTTGGAAATCCTAAGCGTGCAAAGATATTGATCATGGCTTTGGCCACTTGGGTAGTGTTGGGTTGTCTAAGGGCAACAGCTTCGGGAAACTGCGTAGCATAGTCAACTAAGACTAAGACGTAGCGCAAACCGCTACGGGAGGGTAAGAGGAGGCTGATGATATCCATTCCAACCCTAGAGAAGGGGATGTCAATCACGGGTAGGGGTCTCAGGGGCACTCGGGGTGGGACGTAGTGGCTAGTTTTCTGACAGATTGCAAACTCACGACAGTACTTCCTGACTTGCTGATAAATGCCTGGCCAATAAAACCATTCTAGTATGGCTTTTTCGGTCTTTTCTCCCCCGAAATGTCTGCCCAACAAGTGGCTATGGGCCAGGTATAGGACTTTATCCCGGAAGGGAAGAGGTACCAGTAGCTGGATAGGCAGGTTTCCCCCCCCCCCTTTCTGTACAACAGCCCCTTTCGGGTAAAGAATTGCGGACCTACTTGGAGAGGGTCTTCTTGCTCAGTCGCTTGCCTCCAGGCTTCTTGTAAAGTGTTATCCTCTCGCTGTGCTGAGTGGAAATTCCTGTCATGTTCCCAAAGAGAAGGAGTGGTATGGGTCAGAAGGGCGGGATTCCAGTTTTTCTTCTCCCTTCTCCTTTGTTGTTTACTCTTCCGGTCCTTTCCTCGGTTCCAACCGGGGTCTGGGACTTGGGAAAACGGAGCCTCTTCTCTCCACTCGGCCCCTTCCTTCCAGGGGTCGTGAAGCAGGGTGTGTATGTGGGGGTAGTCGATTCCTAAGACCACGGGCTCAGGTAGGTGAAGGATGAGACCCACTTTCATGTTCACCAGGGTTTGGGTCGGTTGGTGTTGTATAGCCACATTAGTCATGGAATAGGCCTTACTGTCCCCGTGGATACACTGGATGTTGACAATCCCTGTGGTGACTGGTGGTCCCCCGGGGACAACTTGAGGTCTTATAACGGTCTGGCGGCATCCTGTGTCTACCAGGGCGTTTCTGGGTTCACCGTTGATGGCCACTTGTTGGTGAAATTGATGGGGGTCTCCCTCGAAGGAACAATACAGGGCTCGAGTGTATCCAACCTCCATAGGTTCGTCCTTTTGTGGGCATATGCGCGCAATATGCCCAAATGCACCACAATGGAAGCATTGGCGCCCCAAGGGAACAGTTGGCCTAGGGATTGGTGGCATAAGGTTAGGCACCACAGTCACTGTTTCCGGCTTTCGGGGGTAGTGGGTTGGTCTGGGAGCTCTCAAGGGGTGATTACCGGGCTGTTTCCAGGTCCCCTCTTCTTTACCTTTCTGTAGCTCTTGGGCCCTGAAAAACACTGCCGCAACCTCTACGGCTTTGTCCAATGATAGTTCCGCGTGCTGGCGAACCCATCTCTGAATGGGAGGGTGTAATGATGTGAGAAATTGTTCGAGGTAAATTTTCTCCAATATAACCTCCTTGGAGGACGTTAGTGGTTTGAGCCATCGGTCGGCTGTATCTTTTATACGATAGCACAGGGCTCTGGGGTTTTCTTGTGGTCCTTCTCGGATATGACGGAGCCTCATCCGATAGGTCTCTTCATCAATGCCCATACGTTCAAGTATACATCGTTTGATATCCGGATAGGGGGTGGTTCCCAGGGTGTTAGCGGCCTGGTAGGCTGATTGGAGGTCCCCGGTGCAAAGGGGTCCTCAGTACTGTCCACACCTGTCCTCTGGCCACAGGGCAGCTCGGGCCATTTTCTCGAAATTGGAGAGAAAGAAATCTGGATCTTCACCCTGTACATACTTCTGGACTACCACCGAAGGAGGGGCGGTGTAACCCCGGTGTTGTCCGAGCACCTCAGCGAGCTTCCCCATGGTGGTCTCTTGGGTTTGGCCCTGTCCTGTAAGGGTCTTGTGTAGGGTTTCCCTCTCGGTTTCTGCTGTCTCCAGAAACCGGGCCATAATCTTATTGAGCCGCTCCTGCCCTTCTGCCATCTTTTTCACTACGGCCTCCATTTCCTCCGATCCCACTTCTGACACCAACTGTCGGAGGGACGGTCGGAAACAGAAGCGAGGAGGCCATATGGGATCTATACTGTGGTATTTATTGTTGGTATGAATCACAGATACGTTGGGCGGGGATAAACAAACAATAGTTCTGTTGATGCAGCACAGATAGGGGAGTAAGAACGTAGTCCAAACAGGGTTCAGTAGGGCAAAGTCAGAATGGAGGGTAACCAAAAGTAGTCCTGTTGAGCCAGCACAGGCAAAGGAGTGTATCACACGCTGGAGGGGTTCCAACCGGGATCTGTGGTCCTGGGCGTCGAAAGGGGTCCTCGACGCTTCTTAGGATGTCTGGTCGGTTCCCGAAGTTCCAGCGCTCCGTAAAAAGAAAGCAAAAGCAGCGGTCAGTATTCAGGCCCTACTTGACCAGTACAACTTCCACCACACCATGTGAAGGACTGGCCACAAGAGTGAGGGAAAAATGGGGGAAAAGCATAAGGGAAGACAACCAAAAGAAAGGAAGTTAAGACGACCGATAGTGCTCAGTGGGGTAACCAGTAACACCCCGTTCTCCCGCTCACTCTGCTCTGGTGGGGTTGGTCGGGCGTAAAGCATGCAAATTGTGAAGGCAAAGGGATACCAAAACACCCGCGAGAAAGAGCCACCCTCTTTCCCGCCCCCAATGTTCTTCCCTCTGCCCAGGTTATGTACCGCTCTCTGCCGCAACTCTCTTGAGTTGCGGTGGCTCAAGCGCCTCCTCCGGGATCCACCAGTCCTCGGTCCAGTCCTCTGGAACCTCCGGGTCTCCGTCTCCGGCGTCTTCGGATCGGGTGTCAGTAACAGTCTCCGTGCGCGTCTCTGGTTCTCCAGCGTCTGCTCCGTTCTCCTGCTCCGTTCTCCTGCTCCTTCTGATTCCCAGCAGCTGATGACAAGACATGCCTTCCTCCTGCCTTTTCTGCCACGCCTGACCTCTTCCTTGCGTCCCTGATTGGTCGCTTTGTTGTTCCGCCCCGCCTCTCCACGGACAGACTTGTTTCCGGGTCACTTTCTCCAGGCTGCGGGGCGAAGGAAAAGTCCTTCGTTACTGGTGGTGTTACTTCCTGGATTTCAGTGTCGTCTTCGTCCTCGCTAGAACGGTAAGGTACCCATGAGGGTTTTACCGAGGGGGTGTCGGGGTTAGTGATGGCGCTCCCGGGGGTTTCCTCAAAGTGGCATAGTTTGAAAGGCAGTAGAACTATGGAAGGTACCAAAAACAATACCATTATTCAGCCTAATTTAACAGTAGGGGATGCCAATATCTTAATAACCATGCAGGAACTTGAATCTAACACTGAGGCCACATCCAGTGGGAATGTAACCGGCACCACTGGGATTGTGGACATTATTACTGACAGAGCTGCCTCTACTCCTTTTAAGCCCCGATCAACCGAAGTGGATCCTAGATCTCGAGACCAGGTACCCAAAGGGACACAATCAAGATGAAGAATTAGCAACACATTTAATTGAAGAGTAATTATGTGTTTAGAATTCGGTTTTCTTGTTTGCATTTTCCTCCATGATGTCCGAAGAATTGTTTTATATGTGTACATATGTATTATATAATGTATATGCATACTCTATTTTAACCCATATTTTTCTTGTTCTTCTTTCACAGGAGGAAAAGAAGGGCCCACCGATTTTCCACGGGCACATCACGGGCCACCTACCCTTTTCTTCCCCTTTTCAGGAAGTGCACCATCTGATGGATAGATAAGAACTTTTTACTATTCTTCACTATTACACATTTTTGTTTATTATTTTATTTGGTACTTGTGACTATGAGTAGGAGTTCTTTTGCCACTTGGCGCGAGTATTGTCTTACTGCACAATATACGACTTAGGCCATGGACAAGTTTGGAGCCTAGCTTGGTGTCCGGACATATGTAAACTCTATGTCTGGGTCACATATGTAACATGGGTTTCCCCGCACTGTACATAAAGAGCACTAGCCTTTCATTTATGCACCTAGTATATTGGATAACCATCCTTTTCAAAGTGAGTATGGACACCCATACGGTAATCTGACCATTATGGTACAGCATGACATTGCCACTTGGCGCAAGTATTGTTTGGTCTGCCGTCCAGGCATACGAATGTCTGTGTTTGAGAATGGTTGCGCAGGCCATGGTCACTTCTATGTGTGACATGGTGTGCCGGCACTGTATATATAGAGAGCACGAGCCTTTGCAATTTTTAGCCGCTTACCTTGGACACCATTAGGGTAACTAGAACATTATAGTAGAGCCTGACATTGCCATTCGGTGCTTACATCATCTTAGTCTGCTGTTCAGGCATAGACATGTTTAAGCTGGGAAACGGCCACGCAGGCTATTGTCATCTATAGTTTGGACACTGTACTTAGAGAGCACTAGCTTAACTTACGACTAGCCGCTCACTTTGGTTCCTCCATCCATTACAGGAGTATTAGCTTTCTTACTGCCAGAAAGTGTTATCCTACGGCGATACAGCACATTAAGAAACCATTACTTTGATTTCTTCTTTCTTTTTTCTTTACTTGGAACTTGAAAACTTGTATACATTTATGTGCAATAATAATGTAGCATTGAGGCATGTCTTATATACAACCAGGTATAAGTGAATTAACTTTGTGGTAATGTATATGTATGCTGTTCCAATATGGCCGCCATAGTTGTGGTGCAGTGTATGGTGACTTTTATTTTGAGTCCCTTTTCTATGCCAAGTACCAAGTGTATGTATTGCACCTCGTCACAACGCTCAGTGTGTGATCAAGAAAGTTTACCTTTCGAAACGCGTAACATTCTGAGGAAATAAACACAACTGCTTTCCAACATCATCCGAGAGCGCGCATTTTTTGTTTTGCTAATAACTTTGGCTCCGTTTGATAATTCTTCTCAAAACTTTCCCCAAACAAGTTTCCATTTCAGCTGCTTCCTGAATGAATGAATGGGCATTTCTAGAGCGCATGGCTACTCGGGAGCATCCCAGCGCTAATAGCGTTGCTGTTCCTACTACAAGCAGTCCTAAGGGAACAAATAAGTTTTAAGTTGCTTTCGGAAGGTCGAATGGTTGGGTTGCAGGCGACTATTGGTAGGTAGATGATTCCACAGTTTTGCAGCATTAAATGAGAAGCGACGTCATCCGCTTCGTGTTCTTTTTATTTTTGGGACTACTGCCAGTTGTTTATTGTCTGATCTTAAAGATCTCTTGGGGCGATAAGGTTGTATAATGCCTTGAATAATGGGAGGACCTTTGCCTGAAAGTGCTTTATGCATAATACATAGAGCCTTAAACTGGACTCTTTCCTGTATGGGCAGCCAATGAAGTGATGCCAGTGCAGGCTTGGCTGAAAGGCGTTTAGGGGTGTTTAGAAGCAAACGTGCAGCACAATTTTGTACTATCTATAATTTTTTTATAGTTGTAAGTGGAGCTCCTAGATAAAGAGCATTAGCATAGTCCAAGCGGGATAGAATCATAGCTTGAACCAAAAGCCTCCTGGCCGTGGGAGGTAGCAGGGGAAGGATCTTTCTTAACATTCTCAAGATCCCAAAGCAACAAGCTGCTACCTTCCCAGCTTGCTCTTTAAAATCCAGTGTATGGTCTAACCATACACCTAGACTCTTGATATGGTTCTTTGGGGAGGGAGATGTCCCGAGACAGCTAGGCCAGAAGGAATCTAAACTCAATGAAGTAGAATTGCCCAGGAGCATGAGCTCAGTTTTGGCTCCATTCAACTTTAAATATGAGTCGTCCATCCAGCCTGACACCTTTTCAAGGCATAAGGCTAGTTTCGAGCCTGTGTTCTCCTGTTGATTAAGTGCAACAACTAACTGGGTGTCATCCGCGTAGGTGATAATTTGAATGCCAAATGGTGTAACTATATCTGCTAGTGAACTCATATATATATTAAATAAAGTGGGGCTCAGGGAAGAACCCTGAGGAACCCCACATCTAAGGGGCATTTGTTCAGAGGTGATTCCTTCTTCAAAAACAACAAAAGATCTATCCTCTAGAAAGGACTGTAGCCATTTTAATGCTGTTCCTGCTACTCCTACCCTCCTCAGTCTTTGAATAAGCAAGTGGTGGTTTACTGTGTCGAAGGCTGCGCTGAGATCCAACAAAATGAGCGCAGCGCAGCCCCCTCCGTCTAAGATTTTCCTTAGTTCCTCCACTGCTATCAATAGTGCAGTTTCTGTGCCATGTTGTGGTCTAAATCCATTCTGTGAAGGATGGAGACGCGAGTTGTCTTCAAGGAAGGAAGAGAGAGACATATTTACATGCTTCTCAGCTAGTTTACTAATTCCTGGTAGTAAAGAGATAGGGCGGTAGTTGGCCGGTACTTCAGGATCAAGGTTAGTTTTCTTTAAAAGTGCTCTAACCATGGCCTGTTTCCATTGAGAAGGCACTATTCCAGTTGCTAAAGAGGCATTTATCACATTTAGAGCAATCGGGGATATCGTTTCAGTAATCAAGTTTAAGATGTTAGGAGGAGCAATGTCTGACGGAGCTCCAGACTTAAGCTGGCTGAGAAGTCCCTGAAAAGAGGACAAATTAAGGGAAGGAATGACCTCCAGCAGCTGGTCTCCATCTTGGGCTATCACATCAGATGGCAATGGAATGTGTGTAGCTATCACTTGAGAAAAAGAATTGTAAATGACTTGTATTTTATTGAAAAAAAAATCTGCCATTTCATTACATCGGTTGGGGATATCTGCTAAAATAATGGGAGGCACAGGGGGGGTAAGCAGGGATTTAGCAATTCGGAAGATTTCACGTGGGCAGTTCACTGATGACATAATTTTTCCTCATAATAAAGAGCTTTGGCTGCCTTTATTTCTGTTTTATAGATCTTTATGGCCTCTCGATACTTGCTTTTATTGATTGCAGAGGGAAATTTCCTCCACGTTCTTTCCAGCTTTTTACTGGATTGTCTGAATTCCTAAGTTTGGATGTATACCAGGTATTTTGGTTAGATCCTATTTTGTTGTTAATTAATTTTTTGGTAAAATAATGTCAAGTGATGACTCCAGCCAATTAACCAAATTTTCATTCGCGATGATGGGATTGGTTTCAAAATTGGGAACTGTGTCTTCTAAGATAGTCACCCAGGATTTTGTGGACAATTTCGACCAGACCCGCCCCCATTTACTGGTTTTCACGACTGGCGTAATTACATCCTGTACGGTCCAGAAAAATGGGATTAGGAAATGGTCAGTCCATGGAACTGGAATAGGGTCCTTAACCCAAAAATCAGGGATATTTGAAAAAATAGGATCCAGTAAGTGGCCTTTACAATGAGTAGGGCCTTTGACTAATTTGAGTAAGTTGAAGCATTTCCAGACCTTCTATTAGTTCCACTCTAGGTGGAGATAAAACATCATCAAAATGGAGATTAAAATCCCCTAAAAGAGTTAGATTAGGAAGGGAGCTGGCTAAATTCGCCACAGAATCAGGGAGATCTTTACAAAAATTACCTAAGGCACCTGGGGGTCGATAAATTAAAATCCCTGAGAAGGTCTTAACATGCGAAATACTTAAGGTAAAATGAATACTTTCACAGTCTGGGAGAGGATTATTAGTGGTGCGACAGTTAAATTTATTCTTATATATAATAGCTAGTCCACCTCCTCTACCTATGTCTTGATCCAGCCTCAATATTCCATAACCTGGGGGAAGTGCTTGGACAATCATAGGGTCAGTCTCATTATTTAACCAAGTCTCTGTTAGAAAGAGAACATCCGGACTTTCCTCATCAAGTAGGAGGTAGATTTCCAACGAATGTTTAACTAATGAACGGCAGTTCAATAAAAACATTTTAATAGTCTCTATGTTAGGGTGAACTGTGGGTAATTCAAACGTGTGGCAAAATTTAAAACCACAAGTGTGGCAATGCCTAATAAGACTATTTGGGGGCACTGTATGTAGGCACTTACTTTTTGGCGCTTCTCTGAAGGAGTTAAGTTGATCCTTGGTATAGACAATGTTTTCCCTAGTAGAACCCGCAGGGGTTCTGGCCCCTGGGCCCGGTCGTGCGCGGACGGGCGCAGACGGGCTTACCTTAGGCGCGCCCGCTGCGCACGTCCGCTACGCGGTCGCGTCATCAGCTGTTTTTAAGACCAGGGGAGTGTGTCAGCGTTAAAAAGTCTAGAGCGCTAACCTGAGTCTCTCCCGTTCGCTAATCCCAGGCCCACCGGAGCATTAACACGGCTCCTTGCAGTGCGAGGGTAAAATTAAACAGTCAATTATGCTTTTTGACACATTTAAAATAATACAGGTCTCTTTAGCTAAAACATTCAATTAAAATTAACACCCCCCTCGGAGCATTAACACAGCTCCCGAAGTGCAAACAAGCAATAGCAATAGCAGCAAGAAGTGCAACTGATTGGAGTTGGAGGCTTCCTGGAAAGTTTCTGGGTGATCTGTCAAGGAAGGGGCGAGAAAAAGAGGGGTTCCAAAACACTTTTTTCCTCATGCCATTTCTATAGAAAAAATGAGACAACAAGACAGAAAATATTGCTGACAGAATTATACCAAAGCTGAGAAATAACAGTTTAAAAAATAGCAATATCGCTTTCTACAAGTGTTGGCTCCCAAAAACCCCTAGTGGACGCAGGGCTACGGCCAAGCCCTGCAACACACGGTTGACTGTGCGTGGCCAGGGGTTGGTTGCCCATGCGGATTGGGCGCCGGGCCAGGCCGCAGACTAGGCCTTGCTGCCAACCCCTGCACGCATGGCTAAGTGTATAATAATAAGCTATTTAACGTAAACAAAAAATCGAAATTCACAAAAAGAACAAAGGTTAAAGTGGAGTTATACTTAAGTAAGGTAGTAATATTTTATCTTACGTCAAAACAAAACTTTGAAATTCACTAAAAACAACAGTTACAGTGAAGTTATGCATGGGTGACTGAAATTCACCAGTTATACTGACATAAATACAACTTGCACTGCTTATGACTGCTCACGTTATATTTCTGACAGTGGCGTAACGAAACTTGAGGGGGCCCCCTGCCACGTACATGCAGGGAGCCCCCCACGCTCTGGACCTGGTCCGGAGCTCTCAGGCTAGGCACCTACCAGTGCTGGAGGGGGTCCCCGGAACTCGGGGGCCCCCCACACCGCTGGGACTTTTGTTACGACACTGATCTCTGATGACATCTGAAATCTGCGCTGGTGCAGGTTATACTTATGTCATGTACGCATAACTGGTGAATTTAAGTGTTATTTGTTTTTTAAATGTTAGGAGAGAGCTTGTCATTGGATAATCAGCAGTTTATGTCTTCGATTCAATATTTTGCCTTATTGGGGTAGAAATTATTTTTATGTACTTTTAGCTTACAAACATCACTCAGTAACTGCCTTACTCACTTATTCACTTCCCAATCACTCCAAGAAGTTTGCCAATGTCTAAATTGGCAGGTACACCTCTCTCTCTCCTGACCGTTTCCCTTTTATGAAGGTTGCACAAGTATTGGAGGTTTAATGAAGCGTTCTTGTCAAAAACATATAGAAACTAAGCACGTGGTCTTCAAGATACACCAGTCATCATAAAATCCCCAACTGTCAATTAAAAGTCCTGCAAAGACTCTGACCTCCCATGGCAGGGCATTTAGAAGATGTAGTTTGTCCTTGATACTGTTTTATACCACTGGGGAGTTTGCTCTCCTTGGCATGCTGCTGTGTGCCACTGATCTTGCACATGAGGAAAGAGGGGTCTACCAGCCGCCAGTATGAAAGACGTAAAGGGCATTTTTTTTGTGATTAAACCACAAGGCAGAATGGATATGACATTGAAACAACAACTTTTTTGTGCAACGTATTTGCCCAAGAATTGTGTGGGAAACAGTTCTGTGCCACTTTTGGACCCACCACTCCACTTGCCTTTCTAATTCAAAATGGGAGGAGTCGCTAAAAACAGGGGTCTCTTTAATCTGAATCAAAGCACCTCGCATGCTCCTTCCACATTTTCCTGCCATTTATTTTACAGTTGGCTTGCATCCCTCGTTTCATCTGACAAACGTAAACACATCATTAACACCAGATGCCTAGAGCCAAAGGAATGGCAGCCATACGCTCATCGCTATCTAAGTGGTTAACCCCAATTTCAAGCCACAAAATTGCATACAATATTTATTCTGGATTGCAGCACTTACTGCATTGGAAAGTGTACAGTAGCTAAGTGATTAATGCCCTCTAATAATGGTAATAACACATGTGCTGATAGAACGCCATTATCCGTTGCGCGCTCACGGGCAGGTTGCGCAGTCCTATTAACCAATTGTAATTGATGCTCCATTTGCCATTGATACCTCGAACTGCAATCCGAGTGGCATCCGAAACCGACTGTAAAAGGCATTGGATGATGGAAACTGAATCATCAGGCTGTTACGACGTCCAACTAGCCTTATGACTTAATTAATGGAATTAAGGTATTATGAATAGGTCATAGAGAGGAACACTTTGTTTGCTGATGGCGAGCTAGTGAGTTGTCAACCCTCGTGGGTCATTAGCAGAGCTGAAACAATACATCTTTGATAGCATGGTGCGCCTTAAATGCAAACATATAAATACAATTTAATAATGTGCATGGCTCGAGCCTACTATAACACTTCAGAGCTCTGCGTGGTATTCGGCCATAGTTAAGTATTCCACTATTACAAGTCTGGTCTGAAACAAAGGCGCAAGTGTGTGTTTGCGTTGCCATACAGCCCTCAACATGGTGAATTGAACTCACATAGGCTGTGCTCAATGGCTTCATTTCATCCAAATCCTAAAGGAAGGCAAGTGACATCACATGCCACTTAACACCTCTTACCCCATGCCTTCAAAGGAAGTGACATCACATGAACGCTGATCCTGTTGATCAGCCATTGTTTACATTTTCCTTTAAAACCATATATTACCGTGGCTACTTTGATTGCAGGACCGGCACTTACATACAACGAGGTAGGGTAGCAGCCTTAGAATGCCACCCAGTGGTGTGACCGAATTCCTAAAAAAAAAAGCCAGAAGAATGGCCTTTTTCTGTGCAAGGGAGAGCTGACATAGACAAGATTCTATTTTTTACTGGAGTACTGAGAATTCCTAGGGCTGCTCCTTTCTGCTATAAGAATAAAACATATTCCTTATCCTGAGAACTTTTCCTTACATCTTTTAACAAAAAACAGAAATCTTTAAATGCCAGGAAATAAATGTCACGGTTGTGGATGTGATTATTGTCTTTTATTGGACCAATGGAACCAGCATGTCGATGTTACAGGTATATGTGTATGATTCAATGAGGACCAAGAACAAAGTAAAAGTTCATTTAGGGGATTATTACAAGGCCCCTGGTGTAAGGCCTGTTCACTCCGCTCCCCGAATTACTAAAAACTACGGAGCGCACAGGTAAAGGAGATTAAAAGTGGAACCCTGAGTGTCCGCTTAGAAAATGAAGAACTTCTGGGGAAGCCGGTAGTTCCGGGGCCGATGTCTGTGGTAATTCCTCGTTTATCTGCAGAGTTCCATCCTGCTTTTCACATCCACAGACCTTGGATGTTAAACAGGTCTGTAGACCTTGCAATCTCAATGATACTGGCAAGAGTTTCACCGTCCTCACTGGAATTACTATGTACCCTGTAATGAGGCCATTAATGTGATCTTCCCTGATCAAAAATCTGCAACTCAAATACTTTCTGACTTATTTAGGATGACTCGGTGGCTAATCTGGTGATACTTGTCCTCAAAGGGCAACAAATAACATTACAAAACGTCATGCAATATAACATCGGACATTATGGGTGGTATTAGCCACATGGCGCACCTGTAACTTATTGCACTTGGCGCAGCTCAGGACAGTGTATCCTGTCACAACAAACACTCTGGGAAGAGTGCATTAGTGAAAGGTGAACAGGCTGCCTTTGTTTATTGGCGCTGGCGACATAGACACTGTTTCAAAGGAATTAAAAGATCACCTGCAGGCAGGGGAGGTAAGTGATTGCACCTGCCTGCAATGGCATCCCTAATGGGGTCCCTGCGACCCCAGTCAGGGGCGTAGCTTCAGGGGGGTGTTACACCCCCCTAATAAATGAATTTTCTGAGGAATAGTTAGGTACAGGTACTTTTAGTCAGGTATGGTGAGTTGTCTGTCGGGTTTCACCTGGGATTTTTGCATGCACACACTGACAAAAATACACACTCTCTCTCTGTTTTTAAAGCCCTACAAATGTTGATTATTTTTTTTTAAAAATTGTGTTTCTCTCAGTTGGTACTCCTACCAATCCGCATTCCTCTCCCTTACCATTGCCTCTTAAGCCCCTCTCATGCACCCTGCTTGTCCTATAATGTATTTTAACATTATATGCCAGCATGATTGTCGAGAAATCTGAAGCTCACACCCCCCAATCTTACTGACCAAGCTACGCCCCTCACCCCAGCGCCCACCTTAAGAAAGATACTCAAACAGGGTGCACTGACTGAGGACCATCTCTACGTGGTGCAGAGTAAGTGCACCTCCTAACAGCCTATTTACCTCTGCAGCTGTGTCTGTAATATGGTGCAGGTGCAAAGACAAAGGACACCCACACTTTACTATTCACAAACATCTGCCACGCACAATCCCACTCTGGCTACAAAAGGCTTGTGGATAAACTCCTATCAAGAGACAGAGTAAATATGTATCCAGTGTGTGAATGGAAGAGAATACTCCAAAATAAGTCAAAGTGTAAGGTAAAGGTAAATATTTTCTCTGTGGAGAAAGAGTTAGGAATGGTAAGCGCATTTTTCTGCAGCATTCACCATGTATATATGTTTACCATCTACATTTATACATGTGTAAATGCCGTAGCGTACCAAGCATGCCTAGGGCCCTTGTGCAAAGAAAGTGTCCCCTTGACTGCAGTTGGAGGTAGTAAAATTCAGCAATTATCAGAGTTCAATGGGCCCAGGTGCCACTGCACTTGCTGCACCAATGGTAGCTACACACAGGTGTTAATGCGAGTACTGTATTTTTTGTGAATTCTCACAAATGTATAACTACACACCAAACAAAGGTGTAAAACATTTTTCTCTGTGTCACAGAAAACATACTTTTCTTTTATCTTAGCTTTCTGTATATGCGAGTGCGTAGCAACATTTTTGCAGGCTCCTGGGAAGTTCCCCATCATAGTGGTGTTTCTGGCCTTTAGTTTCTCTCAGATTTCGGCCTTTCATTTATACTTACTGTAATCTTATGCCAGATGGGCAAAAAAAAGGCATTTCATAGGGCTTCAAGTTTTCCTGCCATTAAATAGAATTATCTATCAACTGTCCTACTTGTTTGTTCTCAGTCCAAATCTTGAAATGCTGTGGCGGCTCCTCCGCTATGGCGGAGGAGCATCGCACCACTGCTTTTAAGCAGTGCAAAGCACAACACATAAAATAATAATAACTTTGCGTTGTTATCATTTTATTCTTCGTGCTGCTTTGCGGGCGGGTGGGCGGGGCTGCACTGCTCTCGGAGCAGGGCAGGGGAGGAGTGGTTTGCCCACTCCTAAGTGCGCAATGACTGTTTGCGCGGCCCTCTCAGGCCGCCCAAACCAGTCATACGCACTTTCCCTGTTCTCCATGCAGGCTGCATTACAGCCTGCATGGAGAACATGCCCACCCCTCCAGCCTGTGGCTGAGCATCGTGTCACAGCGCTCAGACCAATCACAACGCTGCATAGCAGTGTTGTGATTGGTCTGGGAAGCCTGGGTGCTTACCAACCACAACGCTGCATTGCAGCATTGTGATTGGTTAGTGGGGCCTTGTTGTGCTTCCTGTTCGAAGATGAGGAGAGCAGGAGCAGAGACACGGGACCGGCGTCAAGGTAAGTTTTTTTTATATTGCGCAATCAACCCCCCTGCGCGATACCCCCCATGCGACTCCCCCGCGACACCCCCTGCCCCGCCACCCTCAAGCCATGCTGGCCACCAGTGTTGAAATGCACATTCTCATATAAGAACTTTTTTATTTCAGGTCTTTTCATCCACCTTGTGGCTCCCAGGGTCTCTTCTGTCCACCACGATGCATTGCCAACAATAGTTGCCATTGAGAAAACGCAGGTAATTAAATTTGTCTACTGATGGTTTTTTCTCCTGGTCTTTTAATTCTTTCCTTCGCTCTGATCATGTTCCCTGTGCCTGCTGCAATTAATCTCGGGGACAGTGGCGGCTCGCCGAGGGAGTGCTGCGGGGCGGTGGGGTGGGGCAGGGTGGGGGGTAGTGGACTCGGACTTACGACGGACAGAACTCCCTCTGAGTTCTGTCCGTCGTATGTCCGAGTTCACTACCCCCCCACCCTGCCCCTCCCCCGCCCCGCAGCACTCCCTCGGCGAGCCGCCACTGCTCGGGGAGCAAGGGAAAATGGCAAATTCACCTGCAGCGGTCCGGGCTTTCAAAACTGGTTCCAGTTGCTCCAACCCTCTGAGGAAATGCCCAATAGAACAAAAGGCAAGTCCGGACCTACTCCCAACTTGTAACTTGGATCTAGGGTTGCCAACTTTTCTGGAGAGAAATAGCGGCCATTTGTGCATGTTTTAATATTCTGCAAAGGCCCGAAAATGATGCCTAAATAGAAATGTATGAAAAATTGTCTCCTGGACATGAAACTTAATTAGAACTTCTTGAAAAATTGTCTGTATTCATTTTTAACATGGACTTTCTATCTTTGTTTACTTTGATTATTAGTCAGGGATCAATCACGAAGGCAGCCCTAGAACACTTTTTTAATAGATTTTTTTCTTATATTTACTTATTACAGTTTATACTGATGAAGAGAAAAAATACGGGCATTAGGCAAGTTTTTTTTGGGGGGGGGGAGTTTTATATAGTGCAAACTTGACCCGAAAGTATCAAGTATCAGAGCGCTTTTACAAGAGCACAAGTTGCGTTACAGACGTACACATTCATTTTTGTTAGGCACAGGGAGATTAAGTAATTTGTCCAGAATCACAAAATGTTGAGTGTCATTGCCGAGACTCGAACCCGGTTCCTCAGCTTTGACGTCGACCGCTCTAGCCCTTAGGCCACATCCTAACCCCTAATTTTTCAACTGGCAGGGACTTTAAAATACTGGCCTTGTTCATAAAGGACAATATTTGAAAGTTCCTGCCAGTTCAAAAATTAGGAAACTCGCCTAATGCCCCTATTTTTTTTTTAACTGGCCTTGTTCATAAAGAATGGTGAAAGGCTTACAGATCTTTGTGCCCTGCAAAATCTGGTGATGGCCGGTAGTATATTCCCACACGAAAGAATACACAAGGCAATGTGGGTGTCACCAGACCATTCAACAGCGAAGCAGATCGACCATGTCTGCATTGCTAAGACGCAGCGGAGGTTCCTGCAGGATGTGAGAGTGATGAGAGAAGTGGACATGGCGTTGGGCCATCACCTTGTCGGGGCCAGGCTAAAACTGAAGAAAACATGGATGGAACCGACAAACCAACTCCAGTGATATAACATCACCCTCCTCAGAGATGCACAGAAATGAAGTGAATACTCACTCACCCTCAGTAATGTTTCAAGTCCTGCAAGAACTAGAGGATGACAGAGACCCAGTAGAAAGTCAGTGGAAGAAGAAGATCAAAGAAACCGTGATATTAACCTGTCAGGAGGTACTGGGTACCAAGAAACAACAGCATAGAGAATGGATCTCCACCGAGACTCTTTGCAAAATCCAAGAGAGAAAGCAAAAGAAAGCTGCAGTCAACACCTGCCGAACAAGAGCAGAAAAAGCAAAAGCTTAAGGCTAATACACCAAAACCTGCAAGGAAGCAAAGAGAAGCTTAAGAGCAGAAAAGTGAAGATTCATCAGTGACCTTGCCACAGAAGCCCAGGAAGCAGCAAACCATGGAAACTTGAAAGAACTCTACAACATAACAAGAAAACTCTCCGACAGATAGATGAAGCCAGCAAGACCTGTTAAAGACAAAGCCAAGAAGACAATCATGGGTAACGAAGGTCAACAACGAAGATGGGTGGACCGCTTTAAAGAACTGCCGAACCATCCATTGCCGCAGTCTCCACCAGACATACTTCCAGCTGACAAGGACTTGCCAATCGATTGCAGCAGACCCACCAAGGAAGAAATAAGGCAAGCCATACAACATCTGAGCAATGGGAAGGCAGCAGGACCCAACAACATTTCTACAGAGTCACTGAAGGTAGAAATTGAAACATCAGCAGGCATGCTCTACCTCATGTTTGGAAGGATCTTGGAAGAGGAAAAGGTGCCATCAGACTGGAAGGATGGTTATCTCATCAATATTCTCAGGAAAGGTGACCTGTGTAACTGCACAAACTACAGAGGGATAACACGTCTATCAACCCCAGGCAAAGTGTTCAACAGAGTCATCCTGAACAGAATGAAGGAAAAAGTCGACGCCCAGTTGTGAGATCAGCCCTGCAATGATCCTATACAGAGCAGATTGCAGCACTGTGGTTCATCAATGAGCAGTCGATGGAATGGAACTCACCACTCTATGTCAACTTTATCTACTATGAGAAGGCATTCGACAGTGTGGACAGAGAGACCCTGTAGAAACTCCTCTGCTGCTACAGTGTGCCAGATAAACTTGTAAGAATCATCAGGAACTCCTAAGAGGGAATAACCTGCAAGATAGTCCCTGGAGGACAACTCACGTAAGCCTTCCAAGTGAGGACCGGAATCTGCCAGGGTTTTTTGCTCTCGCCTTTTCTCTTCCTGCTGGTCATAGACTGGATCATGAAGATATCCATAGCATGCAGAAGAAATTAGATACAGTGGACACCTTGGACGCAGCTGGACGACCTTGACTTTGCAGACGACCTGGCCCTACTCTCCCTTATCCATCTGCAGATGCAAGAGAAGACCGACAAGGTGACAGCCACATCAGCACAACTTGGCCTCAACATTCGCAGGAGAAAAACCAAGATCCTGAAGGCTAACACAGCCAGCACAAATGCAGTCACTCTTACAGGCATTGCACTGGAAGTGGTTAAGGCCTTCACCTACTTGGGCAGTGTCATAGACAAGCAGGACAGCACAGGTGCTGACTTCAAGGCAACAGTTGGCAAAGCAAGGGCTGTCTTTATTCGCTAAAGATCTGGATCTCCAAGGACCTAACGCTGCAAACCATGATCAGGCTTTATAACACCAACTAAAAATAAGCCCTTCAGTATGGATCAGAAACTTGGAGTACAACAGTGACCACCACCAACAAAGTCCAAACCTTCATCAACACCTGCCTGAGGAATAACCTCCAAATCTGCTGGCCAAACACCATCAGCAACAACGACCTAGGGCAGCAGACTTTCCAACTCTCTAATCATGAAGAAATCATCATGGGGCTGGATAGGTCACACCCTCCGCAAGTCCACTTCAAATATCGCCAGACAAGCCCTGGCCCAAACCAAAGAATCGCTGGTCATCGGGCCCTTTGAAGGTTTGCCCAAAATTAGATGGCCCAGTCCATTCTGGGGACATGTAGCCTTGACCACCAGTCAGTTTCAGGTGGCTACCATTTCCCCCCGGACGTCGAAATATCTTCATGCTGATCTTACTGCTGCCAAGGTTTGTTGGTGGCCAGTCTGGTTACTATCATCTTTGTTCGATGCTGCAACACGAGAGAAATTTGCAGCACCATCAACCGACCAAAGCAGTGGCCCTGTTGTCGACCTTTTGCATCCGTTTCCTCACCAGAACCATTTAAGCGATAAACCCAGCTCTCCTGCGGCTCCCGTTTCAGCACCTAAGGACAACTCTGCACCGGGCCTCTCAGGTCAGGTAAAATTTAACTGACTGTTGTGGCTTGGTCCTGGGACCCACATCATTTTAACTTCCATGGATTCTACGTAACTCGACCTGTAAGTGACCGATTGTCACTTGTGCTTTTCTCCATTCACCGCAATGTTAAAGTTTTGCAGTAGTAAAATGCACTGATTTATTTTTGCTTCTAAAATCCATAACTCTGATTATACTCATCCGAGAGCATTCATTTTGGTGTCAAAATTAATATAAAAATCTGCTTTATTTTTATAAATTGGTGTTGGATTTCCTTCGAGTTGTGTCAATTACTTATTGTCCATTTTGGTACTCGTAAATGCTTAACACATGTTTCTCTAGTAATGCCTGACTGCTCTTTGACACACTACCAGGACTGAGCTAAGGATTTATTATTGTGAATACAAGGACCTTATTTTGAGAGTATTAAATAGTGAAGCCTAACCAACATCACCATGTAATACTCCACTTTCCCACAGTCATATGTTTAGATAATGTTTAAAGCAATGGTCATTCAAATATTCAGTTTGCATAGAACCTCTTCACAAATATTAGTGTGAAATGTCTATAGAAGATTGTGTGTCTTCTCATGCAAATGCATGGCAGTAGTGAACAGACATTTTCTTTTTGTATAAATCTCGTGTTTTAATGCAAAAGGTAGAATGACGTTTTAGTGAATAGAAAGCTGTGAAATACACTTTAGTTGTAAGTAAATACACAACAAGAAAATTCTGAGAAAGCTGAATCCCATTTAAAACACAACTATAGCTTAGACTAGTATTCGACATAGCCATCGCCTAAACCAGGGCTCTAATACCTTTTCTCTAGTGAAAGCTACTTCTGATCAGTGAAATCATCCCAAGCTACTAACAAGTGTTGTCACTGTTACAATTATGACCACATCAGCAAACATCTCAATAGTGACCACCTCATGTAGGATTACGAATACTAGTGGTGACCACACAAATGTCTCAGGTGGAGTTACCAACAAAATATATATATCTATGTCTATCAGGGAGGAACACAGCTCCAGATACATAAGCAAAAGACACATTTAAACAAATAGATACACACACACACACACACAGATAGATACACATGCATGCCACACCCATTTCCCGTTAAACAAGTGAGTGAGTCTGTTTCCTGTCTATGTTCTCAGTTCAACCTCTTCTCGCCGTCTGGGCCTTTTTCACACACTAGACTCACACGCTACAATTTTGGCGTCTGTCCTACTGCACTGAAACAACTCCACTCTGGCTACTGATGTCACACTTATTTCCCAACCCAGTATTCACACGCACATTGTAACTGATAGAGTAGCCCCAAAAATAAACAATCTCGTTGCAGTTTTGCTACATTGAGAGTGGAGACAGATGGCCATGTTGAAGGCCCTGCAGACCTTCACATTGTGTGTTAGTGTGGGATCCTACTACTATGGGTTTGACAGGCTGCCAATCCAATGGTTTGGAGATGAGCAGTGCTACCTTCTTCAGTGTGCCCAAATCCTCTGAATGACAGACTGGGCTTCATTTCCACAGGCCACTGTCAGAGTTTAGGCAAGCCATCAGCAGCTCCTGAGCTACTCATTGGAGATGGCTGCCTTAGACTCACCATTACAAGGGTCAGCACTAGCATCCAAGTTGGCTATAGCTGAAGTCAGAATACCAAATTAGCTAGGGCGGAGTAATGGTGAGTCTTTTTATATCTGGAACAGAAGTTTATGATGATGAATCTGTTCATGCACTTTGGTCTTGGGTCCTGTAGATTCCCTCTATCAAGGACAATCTGGAGAAGAAGGAAAAGACTACAGCACATTCGGTAGGGTGCCACTGACCTTGAAAATGTTTAATGCTGTGTGTGGCCGTTCGATGAATGTATACTTGCTTCCTATGCAAAAGAGGGTTATTTTTTAAACTAAGCTTATGCCCAGACGTGGGTCCCTTGCTCTCTGCGCCACTGGATTCAAGCTAGCCTGGCTGATGAGGGTCTTACCCCGAAACAGGTCCCAGGATGCTTGTTTCCCGTCCAGGGAGGACCTGGCTTGGCAGTTCTGGCTGGACTGTTCCCATGGTAGCAGGATCAAGACTGATTTGCATATGGCTGGGTCCAAACTGGGGTGATGTGGTGAGTAAAATAACAATGGTTTAAACCCAGAACTGTGACTGGGGGTGAGTGCATGCCTGCCAAGTATCACGCATCAGGTGTGACGCTCACGCATTTCAGTGTGGTGTTCCGCATCACCGCACTGAAATGCATTGTCACGCATTTATGCCACTCTGAAACTCTGGCTAGGCAGGGTGCCAGCGCGCGCTGCCGGCGGCGCCTGTGCACCGGCTCTGCTGCTCCGAGACGTGCTGCCAGCAGCTGCTCAGTGCTGGGCTCAGTAAGTTAATAGTTAACGTTGATTGTCTGTTCTCAGCTCTGGAGTGGCTGAGAGTGCTACAATGTAACAGATCTGCCCAGCCAGCCTGTCGTGCCTGGCTGCAGATATTTCCTGCTGCGCCGCGTGGCTTTGACACTGCTGCTGCCAATTACCGAGACCACGGGGGCGGGGCCTGCCCTCAGCAGTGGTTGCTTGCTACTGGCTGTGGTACACTATCTGGGGGCCCGGGATTATAATCCGGATGTGACCCGTAGTGCCTCGTCACGTCCTGCAGGAAGAGGAAGTGGTGCACTGATAGCCTGCATTACAGTACAGTCTAGGACTGTCTAAGCACACCGCGATGACTCCACCGTGGGCAGCAGCCGGCCGGCCGTACGTGAAAGCGCTGCAGTGCTCGTTACTAGTAAGCAATATCCAAATAATTTAATTTACTTTTCTGTCACTACTTTATCCTGATAATTTAATTTACTTTAGTTTTGAGAGCGCCTGAACGGTGACGCCTCATGATCTTGATCCTTAAAGTTACAGCTGCAGAGGCCTCAAACTTTAACTATCGTGCAGCTAAAATCATGATCCGCGCTAGGGCCCCATTATGTTCCTGTGCACCACAGGAGGCAGTGTCAGCTGCTTTCAGATCACGTTTGCCACAGTAAAAGTTTCTCTGCCAGGCCGTCACTACTTTTAGATAAGGCGGCGAGGCAGACCCTCCTCGCCACCGCAGCGCTTCCATCAGCTCAAGCAAGTAGCTCCAATCTCTCCTCCTGCTTTAGCCTGCACTCGTAAGTCTGTTGCGAAATTCCCTTTCAGTTAAAGATATTTAATAATACAAATATTTTGCTTGTATAGCACTAAGTCTCTGAACAAGCACAGCGACATTTTATTGATCCCAGAAGAGCCGAAGGCTGAGGGTGGTAGGGGAGGGGTGAGGGGGTTGCCAGACTACGTCACGCAAGTCTCAACATCAGGCATTATAACCAATTAAGTTATCTTGCCCGCTATGTATATAATTCCAACTCATTTTAAAAGCTATTTCTGAAACAAGGGAAACCCCGCTTGATTCCGGACACTGTAGTTCTGCTCTTCGTCCTCTTCGTCCTCTCCGTAGACTTCTTGCCTAGTTGTTAATCTCATTTTTTGCATGCCTGGACCTGAGTTCCTTCCCTTCGTTACACGAATGTATTTTCTCCCCAATCTCTATGATTTGTTAGCAGTCAGCACTGCGTTGGATTTGTTGGGAGATAGTGCGAAAGGTAAAAACGGGCATTTCTGCTGTAAGGGTGTCCCAAAAAGACAAAGTTGTTTTATACTACAGTGGGCTGCAAACGTGCCTTGTCTGGCTCATGAAGATAGCCCATTCTGTCTGGCAGTAACTTCCGGAAGTATTAAAGTAAAGTCCCGAATCCGGAATAGCCATGAAACCTGTTGAGTGAGGCAGCGAACAGAATTTGGGGATGTGAAGCAGTGGACATGGGCTGCCATAATAAAGGTTCGTGCAGGCTAAGTAAGTTCGGGCTGGACTGTTCCCATGAGGCACAGGGTCAAGACTGATTTGCATATGGCTGGGTTCAAACTGGAATGGCATAGTGAGCAAAAAAACGATGGATTTAGGCCCAGATCTCTGTACTGGGGTGAATGTATGACATTGTTCTGCATTCTGTCCATCAACTGTTGTTTTTGCATTTGTCACCCCGAGTGGGACGGGTATGCCCAGACGTGGGTCCTGTGCTCTCCATGCCACTGGAATCAAGCTATCCTCGCTGAAGAGGGGTGAAACCTCCGAAACCGGTCCTAGGATGCTTGTTTCCAGTCCAGGGAGGACCTGGCTTGGCAGTTCGGGCTGGACTGTTCCCATGAGGCACAGGGTCAAGACTGATTTGCATATGGCTGGGTTCAAACTGGAATGGCATGGTGAGCAAAAAAACGATGGATTTAGGCCCAGATCTCTGTACTGGGGTGAATGTATGACATTGTTCTGCATTCTGTCCATCAACTGTTGTTTTTGCATAAGTAGCCTGGAACTCTGCCTTCTTGGCGAGCTTTCTCCCCTGCAACACTATGACACTTATTTTATTCTGCCCTCGATGGGGTCTACCGTTCCACAGTATAGAATCTGTAACTTACTGGCGACGGGGTGATGTTCTCTGACTCAAATCTGGTGAGCTGTGAGACTGCCCTTAGGCACTAGGGAGAATTAGAACTCCTGCAACCAGTAGCAAAGCACTGAATCCCAAACATACACTTCATTGATCCATAAAATAACACTAAAATAACACCAAGTACCTTGAGCTCCAAATGCAGTCTGCACAAAGTTGAGTTCAGCTGCGTAAAAGTTAGTACAGCTGATAGCTCTGCATTGCAGTGAGTCATTGTCTGCAGTACAAGAGCACTACATTAGTGTCTTTCCCTTTCTACAAATGCATTGCTCCATTTTTAAGATCTTCTTAGAGTTTTGCATTGCTCAAATGGGTGTAATTTCTGGTATTTATATGTTTCCCTCGTCTTCATGGCTCGATTTTGCTCGCGCGAAAGTGTCACTCATAGTCGTTGAAATGTCACTCATAATTACACTGAAATTATGAAAATGTCACACATGGCAATCTGAAACCTTGGCAGCTATGTGAGTGTTTGAAACGTTTCAGCACTCCGTCCATCATTTTTATTTTGTGCAGTTGCTATTTTTAGATCTGCCTGATGCTGGTCTAGGAAGTATTGTCCCAGATTTAATCTTTGATCACCGTCTCATCTTTTTGCTGTTCCTCTTAATAGATTAAATGACAGTTCTCCTGACCGGGGAGAACAGCTGAAAACCTTCTTGCCGCAGGTTTTGTTCTCTGCCCAGCTAAACCTCCATAATTCTGTTTTACAAAGGCTGTTCGGGGCGCCATGAGACCCCCTAGTTAGTGTATACGCCTTTGCTCCATAAAAACAGTTAGATCAGAAGCTTCATGACAAAATACAGTCCAATCACGTATGCCACTTTAGTCGAAAGGCACGATTTCACAAAGATTTAGGTCAGCCTCGTGGACGCTTTCAAGTGAACATTAAAGAAATCAGGCTCGCCATAACTGGTAGGGGGCTTCTCCGGGGGTGGGGAGGTTGTTAGTAGAACGATAAAAGCAACACCACATAACCCCCTCTAGCCCTTTGAGACTTTGAGGCACACACATGATTTTTCCACGAAGAACCCCGGGGTGCCTAGAATGTCGGCACGCGGTCCGCAGCGTTAGCTGTCTCCCAACGGCTCTCATTTGTTCGGAGTAAATTGGAAGAGCTTTTTTTATCTACAATGATCGTCGCAAAATAATCTTGTCCACACGATGGCAGTACATACTAGGGAATGGATACGCCAGCGCATAGTAACCACATTCTTTCCACTTTTTTGTTTGCTCTGGGTAGGCACTCATTCAACATGAATCTAAATTCCGCCTTGTAAGAGGACTGGTGAAGCAAAACGGCAACAACGCTCTAATCTGAACAAAACGAGTAGCGGTCTTTTTTTTTTTTTTTAAACAGAGGACAGTTTGTCTTAATGCGTGTACAAACAAAACGACTATCAATTGCCATGCAAAGGAGAACGCGGTCGCCTCAGCCTCCTTTTGAAGCTCTACAGTTAAATAATTTGCAGAGAGCGTTGGCTGAGTGTGCCATTGACCCTTCAGGATGGGGTACTCTCATGACAGGAGGGCCTCTCGTGCATGCTGGAGAGGGCTGGCGTCGGTAACCAATATTTCCAGAATAGCCGAGTGCCCCGGTCCTACGCGTGACACCTTCAGCCAGGGCAGGTTGGACGCTAACGCGATTTGACGTTCTGGGGTTCTTCGCTTGGACGTTTCTTTTCTTTCTTCCAAATGTATATTTGCTTTTCCCTTTCAAAATCCAGATCACGAAAGATAATAGGAACTAAAAGCAATTAATTCTACTTTAAAGCAGGATGGACTCTATTTACTTTTAATCTATTATATTTAATTTAGAATAATATCAGCAATGACAATCTATTTACGTAGCAGGTACGAAAAAATAATAGTAATTAGGAACATGCGTCATTATTTTTGTTTTTCATTGCTGACTGGGTGCGCTTTATCCTTCTGACCTTCCAGCACCCCTGGAGGTGCTCCTGTGCCCAATCATGTCCCTTCTCTTTTTGAAAAGTGTGATGTGTCACATGATATTCAGAGGCAGTGTGGACCAGTGCTCCAATTCGGACTTCGTTTGGCTAATGAGGGGTGCAATATTTAGATCCCTAGCTCTTCCCGAGACTCCCGTCACCCAAATCCCCAGGTGACGAAAGTGTCTCCGGCTACTTTAAGTGGGAGACAAGCAATGTCCCCACTCTTTGCAGAGGGACAATGGTTATTTTTATAACAGATAAACACCGCTGACAGAGTCCTTACAATATTTTCCACAGCTGTGGCAATCTTCATACATTTCGAAGGAAAACTGGAATGGAGGCAAAAGTGGAAACAAAAATTAAAATCCGTGCTATGCACGTTTGTAATAAAAAAACAAGCATTGGCATAGCCAATAGGTCTCGCTTTTGGGACCTTATAAGTATTTAGTTATGCAGCACAATATCCTTGGTGCAACAACATTAACTGTTGCATGGCTAAACACTTATAAGGTCCCAAAGGCGAGACCTATTGGCTATGCCAATGCTTTTTTTTTTATGCTGCTGCATGTATGTCTGCAACCCGTGTGCTGCTCACCCCTGAATGTTTTTCCTATGTTTATTAGCGTAAATCTATCTTTTGTTTGTATGGGAATGCTTGCATAAACTGTATATGTATTTCTCTGTGTCTCTCTATCCTATCGGTGCTTGTTTCTATTTATTGCTACCCCCACCTTCACCATACATGCTTCCTTGTTGGTCTACGCTAGAAATATTTTTGAAAATGTCCTGCGGTAAGAAGCCCTAATCCGTGCCCTATGGAGCTGTTTGGCGACCGACGAGCAGGGAAAGGGAAGAACGAGCCCTTCTCAGCGAGTTACGTCTGAAGGAGGCTTGGCTTCCTGCAAGGAAAGTTTGCCTCGTCACCTATCCAGAGAACGCGCCTCGTTGAGCTTCAAGTCTGTCACATTTGCAGACCTGGTGTATGAACAACACTTTGCCTGACGCCAAGCAGCTTAAATAAAGCTTCCAGACAGGGCTCGTTGGCGGACTCGTGTGTGAGAGATGCAGTTTTCTCTTCGACTTGAATGTCCGGCTTAAATGATAGGGGAAATGCTATTTCTTCCCGAGGAGTATTCAAGGGTTCGTCTTGAGGGGGTGCAGTCTTGAAACAGTGAAGGCATAAATAAGCGCATGGACGTCAATCAGGGGTGGCAGCTGCTGCACCTGGCTTTCTGCATGATACCTCGGGCATTGCCATTGGTCTGAGACGTCATCGAGGGAGCCGGGTCAAGAGCCCCTGCTCTTCTGCTATCCCCAATATAGAAAATGAGGGAGAAAGAGAGGACATTAGGTCAACTCTGTGGTTGCACTGGAGGTTAAAGGGTGCGTGATGTAATTTCTGCTAACACTGGCATTTTGGTGCATCAAAATTCACAACTAAGCAGCACTTTGCAACTGCATTTTTTTAAAACTGCTATGCAAGTGTTAAGCTTAAATGAGCCATTATTACCCCCACCATTACTACCGCCACAGCGTTCGTGAATGCCTATGTTTACATACTTTTCCACATGAAAGCCAGATGTTTGGCTCTTCCAATGCATGTTTATTAGGGTTACATATTGGATCCTTTTCTTTTTCACTGCACTGCGTAAAGCCGATAATTATACGCGTTTCCTTCTCCTCCTATTGTATTCTACTGGTTTACAAAAGCTTCTGGAAGTGACGTCTTTAAAAATATGGTGGCCGCCGAAATTTGGTCTCCAGATATCAAAAGCAGCATGCAACAGGACTGCTTCATTAGAAGTATGGGTAAACCAGTGTGGACGAGTTCAGGAAGCGCTACATCTTCTCCGATCCGACTGCAGTGTGTCTTTCAACAAGACATGGAAGCTGAATGTGCACATGTGCAAGAACACTGGCGAAGTAAGTGTGGGCTTGTTTTATTTTGCAACCACACGCGGGATTTTTAGTTTATGAACACACAGGTTACCTTGATTTCCTCGGCTCAGCTTTTTGGAATGTTATGTCTTTTGTCTTTCTGAAACAAACACGCTCCGCTGATGGCATTTATATTTCGGAAACACACACGGCATTCATGGCTTTTTGTCTGTCTGTTGGGGGCGACCTGTAAATGCTTACGAATCTGACACTTAGAAATGTTTCCCTGTGAAAATCAGGAAACAAGAAGCGCGAGCAACAAGCATTGGCCGCACGGCCGTGAAACTGACACGGCCGCGCGGCCGTGAAAGTAATCGCGGGTTTTGGAAGTGCAAACAGTGGCTTTTGCTGGCGACCAGCTTGCGTTCACGCGAGCGTCCAGATGGCGAGGGAAGCCATATGGCGCCTGATCGCGCGTGCACGCTCGCGTGAACGCAGGCTAGTCGCCAGCAAAAGCCACTGTTTGTACTTCCAAAACCCGCTTACTAAAAGTCTCGCCAGAGCACCGCATGCGCGCTGGCTCAGGCGAGACCTAAAAATATGGTTCAGGAGGAAAAAGGAAAGTGGAAGGAAAGAATTAATCTGGTTTGCAGCAAAAATTGACTCCTAACAGGAGTCCTAGATTATAGACTTGCACTGCATGGTATGGTTTTCCTCGAGAGAACCATAAAGAGGCCTTGAGGAAACCTTTGGTTCCGAGAGGCAGGGGAAACCCCCAAAAAAGGAGTAGAAAAAACCCTTGTCAAGAAAGTGAAGCCATCTTATGAGTGACGGGTTGCAGGAGACCGTACACTGCAGCATGAAGTCTGTTACAGAGGAGTTGGAGGCAAGGGAGACTAGCCTTGTCAGAAAGGTAAAGGTCTCTGGAGAAGAAAGGGGTAAGGAGAAAGACTGGAACAATAGAAAGAGAACCCTGAGTAAAAGTTACATTCTGCAGAGATGATGGGGAGATGGACAGTAAGAACAGTCTTGCCTGCATGGAGATTGGGATTAGTGGTATTTATGGAACACGTGGGCCCTGCAACATGGAGTTATCTGGGAACATTAGAATGAAAGGAAATTCTAGAGATAAAATGCTCAAAACTGAATCCTTGTGTTCCTTCTGTGGTAGAGGCATCTAGTGATATTGGAATTCAGATAAGATGACGACTTTGGTAGCAAACATAGCTGTACGTTCTGACAACACTGATTCCAGTAAGAGAATTCCTTCTTTAGAATCATGAGCTTTGGTTTTACCTTGTTTTTTATCATTCATTAAATAAAATTTCGGTCATAAATGGCAATGTGGAATCATAGGAGTGGAGTGCACGGCTACTGAGTTTAACTAGAATACATATACATTGCATATATATTACTTTACACCATACACATTTGTTCCTCCTACCAACAGCTCTCTACAAAAATACTACATTAATAGTCCTTCAAAACAGTACATTATATTTCAATATAAACTTTGCATTTTATTTTTTCAGAACTCTCAATATTAGCATGTAGACAGGTTTTAAACACTCCAAATTTGGACAGATAAGGGCACATCCTCTAAGTGGCTCCTGGAGGGAGTGCTGAGGGCGGCGGGGCGGGGGTAGTAAACTCCGGCATACGGCCGAACGGAGTTAAGTACATAAATAAATAAATTCAACGAATTACATTGCGCACGCCGCATCGCAAATGGCGATGCGGCGCGCGCAATGTAACTCGTTTTATTTATTTATGTACTTAACTCCGTTCGGCCGTATGCCGGAGTTTACTACCCCCCACCCTGCCCCTCCCCCGCCCTGCAGCACTCCCTCCAGGAGCCACGACTGAAGTGGCCACATGCCATGTGGGACATTTTAAGCCAGCCCTTGCTTTTTAGCCAACATCAATTTGCATACTGGGACTTGTAGTTTCACTGTTCTTATTATATGTGTTGGCTTGAATGGCACTGCATGAAACATACCATTGGATAAAAAAAGCCATGATTATCTGAAAAGGTTGTATGTGACATGACCCAGCCCCATGTCTCTTCAGCTGTCCCCATGATACCTCGGATAAGCTATGTGGTGCATAGCTCCCAAGTTTCCCAGGTCCATGCGTGATGTACTGGTCCAGTCCAGGATTTTTTTCTTTTGAAATCTGGGACTTGTAGTCCTGGTTTGTAATGCAATAATACTACAAGTCCTAGAATCCAAAGAAGAAACCTGGGCTGGAGCAGCACATCACGCATGGGCCTGGGAAACCTGCCAGGGCTGGTGATGAAAAAAAGATACTTGGAGATAAGATTATTTGCCTAGTATAACAAACATAACTACTAGGTCGTTGTTATGTGGGATAGCTTTATCAATTTCTTGCTGTTAGGCCAACAAAACGTAGCGCAATGGTATTTTTGAGCCTATACATACAAGGCTAAAAGTAATAATACAAATCCCAGAGTGCAACATGCTGTTGGGCAAAAAAAAACACAGGCCTGTCTGACGGTATCCCAATTTCCTTGGGGGCACTTGGCAGTAATGCCTACAATGTTGTTAAGTGAGGAATGTGAGATTAGTCAAATTTCCTTGATATACAGTCACTGAATTAGTCTCTAGACCACGTTTTTTTTAATTAACACTCTAAGATTTGTCAACGCACACCTTGTCTTTATTTAAAAGACCCTCTCCCCGCGAGTTGAGAAATATTACGAGGTGCAAGGAGAACGACTCAAAGCTGAGTGGCCCTATGTCAAGCGAGACTGCCTTCCCCCTCATAAATTAAAAGTGAAACTAACTACATGTCCCAGAACACGATAAGAAACTGGGTCTAAAGCCAGGACTGGTTGAAAGCGTCACACATGACCCGGCGCAGCTTCGCAGCGGACAGAACGCAGGATTTTGGACGCTGCTCGGCTGGTTCCAAAGTCTCTCATTTCCCAGCAGGCCATGCGTCCTGCTTTCCAGCCCGCGCTGCCTCTCCAGACGGACCACCGACAGACAGTTCCGATATCACTCATTGGCGGCTGCTGTTCTGCCACGGTACTGTATTGATTGTCATGTCTGAGTTGTTTGCACGAGGGCCGTCTCTTTATACTGTTTAATGTGCCGGGCCAATAACCTGCTGATCACTCAGCTCGCGCGGCTGGGCCTATCAATGTCCGCCAGTGTTGCTGTAATTAACCCGATATCGTCGCTGCCTGACCCGCACAGTCCCCCGGCTTCAAAATCAATACCTGGATTGGCGGAGCTAACAGAGAGCCTGATTCAGCTGCCAATCGAGCAGCCATTACAGCTTCTCCGCCATTTATTTATTCAATGGAGTGGAATCATTATCAAGTTATTTTGCTCAACCTCCTGCCCCTTCTTAATTCTTCCGATCGATTAGAAAATCAAGCCTCCTTAGAGCAGAGCCTGGCAAAGCAAATGTTGGGGGGGAAGCAGCCATTTATTCTCCTTAAGTCAATTTGATTTGCTAGTTTCGTTTATTTGTTTTGTGTAAGATCAAACATGTCACCTCACACCAGGCCACGTAAAGGCTCTTTTCCCATAAACTGGGTTAGTCGTGTTGGAAGCGGAGCATAGCTCCCAAGTAGCCTATGCCATGTGCTAAAAATTCAGGGAGTCTAGACCTTTTAGACAACAATTTAAAGGTTTACAGGGATCTCAGGTTTCTCCAGTCCATGTGAGATGAGCTCACCAAGTCCAGGATATTTTTTTTGTTGCAATTTGCATTTTTTAGTCCAGTTGATCCAGTCTAAAATAAGGACAGCAAGTCACAGAATGATAGAAAGAAAACTGGACAGAATAAGCTACTCAAGCATGGGCCTCTGAAATATGAGCGCTCTGTAGTAAATATCCTCCCTCGAGCTTCTTTACACTTAAGTCGAGATGCAGTCCTCACAATAAAGGAGTCCAAACAAGGTGAAACGCACCTATGATTATTGAACATCTTTGAGAGGTGGCTGAACATGTGATGCTAACGTGAACCTGTAATTAGATTGTGGCATAATTGTGAGCTTTAGTTTTGAACTCATGTGGCTAAACAGTAGGTGATCCTAGTTCAATGTTTCCATACTCGCAACTTTTGCATCTGTGTTTATTTCTGGGTGAGGGGTGTGCATGGTGTGCAGATTGCTAACAGCAATGTTTCCGCAAGTAATTTATTAAGTCCACAAGGTATTAATTTTAAAATATTTGCCAGGTAAATCGCTGTCCTACTCCTAAAGTCCTGGCAATCCACCGAACACTAAGCATGACTTTTAACCTGGCCTAAGCTCTAGTAGATGTTATACCTAGAAAGAGGCCCAGTCCTGTGTCGCATCTTCAGCTTTTGTTCTGTCTTTATAGCCAACTACACGTCTTGGATTTGTAGATTTGCTTTCCTCTTTTTGCTACGAACCTACGGATGCCATCATCCCTGTAGCTGCTAGCTAGAAAATCAGGACTGGCTGAAATTGACCCACATGACCTGGAGCTATTTGGCTGCTTTGTTACCCTACAGTTCTCAAGTTTCCCAGTTCCACGCAGGTGTAGCTCATCCAGTTCAGGTCTTTTCTTTGAATTGTGGGATTTGTGGTCCTAGTTGTACAAGGGGTTAAACAAGACTACAAATCCCAGCATGCAACGTTAAAAACCTGGACTGGATGAGCTCATTCATGGAACTGGGAAATTTGAGAGCTTGATTATCCATTTGTCGCGTTTTAACTCCTAAGCCAATTTGTACATTTCCTTTGCATAACATACTTATTTTGATTTCACAAACATAGGGCTTGTCCTCTAAAGTGTTTGGGAAGTGGAGGCTAATTGACGTACTCTAGATTATATGACTAATATACTGTGACTACCAAACCCTAGTAGTTGGTCGATCAATTGTTCAAGTCTTTAAGTTGAAAGAATATTAATAGCCCTCTCGTAGTTTTATATGGCGGATATGAGTCTGGCACCCACTGGCGTTTTTATCTTTTCATTTCTGTTAAATACCCGCCTTAAAGTAAATACAGGACTATAAGTAAATAAAAGACTTCAAAGGAAATAAATAGAGTATCGGAAGATCTCACACGAGAGAAATTGAACACAAATTTCTACTGCTTATTGCAGGGAATTTCCAGTCCCAGTTTTTTGTACTGATGTAGCTGTGCTTGAGTGTCATGAAAGAAAGAGTTATTGCAATAGTACAAAAGAGGTCCTTAGGGTAGCCCATCCTAGAACTCATTTTTTGCATTCCTCAAAATAATGCTTCAATTGCAGTGCATCATGTGAAAGTTCACACTGGGGTACATCTAGTGCAATGATCTTGTTGCATGCTATTCCGTTGCAAAGAGCACATCTTTGATATCGAGAGAGGAAGAAGCTGCTTGTTCTTCATCACCAGGGCTGACAAAGTTTGCCTATTTATTCTCTTTTCAGTTTCCATTTTCTGCTGTAGATTGAATGGGAAGCAGACCCCATTGCTTCTTCCCACCCATAGGATACCTTCAATGTTCTCCATCCTTATCAGTGAACTCTGATTCTGTAGTCCTTCTGTGGGCCTCCACCTCTTCCAGAACCTCTGAACGAGGCTTATCAATCAATCAAGCGGTATTTCTAAAGCGCTGCTTCTCACCCGAGAGGGTATCCAGGCGCTTAGCAATAAAAAATAAAGGCGCTATGTTTTGAGTCCCTTCCTGAAGTGGGTCAGCGAGGGTGAAGTATGGAGGGGAAGGGGAAGGGTATGGCCGTTCCCCTCCACCTTATGCAGGAGATCT